>CAJHZI010000478.1:1130000-1600000 GCA_905160935.1 Enchytraeus crypticus | reverse complement strand
TTTCATACTGCAATAGCACTTCCACTACTGCATTGCTCCACTACCACCACGTTTCATACCACTTCGACCTCACAAATAGGTGCTTTGAAATTTCTAAAACCTAGCCTGTTAATAAGTTACTTAACGTACAATAATAATAATAATAATTATTATTATTATTATTATGATTATTATTATTATTATTGATTATGATTATTATTATGATTATTATTATAAAATAATAATAATAATAATAATAATAATAATAATAACGTGCAATAGGAAATCTACCAGGTCTCCCGCCATTATTTCATTATCTCACTCGAAAGAGTTGGAGCGTAAAAATAACCTTTCATTTTCTGTTCAGGTGGATTGTTCTTTGCCAACAAGATGAGAACAGAAGGCTACGTTACCATGTTGGATCCATTCCAGAGAAAATATGGAGAGAGGATGGGGGGCCTGCTCTACCTGCCAGCCCTCATGGGGGAGGTGTTCTGGTCAGCTGCCATACTGGCCGCTCTAGGTACGATTATAAATCTTCAAACTTGTAACTGCATCAATCAATCAATCAATAAGAATTTAACGTCCGGTTCCTCGCCATAAGGCAATGTCAAGTATTAGTACTTTCCTGGGCAAGCTAGAAATCAATTTATTTCAGTCGTACTTGTAGGTCTTAATTTTGACCCGCTTATTTGGATTATGGACTTGCACTCCTTTGATCTCGCTTTCTTTTGTAGTCTTACTATATTCAGTCGTCATCGTGTGATGCTTTGGTTTCCACTTGTAAGAGACGTCCCTGATATTGCCTTATTGCGAGGAACCAGAAGTTAAATTCTTATTAATTGATTGATTGATTGAAATGTGAGAGTATAGTGTATAAAATACATTCAGTAAAAATTAAATACTTTAAGAATTTAATTGCGCTACACTCATTTAATTTTTAAACAGACTCCACACTGTTTTTGTTTATTCTTCACAAGCTCTTCATTGTTTTGTTTTGTTATTATTTTAAAGATCCACACTGTTTTGTTTATTTTCCACCGACTCCACACTGCTTTGTTTATGTTCAACATACTACACGTTGTCTTATCTCTCTTCCACCGACTCCACAATATTTTGTTTTTGTGTTCATCTTCCACAGGCTCCACACTGGCGGTGATCATAGACATGGACTCTCGCACGGCTATCATCGCCTCGGCTCTCATTGCCATCGCCTACACCCTGTTCGGTGGTCTCTACTCTGTAGCCTACACAGACGTGGCTCAACTCTTCTGCATCTTCTTCGGCTTGGTACGACCCTCTACTGAATTTAGTGTCCCTCTCTCATTCTTTCTATCTCTCTCTCTCTCTCTCTCTCTATCTCTCTCTCTCTTTCTCTATTCTGTTTCTCTCTCTCTCTTTCTTAATAATCTGTCTCAATATTGTTCGACGTTGTCTTGGACGACAGTAGCACTCTAATTGTTGTTATGTTACCTAAATAGTGTTTGCAGTTTTATCTATTTTAAAATCTACCAACTACTGAACTTCTTTTTTAAACTACTCTTGCAGGTTACATTAAAGTCATGAAGTTTTAAATGACAGACCCTGAGGTGAATTGAACCCTCGTGGTTTCGTTTCCCGACCGCGCTGATCTGAGATTATAATTTCACTGTACTGATTTCACGGAAAATGGACTAAATTGCCTAACGATGTAAACTTTTTGTGCTGAAAAGTGATAGTTTTTCAACATAGTTTTTCATTTCACTATAATATGCGTGTATTTATAAGTTAATTCTAACTCAAGCTGTTAATTGATTTATAGTCATAGCTCTCTTGAGATTTCTCTACCTATAGTTATGCCTATAGGCCTATAATTATTATATGAACAGAATTAAATTTAACGTATTTAGAATATGAATGGATTTGATTTTATTATACAACATATTTTATTTTTACACTATATTATTATATTGGCAAGATTGTATTTATAAGTGCCATGATAAATGCTGACGTGAATAAAAATTTAGGACATTTAGAGTCAAAAGCAACTTTTCTTTCATTCACATATAGTCTGTAGACATAATTTATTTCTAGACATAATTGAATTTGAGAGAGAGAGAGATTGTGTGTGTGTGTGTGTGTGTGTGAAAGAAAGAGAGCGAACGATAGAGACAGAAAGAAAGAGAGAGAGAGAAAGAGAGAGACTGCACACAAGGAATATCACAAGACATTTAAATTTCTTTGAGCTTTAAAGCATTCACACCGGAAACAAGAATATCTACCTGGTTGTTTAATATCAACAACAACAGTGTATCCACGAAGTTGTCAGGCAACAACAACAACACCTGTAATAAAAGTAGAGCTATCGTCCATGACAACAACGAAAACTACAAAACTCAATGCATCGAGAAAATATTGTAAAAGTCCAAAACGTGAAAATAGAAAATCAGGATATCAGGCTAAACATAGCGAATTAAAAGTATGATGTCGTTAATCGCAAAACATGTACATCAAATATAGGCTAAAAGAGATATTGGCCATTGGAAAGCGAAATTTATTACCGACTCTACCATCAAACTGTTGCAACATAATTAGTTTTTTCTAAATTGTTTGATTTACAAATTTTAGCTTTTAAATTTTTAATTAATAATACCTATTTTAATATTTTTACTTTTTAATTTAATTAATTTTTACTTTTTTATCTTTTATTTTTTAATTGATTAAATTTTTTATTTAGTAATGCATATTTTAATCAGATTTTTTAATTTAATAAATCTGCAATTGTTTGATTTTAAATTTTTCCAGTGGTTGACAGTTCCGTTCGCCCTGATGGACCCAGCCATGGAGGGAAGAAGCATCGTATCCCGAGATGTGGATTGGATGGGAACCCTTCCCGTGAAAAAAACCGGACAGTGGATCGATGCGGCGCTTCTGCTCATATTCGGTGGAGTCCCGTGGCAGGTACTTCCCGTCCAGTCCGAGTCCGAATCCATGAAGATAATCTGTAGTATTTTAAATAATTATTTAAACTTAAACAGATTTTATATTGCCTAGCTCTTTTCTGACTTTTAGATAGCAGACGAATTAAAAGCTAACAAGTTAAAATCTAAGGTTAACGTCAGTTTCCTCACTCGAAAGCGATGTCAGAGACGGACTGATTCGCGGTCGAGTGCCTTACCGACTTCGCCACTGGCTCCAGTCAATCTTTATTATTGAAACATTGACAAAATAGACTGTGCATGTATTTTAGTGCAATTGTTAATTTTTGCTCATTTTTTTCAATAAATTCATATCTTTTACAAGAAGCATCTTCCATGGTGATATTTTTTGATATATTAAAGATATTTTTAGACATAATCTTCTGTAAAGGGATAAACTTGTTGATTGATTGAGTGCTCTTTATGGAAGATGACCGCAGACTGTGAATTGAACCTTGGACCTGTCACCTGGAAGATGAGTTTAGAGAACATAAACTTATAGTGGTAGTTTTTCTTCGTCAAAGCAACTTGAAACTGGCAAAATAATTATACAGGTATGCCTAGAGAGAGACTTTATGTTTACTCAGAATCACACGCCACTACAATATTACATAAAAGCTATATGAAGTCCAAAATAATTCATACCGGAATAAATATTTCAGGCCTACATGTACCTGGCCTAGATATACTTGAAAGGCGAATTATCATTTTTGAAATGTTCTCTTTTTTTCTGCAGGTGTACTTTCAGCGAGTGTTGTCTGCCAGGTCACCGGGCAGGGCTCAGATTATGTCCTACGCCGCGGCAGCTGGGTGCATCATCCTCGCTATGCCCCCCGTTCTTATCGGGGCCATCGCCAAAACTGCAGGCATGTACCAAATCTCTCCTCTCTTTGTCTCTATCTCTGTCAATTTCTGTCTATCACTCTCTCGGTCTCTCTCTCTGTATCTATCTCTGTATCTGTCTCTTTTGTTTGTCTCCGTGTCTCTCTTTGTGTCTCTCTGTCTTCATCTCTCTCTCTCTCTCTGTCTCTCTGTCTCTCTCTCTCTCTCTCTCTCTCTCTCTCACTCTCTCTCTCTCTCTCTCTCTGTCTCTCTGATTTTACCATGTTTTTCTATATTCTTTATTCGTTTGTTGTGTTTAATGCAATTGGTAAAATAAATACAATCAAAGATGTCTTCATGATTCCTGAACAAAATCATTTAACAATATCTCTATTGTTCCGTTGTTGAACCGAGACCTTGCTAAGATAAACTTGAGACAAAATGTTACAATTTTCCTTAAACATTTTAACTTGCTCATTTCAAACTGCAATGAAACTTTTTATTTTAGATTTCTTTTGCAACTTATTGAAGTTAATTCTTTTGAATGAAATTTATTGAATAAGTTTTCTGTCTCGGGGCACATCAGTGACGGTAGAGCACTGGATTTTAACCCTCCATCTGCGGATCCGCAGTTACATTGTCTCTTTAAAATGCTGAAATACATAAAATTGTAATAAATCACCTATCAAAAAATCATATTAAAATTTCCATACAAATTATTGAAGTTCATATTAGAATGAAACCTATTTAGTTTGAAATTGTATATTGACACTTTGATATACTGGAATGAAACTTGTTAACTTCTAGATTTAAATTCAATTCTCTTAACATTACATTGAAATGAAACTTGTTTATGTTTAGATTGGAATGCAACGACGCTTTTTGAAGAGAAGAATAAATTAAATAAAACCTTTAACTTGGCTGAGAACTCTCAGATGATTCTCCCCCTGGTCATGCAGTATCTCTGTCCCCCTGCAGTCACGTTTGTAGGACTCGGAGCCATATCCGCAGCCGTCATGTCCTCCGCGGACTCTTCCGTCCTCTCAGCCAGTTCCATGTTCGCCAGGAACATCTACAAACTAATCTTCAGACAAAAGGTAAGATAATAAAATGACTAATCTTCAAACATCTATAAACTTATCTTTAGACAAATGGTAAGATTATAAAATGATTAACCTTCAAACAACTACAAACTTATAATAAAATAATTCATCCTCAAACATCTTCAAACTTATGTTCCGACAAAAGGTAAGATTATAAAATGATTAATCTTCAAACAACTACAAACTAATCTTCAGACAAAAGGTAAGATAATAAGATGATTAATTTTGGAAAGAATTCATTGCAGCACGTATATTAAGAAAGTGCCTAAGTTAAAGGAAAAATAAATTATATCTTTGCACTTAATGCTTTTAAAAATTAATTATCGGAATTTACTTTGACCCTTATTTTCAGGCATCAGAAAAGGAGATTATCTGGGTCATGCGCCTGGGAATATTTGGAGTTGGAATTTTGGCAATGACGATGGCGATTGTTATCAAATCGATCTATGAATTGTGGTACCTCTGCGCCGACCTGGTTTACGTCGTTCTCTTCCCCCAACTGGTCTCGGTCATCTACCTCAAAGGAACCAACACCTACGGCTCACTGGCAGGCTACCTCACGGGCATTTTCTTTCGCGTTATGGGAGGCGAACAGGCTTTTGGAATACCTCCGATCATTCACTATCCCTATTTTACGGACGGTGAGCAACTATTTCCATTCAAAACCTTCTCAATGCTGATCAGTTTCACGGTAATCATCATGGTGTCCTATCCTATAAGGTATCTATTCGAGAAGCAGATCATTCAGAAGAAGTGGGATGTATTCCAGTGTATCGTCAACATCCCGGACGAGATGATAATTCTAAAGGAACCGTCGGAGGGAATGAACGGAGAGGCAAGATCGCTTAACATCAAGCGCAACGCACCAGACGCTGACACCATCAACCCCGCTCTGAAGCTCAACTGCGGAGACCTCCTTCTGCCCACATCTAACTACTCCCGCCTACAGGAGTCCAGAAGTCCTTCACCTCTCCCGGAACCTCGCAGTAGAATCCCAAGTGGACCATCCGGTGACGGCGTTCAGAAGGCTCCCCTGGCGTCAAAAGAATCAACTACATCCGCCTCTTTTCCTCCACTGCAGCTCTCTCAAGCGCCATCCATACCTCCGCCGGTTTTTCCAAACGAATCCAATTCCGACGATTCGAATCCTTCAGCGGATGAGTCTAAATCCGACGCCTCTCCAGCGGATTTTGAGACAGTTAACGAGGGAGAGACTAAATGAGTGCTTCATTACTGAGTTTTGATTAGAAATTGTCTTTGGGTAAGTCCGCTAACTCAATATACGACTGTTAGTTACTATAAATTATTTGCACACATCTCGTGTGTTTTTAACAATTTTGGCAAATGGATGGAAATATAACTTAATGAGCTATACTTATTAAATAGCATTTAAACTTCTTATCTATTTTAATAAATTTTCTTCTCAATATTTTTGATTAATATTGTTTATAGTAATTGTATTCATATTCTTGGAGAATCTTACTTGTCACCAAAATATCCTACAGCGGGATTTATACGTAATATACAAAAACTAGTTCATATTTTGAAATGCTTATATTGTCTCAATTGTATTTGAAAGTGCGAGAGATAAGCATTGCATTTATAATTGTATAATACCGAGCATGTTTATTTATATAGACTAAATTTAGATTCTCTTTCAAGTGTTCTCACAAATCTTTTAGTTTTCTGCCGAACGTCAGGTCCACACCATATAATTTAACTACTTTTTCTGTCCTCTATTGTATACCAATTCTTTATAAACTTATTTAACATCGTTTTCTCTACCTACGTTCTCCATTTCTCTCCTATCCAAAAATTTTTCTTTTACTCTCAGCAAACCATCCCCTCTTACAACCTATCCCATTCAGATATTCTTTTAATTTCATAATTAGGCTAATGTATTTTGGCATATTAACTACGATCTCTCGCAGATATAAATTTAATAGTTTACGAATTTTGTCGAGCGTAAGCATTACACGCATATAGAATAGTACAACAATTTATGTATTATACTATGTACTTATACATGTATTAGCCTATCATATTTATTTGTTATATTTTTAGCACTGTGAATATTTTATGCCACAGGATATCCTTGCTTCAAGGGCAGAAATTCTGTGAAGATTCTCTATTTTTGGACAATGTATGAAGAAGCTGCATAGAGAAGCATTCATCATTTGTAAGTCGTTTCATAAACCGATGCTATTGCGCTTTAAAGGTAATGTGAAAGTATTAATCGCATTTAGGTTAGTAAGCAATACGTGTTAAACTTGGCATGCGTGTAAATACTTTCAAATAGACTTTGTTATCGTTATTAGTAGTTTAGATTTAATTTATAACACGTGTTTGCAAGCAATAGAACAATTTAGATCTCATGGCTTTTCTTTATTATGAAAAAATTAAATTAATAAATTGTAAAGATGACTACTTAATAATTTTTAATAAAATTCAACTTTCATCGTCACGATCAGGAGTGATAAGATTTTCCGTTAAGCTAGGAGGATGCATTGAATCTTCAACCACTTACAAATTGTTCTTAAGTTAAATTATAAATGGTATGATGAAATCAAAGTGACATTTGTGATGCTAGTAAAAAACATTCCTGTTAGTAGATATTTTAGGAGTCGTTAAAACATGTAGGCCATTTAGGCCTATGATATCTTACAGTTATCATTCGTCAGTACCAAAATTTAACAAACAGGAATAGCCATATTTCTTAAATAAATCTTTCCTAGATATATTTTTTAGAATTTTAAATTAATTTAGATCATTTTCATTATTTCATTATATTCCCGAAGATAAACTAAGAAAGATTTTTCTTAGATAAATAAGAAAGATAAATTGATTTTTCTTGAACCACTAAATAAATAACAAATAAATTAATATAAGTAGTATTAGACAGAACTTTAAGAATTCTGTGATAAATTCGCTTTCAATTTATCAGAATGGATAAGAACCGCATAGGATTTATACAATTTTGAATTTTCGGTACAGTTTTTCTAAATTTTTCGGCTTCTATCTAGTACTAGCGCTGAGCTGTTTGTGCAGTCGTAGGCAATTGTAGACTTCGTATGTGTGTCCAAGTAGTACAAACTGTAGTGATGCCGACTTCTTTGCTCGTGATAGTTCATTACTTGATTCTGTACAAATAGTTTAGTTTGATGTTTGCAGAATGTATCGCTATCTATCAGTTTTGCTAAATTGTGCATCATCGCCGAAACTGATATGAGAAGCAGTGTGATTAATTAATTTAATGCCCAATTAATTATTGTATTAATAAATTAATTTTTAATTTATTAGTTAATTATTTCTTTTAGACTCGTCTTTTGTAAGAAAAGAATGTCAGTTATTTCCTTGTTATTGCATTATTTTATCATAGTGCAATGCAATACTCAATAGCTTAAAACCAGACAATAACAAACAAAAACAAAGACAATGATAAAACAAAAAAATCATACAATATGATAAAATACAAAACAATACAATATGGAAAAACAAAATACATCATAAAATTCAATGCAAAATATTGCAATAAACTATATTTATTTTTGTAGAAATGTGCTGATAGTACTACATATTTAGACTTAAGTTTTAAAAAGTGTTTATAATTTAAATCGTCTTCAATTACATAGTTTACTATTAGACTACTTTCAGTTGTTCTATTGTTTCAATTCTTTTGTTAAATTTGCAATTTGTCCACTGATTTATAAGATTTCGTACGGCGAATATATCGCGACATTACTACAATATTATTATGAGCATTCGATTTTTTATAACGATATTGAAACGCTGGTCTGAATTTCACAGGGCAATCTTTCACAAGTTTATCTTCTATATCGTCATGGATATTCTGACCTGCTCATGTTCGTTAATATAATTTCTTGCTCACTAATATGGTAATAAATTTTGTTGTGTTAGTTAGTTGTATAGCTGTAGACGTTATTTTTATACTTTGACTTAAAAATACTTGTTTGCGTATCTTACTCAAGGCAACTATTTCACAAAATATCGAACTTCTGTGTAAGCTTTCACATATACGAATTTACTGCTTTTGCGCTTTGTTGAAATGATATTGAATTTTTATAATACATTATTTGAGTGAATTTGTATAGTGTTCCGCCAGATTTCACATTTTACGTATTATAACCTTTTTGTAATTATGTGCGAAGGCTGTCTTTAATTTTGTATCGGTAGACTGAATTTCCAATTGGGTAATCATCTGCATCAATTTCATTCACCAGCAGCGAAAGCATAAAAGTATCCAGTAATTGTAGTAAATTTAAACTGTTATTTTAAGCGTAATAAATTGTTGCTGTTGTTATTGTTGCAAAAAATTGTAAGTAGTAAGGTAACCACATGTCTTCACATTTATTAGAATCGTGAAATATTAATCAGTGATTGTCTGTGTAATACAAACTTGTTTTATTGTACGTTGATCAAATATTGGTCTAAATACGTACGCTAATAATTTTCACAAATTTTTTTAAAGTCATGCAACCTGTTATCAATATAGGCCTACCTTTGTCGTTTCTTTGTTACTCATAATGATAACTAGCCGTAGCATGTGAAGACTAAATAATTAGTGTAATTTTTATTATATATAATCTTTATTCACATTTTTTTAGAAATTAAACATTTTCATTGGCTAGTCAGTGGATGATTATCTGTAAGTAAGGTATTTATAAGTCCCTGATGTCATCTTTGAGTGGAGAACGGACGTTAAATCTGTATTTCTATCAGAACTGTCTTCAGTACTAAATGTTACCGTAAAGTTTGGGTTACAATTAAATAAATTTAAATTTATATCCGTTGTGATACTGGATTATTTATTAAATGAATAAAATCATAAAGATGATAATAGCACAATATATTGTTTCGTTTTGGTAATTATTATAGTGTCTATGAAACACTTGATAATAATATTTCACAAATAGTTAGAGTATAGGCCCAGCAGATCGATTAAGAAAGTAATGTATGGTAGACCTATATTTTAAATTTTATGCATTAATATCGAATATTTTTTATATCTAGAATTCCAACTAATTTACATTTGCAAGCACAACATACAGTTAATTTTGATAGAGTTAATTTTAGTAGGCTAAAATTATATCACTTTGTTACCGTTGATTTGTCGTATATTAGCGTTGATGAAAAGGAAAATTATGTAAATGCATTTTGAATCGAGATTTGTTCCAATATATAAATTCTGTATAAAAGAATCAACTAAACGGTTTCAGGAGTGCCAATCTTCAAATTGCTTCAAGTTGAGTTTTAGAAGAATTTTTTCCTTAAAATCATTTTCTCCTTCTCTCTTCCTCATTCTCTTGCTTCGTCTGTTAGCTTTGCTATATCCTAACTGTAACCTTTTACCTTACATTAATTGGATAAATAAATCTCAAAGAATGAAAATTTGGCAGCGGGAAATATTAGTACCTTCTCTAAAGTTAATTTAAGTCCCCTTACAACAAAATCATAAATTGTAATCTATGACGGATACATTCACCTTGTTGAGCAGTAATTTGTATCATTAATTTGATTTTGGAGAAAGTTGCTTCATATTTGAGTGAGTTTGGCACCACTGTGTAGTATCATTGCTCAGAATGTTTATTTTTGTATAGAATTCACTTCGATAGTTTTTCCGGTGATATCAATAGGAAAACCGCAGAGATTTATCTCAGCGGCATTTTTGGTTTTAATTTATATCCTGAACCTGAAACCAAATTAATTGTTTATATGAACCCATGCAGTTCGCCAAGGCAATATACGAACTGGTTAATACGAATTAATTTATACGGGTGAGTTTCTAGGAAATTTGTCAAAATTGGAAGTAAAATAAGAATGATTTATGAAGAATTTGTGATAAATTAAATTTCGCTGCTCTCGCATTTTATAGGATCAGTCTGTTTGATCTGTTGTAGAAGTGTATATCAGATAAGTGAAAAGCCTATTGGTGTACTCAAGGTGCTTTGTGTCCTACGATTTCTAGACTACCGCGTGCATTTACAATCACTAGGTATTTTAACCTAGCTATTAATTACGGTGTATGAATAGCATTGTCGTGTAATAGTACAAAACAAGTTTAGAATCTGTTGAAATGTGAAATATATGAGTAGTACGAAAGTTATTATAATACATATCTCCAATAGTTCGACGAAAGGTGCATGTGCAATATGTTTCAATTTTCAAACTTTGCACAATTTTTGAATATGTCATAAAGTTAAGCCAGAATACAGATAACAAATTAAGCATGCTGCAAATGTATTTTTGCAGTACTATTATTCCGTAAATCTATGATTATCTGTATTGTAAGACACCTGGAGTATTAAGGGGATCGTAGTATTCTTTTATAAACAACTCTCTGTCAAAATGAAATGGAGTAAAGTATAAAGTACATACATTTTGTTTATATACGGTGGATTTAATTTAAATATGGAATAAATAAAGTCGTTTTCTTCGTATAGTTTTTAACAAGCCACGCCTTTGACAGAGAATAACATAGAATAGAATATCATAGGCTATGATTGTTATCCATGTAGACGAGTTAGCAGATGCTAGTTACTGATGATGATATACTTTGTATTAGACATTGTCGGGCTTGTATTCCACGCGTATTGTGTACAGCCATAGAACGTAGATTATACATGTATGTGAATATGTAAATTGTTCGTTTCCCTGTGTTGTAGTTAGAATGTGTTCACGGTATCACCAAACTGTAGTGTATTGATAGAACTGTTAAATATTGTTGCTAAAATACGTTTTTTTTTTTTTTTTCAGTGATATAATACGAAACTTCGCAATTTTTTTCGTGACATTCCATATTGATATGCTAAATATCTTACAACAGCTAATTTATTTGTAGAATATGACAAGCATTTTTAGGCCTACATCATCAAATATTTTAGCCTATTTATTTAAATCGTATAAACGTATATATTTCTAAGTAAAATATATTGACTCCAGAAATGTTAAAATAAAATGGCATAATTTCATTATGTCAGGAATCGTGATATGCTTCACTACGAGAATTCGTCTTATGTTAATTATATATTATATTACGATGTAGTATGTTTACCAGCAGACTTGCACGGTTCCAAACATATACCTTCATTGTTCAAGTTGATTTCTATCAAACCAACAAAAAGATAAAATCTCCAGAAACTGTTTTCTACTCCGCTATATATCTTCAAGATGGTGCAAATAATTAAAACTTTTTTTCAGAAAGAGATTAATTAGTCCTACATATTTGCAATCAGTTCCTTTCACTAAGCACGTTAGCGCAATAATTGTACAGAAACAATGTGAAAATAATTATAATAACGCTATCTCCTATATTTTATTTATCAGTTCGCTGGACGCTTACTTTTTAATGAAAATTCGAACTAACTATTTTCTAAGCGTTTATGTAATTTGTATTTTTTAGCGAATAGTACAGGGTTATTAACAGCTAATATGTTATATCTTGTACTCTGTATCTGTATATACATGTAACTGCATGTAACTGTTGATAGACTGTGTTAGTATATGTAAAGACGTTTAGCCTCAAAATGAAACAAATAAATACTAATAAAAGTTAGTGTCGTTAGATCCCTGTTTTGTGAATTGTTGAGAGTCAATCTGCCTACTAAAAGAAACCGTAATATATTAGAGTACTTTTAAATTTCATTAAAGTGATTCCAAGATCGGAGAGAAAACTATAACAAGAATAGTCTAGCTTGATAAAGGCCACAATCGTCATGCCAAGAACCTTTGAGACACAAAGTCGTAGTATAATTGATCTCATAAATCGCAGACGTGATAAACTTCATTGCAATCTACTCGTTAGTCGTCCGTTACGATGCATTAGGTATCGTTAGTCGATCTCTATTTCAGGGAACTTTGGCTGGTAGAGTTGATAACTCGCTTGAATGGTGATCAGGAGTGCAGTCGTTTCTTAAACCATTACGCCAAACTCTGGAACACTTCTTGCACGAAACAAACGTTAAATTTTTATTTTCGAGAACAAGTGCAGAGTTTACATATAGGCCTACATATTATTTACATATACACTAAGAAATTAGCTTTCGAGTGAGGAAACTAACGTTACCATTAGCTTTTTATTTCTTTTTATTAACTTTTTAAGTTAATTAGTTTTCAATTAAAATAGTTATTTTCACTATTAATAAATAATAAAGAAATTCTCAGTCAGCAGGATTGAGCCCTTCGTTTGGAGAATGGTATAACATCAAAGCTTGCACTGCGAATCATATTTTATTCATATCATTCTAATCGTTATCTTCCCGCCATTAATAATAATTTTCCATTGTTTAACGCCCGTTAAATATTACATGAATGGAATTATACGAAACAGTTTATCACAACATTGTCATAGTACTAGCAAAGCAGCCTGTCTCCGGTACTACAAGTATGCTAACAGACAGCTGGTTTCAGAGACTGGAAGTTCAAATGTGATTTATACTCAAAGTTAACCTTAGGCTACAAAGTTAACCCTTAGGCTACAATCTTTCCGTATCCATAATATAATGACTCTTCCACACTCTCAAAATTTAAAGAATATGGACGCATTCAGTTATTTAATTTTTCAGTATGCACACCTTCGATAGGACAAGAAGTTTAGTGCAAAATATTGAACTCGAGACTAAAGTGAGTTAAACATTTACACATATACACTATATAATATAAGCAGGTATTACTCATTGCACTTAGCATGATGACTCATTTGGAGATTAAATATAATATTAATCTTGAAGTGTTTTCATTGCCTTGCGTACAGATTGAAAAGTTCCTAACTTAATTGGCTCTTACGAAGTCCAATATGCTGCAAGTCTGTTTTTTTCAGTATTTCCAGACTCAACACTCGTATGCCTTCTGTAGTTTTACAGAATATTTCTATAAATTTCGTATTCAATATTTAATTTCTCAGCTCTGTATGTTGATCTCGTTTCGAGCAGACCAACTTCAAAGAAGTCTGACAAACACTAGACTGACGGCATAAATTCATTCTTCTTAAACAAACGGTTATTGTTTTAAAGTAAAAGCGTCCTCACAACTGTAATCTATCATTAAACCGACTTCCATTGTTTCATTCAGTGAGTTTTATTATGACTCAGAAGCAAGCCTACGAGCAGGATAGCTACATTTCAGCTAGGGAGCGATGAGCTACGATAACAAGAATAACTTGACGCACAAACAATTTCTGCTGAAATATCGACTGAAATCTTATTCAGATGTAGAGTTAGTAGATATTGCAATAATTTAACCACAGGACATGAATGCAATATGATCTGTGCTCAGAGTATTACTGGTGAAAATAATTTTGTGGAAAGACTCCCTGTTTTAAAGTGCACCCAAAAGCAATAAACAGCTACAAAAGATAACACGTGCTATTTTACTTAAGGACAACATCAAGTACAACTACGGGGAAAATACGTTCGAAACCATTCAAAGCCAAAGTCTAGAATATCCCGATCCTAGCTAAGCGGGCACTCAAGAGATGATGATGAGGATGTGTTCATAAATTTTGATAATATTTGTTAATGAATCTCATAAATAAAACTGAAAGTTAGTATATTTCTGAATGTTGATTTAAAGAATTATTAAATAGAAAATACCTCTGCCGAAGTTTACAAAGCTTTGAGCGGGAATATACAACAAAATGACTCAAATAAAACAGTTTACTTAATTCATTTATATTTGATGACAACTGAAATAATTAGTGATATAATTGATGATATAATTACCTATATAATTACTGATATAATTGCTAAAATAATCTCTGATATAATTACTGATATAATTACTCACGTAATTGCTGATATAGTTACCGATAATAGCTGGTATAATTACTGATAGAAGACAGATTAATTGATTTATGTAAAATGATGATTTACAATTTGAGAACGGAATTATTTAAAGATTATAAAATTTAATTTATCGGCTGCGAAATCGATGTATTAGAGAGTAATTTCAAAGATGTAATTTCCATATTCCAATGATTACAATTAATATTGTTGACATGTATTACATATTTTACATGAATTTCACATTCGTTACGTATGCATAGCGCAAATAGAAATGTTATTGTGCATAATTGATATAGCAATTTAAAAATTGAGAATCAATTTTTCAAAGCCACGCTAGCGCTATTTAAGTAGAAAAATGGATTTGGCTGTTCCTAAATTTTCCTATCAATTTTGGTCCTCTTAATATCCAGTGATGGGTCTAACGGAAAATTGATCTTCTATTCTATTGTCTCGCTCGTTACTGAGTGAGTAACGTGATGAGTGAGTGCGTAATGAGCCCAAATAAATTGTTGCTCTAAAATTAAAAGTCTCGCCTTACATGCAATCAATCAATCAATCAAAAAGAATTTAACGTCCGGTTTCTCGCCATAACGCAATGTCAGGGACGTCTCTTCCAGACTCTAGACAAACAGGCGCCAAAGCACCAAATGATAATGACTGAGTACACAGAGACCACAAGAGAACATACAACATACAACCACAATTGCAGTGCATTGACCTCCAAACAACATCAATGAAATAACGTCTGTTGTTCGAAGCTGGCCTAATACGATAAGTCCCTTGAACGTATTATCTACGTGAATATCTAGCACAATTTAATATATATTTACGTTTATCTCCACATACAAGATCACATATGCACTTAAACCATGCAGAAATTATAAGAAACATTCACAAATATGTAGGTTAAGCGGCAAATATAGGCTATTAACGTATCACTTACACATTCCGTTATTAGAACTGTAAAAACATTTCTTGAAAAAGTTAAAAGTTATATTTATTTGTAAATTAGATAAAATAAAATATCCTAATTTCTATCAACTAAGTATGAATTTAGAAAATAAATAAAATATTTAAGCCAAGGACTAGAAATTTTTTTAGATATCACTTACATAGTTGAACGCACGACCTATCTCAACCGATATAGCAAACATCGCCTACCTAGTAGATAGCAAAGCGAATGAACGAGAGTTCATGGATTTTTTAATGAGCTATTGATTGACTAGTAGTCATTTATTGATTAATTTAATTAATAAGTTTAGAGTAGACTAGCTTCGTCAAAGCGAGTTAGGAAGTTAATATCACGTAGAGACGTTTTCATAACCGTGCCGTGGAATTGAAATAAAAATCTGTAAAAATTTAATTTTAAAATTCTCTTAGAAAACCTTATTTAAGAGAAAATGATAGAGAAAATGTTTTCAAGCAACGGAGTAGGCGAAGGTAGCTTCGCTTTTCTTATGTAATTTAGGAAACACAAAATGGTAGTCTGCATTTAGACAATCGCTAAGCCAAGTAAGTAATAGTTAATACAAAATACAAAATAAACCAGTACAGTACTCCCCTACTGGCCTCATACTTTACATACTGCACTATATGCATGTATATATGACGGCTTTCTTTTCTACATTGTCCCTCATTCGTCTTATACTATCGTAGGATTCTACATATAGATTTGTTCAAATATTTCATCAGCCATATTTTCACGATCTCATGAACTATAAGTGTATTACCAATGTAAATACAAATAGTGCATTTAAATGATAAATGAAATAATTTATCATACATATTTATTACCAGATGAAACATATATATATATATATATAATATAAAATAAAATTCATTTAAATCTGTTGTATCTCTACCGTTGACATTAATAAGTTTCCCTGATCTTAAATCTCACATAAACCTTAGTGAAAAGTAGATGGCAGAAATTACGGGGCATTCAACTATAGATTTATTACATTTATTATAAATTACTATATTTAATGATGTCTGTTCAACAAGCACTATCTAAAATTCTAAAGATCATATATCGGAGTCTCCCATGAAATGAAATTTCTGTAGAGTGTAAGATGAGAGACCTGACGAGAGATAGCATTTGTTTATTCTTGCGTAGCAACTCGTCTGTGCGCATGAAAAGAAGTCTATGCTAAAGTGAATACAATTTAATATGCAGCAGTATTGCTAATGTTATAATAAGTAAATGACTTAGTCTATTTCTAAACTATGCTGTGCTGATCGATTAGAATTTGAGTGTCATTGTAAAGAGTAAAGGCTTAATAGCATTAAATGTTAGGAAAAAGAATCATTGCCGTATTATAGACAGTTCTTAAAAGAAAAGTCATGTAATAAGTAAAGTAAACACGCATTATAGTGAAATGATCAACTATGTTGATATCTATCACTTTTAATACCACATGTTTAAACCGTTAGGCAATTTATTTCATTTTCAGTGTAACCAGTCCAGTGAATGTCCGAGATTTTACTCTTAGCTCAGCGCTGCTGGGATTCGAACCCACGAGGATTCACCTCAGGATTTGTCATTTAAAACTTCATGACGTTACCCCTACGCTATCGGGTTTATATCCGGGGTATTTAAGAAAGCTATAATAATAATAATAATAATAATAATAAAGGTTTAACGTCCGTTTTATCATCCAAGGATGATGTCATGGACGTTACGAGCGTCCTAAACAACATGCTTTAAATATGAGAAATATTCGTGCTATAAAATAAAGGGAGGTTAGCTTCAATGTCAAGAAAAACATTAAATGATTAAATGACCAAATGATTTAATGTCATTTAAAGGAGTAAAAATGTGATACGGAAATAGGCGTTTGATTTCGGTTAATGGCTTAAATAATAAATGCTATATTATATCTAGCTAAGCACTAATAATAATAATAATAATAATAATAATAATAATAATAATTGCAGAGCGAACCGGCGATAAGCGATAGACCTATTTCCTTTTGCAAAGGCTTTCCATAACTTTGTAAAGATGCAATGCAGTCTACTTCAGCAATTCTTTTAAGTATCTAGATGGCCTCGAGTAGCCTGACGGCGATTCAGCAAGTATTGCTCGAATCGTTTATATCAAACCTCTGGTTCTTTACACCCGGGGTATTTAAAATAATAATAATAAAGGTTTAACTTCCGTTTCATCATCCAAGGATAATGTCAAAACAACCATTTCTATCGATCAGTCCTAGTCAGCACAGACATTTAACTTGGCTTTCCTGAAATTCCTATGCACGAAACTAACGATAAGTTCGCCTTAAATATTCACGTGAAATAATACTTATTATATATCGATCATGTTTATTTAAGGTAGAAGTTATATAAGACGTTTTGATTATTGTTCTAACCAGATCGCGATTCTTGTGATTCCAGCCTCCCAGGAGACATAATTATGATTTTAACTTTTAATGATTTTAATTTTGATTTTAGTGAATTGCGAAACATTTCCTCTTAGGGCCTGGGCAAATCTGAAGAGTATGGTTATGGCAAAGTGAGTTGTTGTATAGTTCTCGATATTTTTTCACGAGATGAAGCCATACAATTTATCAGTATTGTATGAAGCATATATAATAATATTTCAACGAGAGATACTGAGATGAGATTGAGAGATACTGCGTTTTGAAATTCAAAGAAAGCGAGCAGGAAGGAGAGAGAGAGGGAAAGAGAGAGAAAGATAGATAGATAAAAGAGAGGGAGAGAGAGAGTTAGAGAGAGAGAGAGAGATAGAGAGAGGGAGAGAGAGAAAGATAGATAGAATAGAGAGACAGACAGAACAATTTTCTTTGAAAATTATATTTCTTTGCCTATGAAGAGAAACACATGGCTGTACTAGACTTCCTTCTAGCACGAAACGATAAGATTAAGTGAAGAACAACGACTGTAATGGAGTAATTCTGAAGAGATGTAATTGTAAAGCATAATATACATAAAAGCAGAGTGGACGTGTGTTTGTGTGTGTGAGAGAGAGATAGAGAGAGAGAGAGAGACAGACAGAGACAGAGACAGAGAAAGAGAAAGAGACAGACAGACAGAGAGAGACAGAGAGAGAGAGAGAGATAGAGGGAGAGGAAAATAAAGTTAAAGATAAATAAATAAACAAAGAAACAAGGAAACTAGAAAACAAAAAGAGAGAGAGAGAGAGAGAGAGAGTGAGAAAAGACAGAGAAATTGGCGCACATAAATATAAGAAAGTTAATTGACTGTAACAAGATGATTTTTTGCAAAATGTCTAGTAATAAAAATTTGGAAGGTATATGACAACATAGATGTTTTTAAATTACGTGCAACTTTCTGTGTTTATCATTAAACGATTCAATGGAGCCCAATTCTGTTATACATTATTATAAAGCTTATGCAATTTGTCAATGAACCCGTCGAAGTCGAGTCTTTAATTTAATAATAGAATTTTAGGATGCCTTTCTGAGGAAGACATAGGGGACCTATCTCATCATAAACAGAACCCTCCAAGAATAATGATCTATCATTTTTGATGATTTAAAGATCCACTAGTATGTGGACATGAAGATAAAACTGAAGACATAGAAGAGTGGAGGCGTTACATACCATGGACATGCCAGTGGGCAATGCACTAAGAGAGAGATAGAATAGGATTTTAAAGGAATCATATGGACACTTTTCAGTTAAAGTCAACAACTCACACGAAACGGCAGAGCTTAATTCAATCGCAACAGTGCTTTAGAGACACTCTATTTTGACACACTGTTATTTTTAATTATTTTTATATAAAATTAAATTGAAATAGATATAAAATGCAATTAAATACAAAGAAAACTACATGTGTAATAAGGACGAGCTTAATCATTCGTGATTGATCACATTATCACATGATTTATGATCACGTGATTGATCACATTATACATCAGATGAATCTTTCGTGATCTATCACAAAGCACTTTATTTACCAAATTAAATATTCAAATTGACTCTCTTGTTTAGGTAAGAAAATATCGCGCCTTTAGACGCTGAATAACGTATGATTTGTGGGTTTATGAACTATTTTTAGATCAAAAAACATTATTAAACTTCTTAAATATTAGTCAATATTATTTTTAGATTTAATATTTTATTGAATCGGTTGATGTTTTACCAAAGTATCATCGATTTTCAGTAAATTTATATCGAAAAACTGTAATGGTGTAGTACCGATGGGTTTAATTAGGTAAGATGTAACTGATGGATTATGGATGAGTAACAATATTACTGCATTGTATATCTACACTGAATACTAGAGATCACACATCAGCAAACATCTTCGCGTTAATGGCTTGAGATGAGAAAATCTTGCATATTTTATGAAGCATGAATTGGAAAACGACTTTGATAGCTTCAGTGATCGTGATAGTGTACATTATCATTGGAGGAGTCATATTCAAGGCTATTGAAGAGACAAATGAGGAACAGGCTAGACTTAACGCCACTGCGCTCCTAGAGGCTTATTTAGGTAAGATATAATACTTATATACTTTTATACTCATATACATGATTAATGTGACAGACGTCCCTGACATCATCCTTGTATGAGAAAACGGACGTTAAACCTTTATTATCATTATTATTTTAAAAGTTGGTAAAGCTAAGGTTAACGTCAGTTTCCTCACTCGAAAGCGATGTCAGTGACTGGCGAGCGTATATATTTAAATTATATACTTTATACTTTTATACTTTATATCTTAAACTTTGTACTTTTATACTTAGACTTTAATACTTTTGATACTTATATACTTTTATACTTATACTTTTATGCTTTTGATATATACTTTTATACTCATATACATGGTTAATATAAATCATATACTTTATACTTTTTTACTTAGGCTTTCAATACTTTTTTGCTTTATATACTTATAGGCCCTATATTTTATACACATATACTGTACAGGATTAATATAAATTATAACTATAGGCCTACATTTATTTTGTTGTTCTATTTAAGTTATAGCAATAAATTGTTATAGCAACAATTAATTTTTTACAATAATATTTAGTTGTTTCGGTGAATTTACTAGTTGGACATAGCAGCTCTGTGCATTATGGTAGGTGCAATGTAAGTTTGATACAAGTTCAAAATCGAGTTATTAGCTTCCATTATTTATTTAAATTATATCCGGCAGAAAGTTTTAGAATCTGAAAATACGGCAGCAGATAAAATAGGCGCTAAATAATTATCAATGCATTTTTCTATCAATAGGATCCTACTAATTTTATCCATAATCATCATCATCTTCCCTTAAATCCCAGTTTAACTAGGGTGGGGAAATAAATAATTAAAAAATAAGTGGTTTACTTCAGAGCGTTACAGTTTAGTAGGTTGAAGACTACTCTTCAAGGCATTGTCCCACTGGCGAGATGCGTCAAGGTCTATTGATCTGGCAAAATACAGCAAACTACACTGAAGTGAATCGTCTTCTACATGTATAGTTAACAGCATGAATGCGTTATCATAATAATAATAAATGTACTGTGTCACTCAACCTTTCTTAGCTAAGCTGGTAAAGCTAACGTTACCGTCAGTCTCCTCACTCGAAAGCGATGTCAGTGATATCGACATCGCCACTGGCTCCAGCCAGTGAAATACATCTAAGTTTAATGTCCGTTTTCGTGCGCAAGTGTGCCGCAAGAGAAAGTACGGTTTGATACCTACCAAAAGAAAATATATATCATTTAATGTCGTTGTTGCGACCTGAACTGAAACCTGGAAAATAGACCGTTCAGTGCACATCAACCAATACGACCCTGTTTCTGAAAATGTTGGTCCTATGGGGCATTATAGTGGCGCCAAATTATGTCTACTTTACAATTACTGTGAATATATAGTGCTTGTGGATTTGGAAAGCAGCTGACGCTACTAATAGATCTTTGTCACGGCATTGGAAAATTATTTTCTTTCGCATAAATGTTGTGCTTTTTTATGGAAAATGTAAATTCAGTTTTTGCTGAAAAGATCACCCGCAGTTTGCTTCCGTTATTTAGAATAACTATATACTTTCGCTCTTAGAATGTGTCCTATTCAACTCTTCTTCGTATTTCTTAATGTATTTATCATGTGTCTACCAGTACCCACCCTCTCCAGAACTTCCTCATTTGTAACCTTTTGTGTCCAGCTAATCCTCTCCATTCTTCTCCATATCCACATTTACAATGACTCTAGTTTCACTGGCACTCTGTTCGAACATCATAATCTCACAGACATTGCAGCGAAACTAACGTTAAATTTGAGCTATTATTGCAGATTCAATAGACCTGAGTATTGATTTATGGTGTCTCTGCAGTCAGGCCATTCTTATCACTCTCTATACAGAAGCTACCGGCTTTGAAATAGCTCAACCATTTCGTGTACGAAAGATCGCGCGTATATGTTCTACTGGTTTTTACTCTAATTTCTTGCGTCGTCTTATTTCCCATTCTTTTTTTATTGTCGCTCTCCACATGAGTGTCTATGGCAAGTCATATTATATCAAAAAACACATATTATATCATAATACATACTTTCCATCATAATACACATATTCTATCCATATAGCCATAGACTACTAAAATCATGCACTTCTTTTAAGAATTAATTCACTTGAAGACTCAGGCTTTCTCTTAATATTTTTACCAAGCTACAGGCCCAAGGAATATATTCCTATTCACAGCTTTCAAACTCAGTAGGAGGACTCGGTTCAAAATCACGATTGCTCCATTAATAAGGGCCTAACGAAATCTTGAAGTACCACTGAGATCTTTTCACTGACCTACTGGAGTATATCCCTACTCACAGCTTTCAGACTCTGTAGGAGTACTCGGTTCACAATCACGTTTACGCCATTAATAAGACCCTAACGAAATCATGATCCTACCACAATGAAGCCTTTCAAATGCCTTCTACAGTTACACTTTATTCGCCTCCAACGACACGTACAGTTAACCCAAAGTTTCATTTTAATAATTCTATTTTTTCAAAATATTCAATTTTGCTCACTAATGAGAACTATATAGACCAACTATTCAGTTAAGCGCCAAGGATATACCCCATTCGAATTAAATGGCAAGCAGATATAAAGCCTCTCAAGTGATTTTCCGTTGAGAGCCACACTGTTACAGTTAATGGTTAGAAATTTTTCGAAAATTATTTTGTAGTCAAATTATGATTCGTCATCAATTAGCATTGTGAATCAAGTATACTTTGAATCTACTTATATAAAACAGTTTTATTTGATTCTGTTACGTCTTTCTATGTGGCAATAGTTTGAATGCTGCTTCTAAAACGTTAGTTCTTTAGCCATAAAAATTGCGTATGCTGCTTGTTACATTAATAGCCCAGTATTACAAAGGAAGCCAATAATAAATGACTTCAGCTACTTTTCCTGTAAAATGTTTAGAATTCCGTTCAGCAAACGCAAAGCAATATATGTCTATAAATTCAATGTAGTTATATTTGTAGAAATATATTCATAAGATCATAGCTTTGGCACCCTTCTAGCATATATGGAAGGTCCTGCATTCACGATCATGAAAAATTCCTTGTTTCATATATTTTAGGTAACTGTATTAAATGAATTCTTAGAAATCAGCCATTACGTGTATGTGTGAATGCTTGCATTGTGTCAATGCCAGCAAAGCACGGCTGTCCAGTTATTCGATGACAGACCTCTAAACCGTTAACCAGGCGCATAAACCTTGCAAGAAACTTGGCAACAAAAAACTTTACAAGTTATTTTGAACACGGCTGGGATTGATTTAATGATCGACAAAATACTCTGAGCATCTTAACTCGACATAATGGCAATGCGCGTGCTGCCGAATTCGTGCAATTTATAGAAACTTATTATAGAATATTTCTGAATCTATTAGCATGCTAATGGTTTTTCGCCACGTCGTATCCAAATAAGTTTTTACTACATTATTTTAATTGATTGACTTTAATCTATGAATTTTCACTTTTATCAACATTATTATATCGTCATCATCATCGTCATATATTCAACTCTTCATTATCTGAGTAAAATAGTATTTTCTCCTTCAAAGTAATGCCATAAAGCCGATGTTTTCGTCAGTTTCATCCCTCGAGAGCGACATAAATGACGGGTGAGCTCAGGATTTGAACCCCGCACATATTGATCTGCAGTCGGATATTTTACCGACATCGCAACCGGCTCCCACTAACTGGTTAGCAAATTCTTAGGTTCGTTTTGCTAATTTATAGTCGTAGCAATAAATAAAACAAAGTAATATCTGAATAATCGTAGTAAAATAATATAATGAGTAAAATAATCGTAGAGTAATATCTGAATATATCTAATAAAATAATGATAATAAGATAATAATATAATATAATAATATAATAATAATAAAGGTTTAACGTCCGTTTCCTCATCCAGGGATGATGTCAGGGACGTCAATAAAAATAAATTAAGAAATGAACAATAATAATAAAATAATAGCAATAAAAATAATACAAATACAATAAATAATATATATATATATATATATATATATATATATATATATATCTTCTTCAGTGCACTGCCAAGTGGCAGGTTCAAGGTACATATTCATACTCAAAGTCTGCCTTCTCGCTCCATAAGAGCACTCCTTAGATCAACATGTTAATTCCTTCACAAAGTCTATGCCTTATCATACCTTATGTAACCTATGGCTTGGAAAAAATATGGCTTCTGAGGTGGTTTCCCTTTGCCTTCCTCAGTTTGGTAGATTAATTACCATTTAATCCTGGGGGAAAATATTTCATGGTGGGGTGGGTCCCCTCTTGCCATCCTCAGCTCCTGCCTTTAGTGCCTCTTACGTACACGCGGCAGATTGTTTGCGGTTGCCCAATTCTGCAGTGGTTCAATCACACCCGAGCACAACACGGGGAATATATATACATAATATAATATTATAATATATTAATATAATGTTTTATTCTCAGATTCTCATCCATGTTTGAAGAGGGAAGAAATGATAGCGTTGTTGAGAAATTTGGCCACAGCGTACAGCTCTGGGGTGCTACGACTTGACAACAGTTCTAAAGAAGTCAACTGGAACATCTATAACTCTATCTTTTTCTCTCTTACCATTGTTTCTACAATAGGTAAGAACTTTAAATATACAAGTATATTATTGTATATATATATATATATATATATATATATATATATATATATATATACTGTATATATATATACATGTATATATATAAATATATGTCTATATATACATGTACATGTATATAAATATTATATATATGCTATATATATGTATATATATATATATAATGTATATATATATATATATATATATATATTTTATATATATATATATATATATATATATATATATATATTGAAATGTTATACATGCAATATATTACGATAGCACATTAATTCTACAACAATATTAAACGTTTTTACAGGCAAAATGTAATATTTATATATGCATATAAGTATACGTGTATCATGCAAGTATGCGTATATTTAAAACACTGGTTTTCTAGATTTTTGATTTTGCCCCCCGTTATGGAACTAGGTTTGTGCGTCGGCTTGGATTTCGTTCTTAACTGCTCGATGTCATGATGGACGTCAGTCAATAATGACATCGAGCACTTTTAAATGTAATCGAAGTCAGATTGACGGCTAATTGTTGTTGTTGCTGAGATACAAAAAAGTTTTAAAATGTTGTATTAAGAGGTAATAGAATGAAGAATTACAGAGAAAGAAAATTAAGTCAAAAACTACAGAAACGAGATGGTATAACATATGCATACATTCGTATACAATGTATTTTCATTTAATTTCTTAATAAAAACTGTTTTATCTTAAGTATTTATTTTTATATTTTCAGGTTACGGAAACATGGCTCCTGCCACACCGGCGGGTCGATCATTTTGCATATTTTATGCCTTGGCCGGTATTCCTCTGATGCTCCTCTCACTCGCAGGTATCGGAGATCTCTTGAATCGCCTCACTGGCTTCATCAGGGGAAAGATCCCCAACATGAATCGATGCTGTGCCCCCAAGTGGCAGAAAATCTTCAGCGCCCTGTTCACAACTGTACTGGGACTGGTGTTTCTCTTCTTTATTCCAGCAGCGATTTTCCAGGCGGTGGAAGATGATTGGACATTCAGGGACGCTCTGTACTACTGCTTTATCACTCTTTCCACTGTAGGATTCGGTGATCTAGTCGCAGGTAGTGTAAGTTTTAAAGTTTAAAAAGAATTTATTCCTAGGGTCAATTGGGATGTTACACAGTAACAACGCAGTGAGATTAAATCAATTCCAACGCAATGATCACGTAAAGGAAAATTTCTATATATCACGTTTATTTCAATGTCTACTGTGTACGAATATTTTAATTAATAAATAGTGCTCGATGTTGTCATTGATGACTGTAGCACTCTAATTGTTGTTATCTGTAGTGATGTGTGCTGATGGGGACGTTCCTGACATCATCCCTGGATGAGGAAACGGACATTAAACCTTTACTATTTATTTATTTATTATTTATTATTGTTATTAATACGATATCACGTGAAATTTGAGTTAGTATTTTACAACTTTATTAAATTCTCACAATTCTAGCCTTTCTAAGCTCTAGATAGTTTAAACTCAGCTGATAATGCTCTAATTACGTACTCTCTGACATTGATTACATGATTTATCAATAGAGTAATTTTCACTAATTTTTTAATTAATTGGCTAATTGATTCTTTAATTGTAGGATTGAATGATTTGAGTCAGTGATTGATTGCGGGATTGCTTGATTGAATGGTTGGATTGATTAATTTAATGCCTAATGGTTGATTTATTGATAGGTAATAAATTTAACTGAATGACTAGTAACTAGCTGATTTAGTTATAGAATAATGTTGGTAATTTTCTTATCCTATAGCTTATTCTATTGCTAGAGAGAGGTAGACTGCAACTTTCGTGGGATGCGGTGAATAAGAGAGAAACGAAAAATACTGGATCGACGGGTTATATGATATAGGGCAGAGAGGAGTGGATGATTGCTATTCGCATCCCGACCCTAGCTAAACTGATATTCAAGGGAAGATGATGACTATTGCATATTCTGGCTGGAGCCAGTGGCGAAGTCGGTACGATACTCGACCGCGGATCAGTATATGCGGGGTTCAAATCCTGGGCTTGCCCGTCACTGACATCGCTTTCGGATGAGGAAACTGACGTCAACCTTAGCTTTTTTACTTTTTCTATTAGATTTACAAAATGTAATAGAAAAATCTAATAAAAAATACTACAAAAACAGAAACTAAGAAAAGAAACTATGTAGCACATGCGGTATGTCATGTATGTAACTATACGAACAAAAATATTTGTTTTCTTCAATGTAGGCTGGCCGGCAGATGGTCGACATAATGGTAACGGTGTGTATAGAGCCTTCATCATCGTCTGGATCTTCGTGGGTCTCTCCTGGCTGTCCAGCCTCCTCAACGCCTGCCTCGAGGTCTATCAGGACTTCGCCACCAAGACCGAGGTAGTGACAGAGGAACTGGAGAACAAGGTAGAAGAAAAAGTGGAAGAGCTGTGGAATGTAATTACAAATGACGAAAATCAGACAGAAGAATCAAGTTCGGAAAATGACGGTACGGAAGAATCGCCAGAAAAAAAAGTTAATAATGATCGAGAAGGGTCGTTTTCAGATGTTTCTAAGGGTCAGAGAAACGAGAAAGAAGAAGATAAGTCGACATCTGAAAAGAGTTCCGATAACAACATCTCAAACTCTAAGCTCAAAACTAAAACATTGCCTAGCAAAAAGCCTGCTAAAAAAGGCTCATTTAAATCGTCGACGTAGTACAATATTTCTACTGAAATTTTCATTTGGTGCAAAAAAACTCAGTTAAATGTGCATATACTTTCTTTCGTCAATTTATCTTCCAGCGATTAAGCTTTGCACTCTTTGTGAATTATGTGATATATATGTATATTTCTTCCCAGTCGATCAGTGAGATTGGGAACTTTTAGCATATTTTAACGGATTTTCCGAGATTAGCGTATTTATTTCCCAGACAGATTTCCCAGGTTTTGTGTGTGCTGTAGATCTTTTTGTCTAATTAAAGAACGATTTCCGCATTAGATTGGGTTCTACAATAATTTTTAACCGTTGATGACTTTTAAAGTTAAGTCCTACAATCGACTACTTTCAAAAGATATATGGCTTTTTCGTGCATTTTCTTCATAAGCACGTAATTACTCTAACTAAATGTTATAAAACGGATGGCAGGGGTTATAGGGGATTGACTGATGATATGTATGAGACACGTGGAGGAGTGAATTAGGTCTATTCAAAGATATAAAATTATAAAGATACTGCATCTATGTTATCACTCTGTGAAAAATCAGTAACGATAGCGAAGACTTGTTCCTTGTTAATTCTTTATTTTATGGGTCTATTCATATCCCGACCCGAGTTAAATTGGATGATGATGATGATGATGATGATGATGATGACGATGAGGATGACGATGACGATGATGATGATGATGATGATGACGATGACGATGATGATGATGATGGTGATGGTGATGATGATGATGACGATGACGATGACGATGATGTTGATGATGATCGTAGGCAGAACGTACGATTTATGTGCGAGAATCAGATATCTTGTTGAAAAACTTTAGCCTAATAAGCGTAGCTTAGCAGCTGCAACGATCATAGCAAAGTGCAGAGGATAATTTAAATTGGAGTTAACCACTATACTCCGAGTTCCATGCAAGAACTTCTCTACAGAATCAAGCTTATGTACAGTTCGTAATATGTAATTTATCGCAAAGGTCAACAAGCAATTAATACTGTTTAGATCAATAATTAATTATTACTGTTTAGATAAACAAAATATTCAGAAAATTTATTACTTCTAGTTATAATAGGCCTATCCATTATACGACACTTTTGACGGACATGCTGAGCTGCCATGCAAGCATCCGACCAGTTTGATATACAGTATTATAGTCCATTGACAAATTTTCTTTAAAAATCTCGAAATTCGCGTCGACCTACTATCAGTGTAAATTTTTGCATCATCAGCAAAGCGCCTTGTTCTAACTGACTCCGTCAACACATTAATCATAATAATTATGATGAAAATGTATAACGACTCATACATGTATGTAGAATGAAGAGAATGAAATCGATCAATGGATAGACTAGTATTACATTAAATTGAAGGGCACCACTATGTATGGGTAGGCCTATCCAGTTATTTTAACAGTTATTTTTAAGACTATTTATTTTTGGAAAAAACATTTTTAGGTCTTACCTGTAGTGCTCTATTTTCAATGTATGAATTGAAAATGGCTAACAAATTGCCACTGATGCCAATCATCGATAGTATGCAGATTAATTACGAATTAATTAGCCTAATGGGCCCATCACGCATAAAGTCCAATCATCCAAGAGTTAAGTAATTCCAACAAATTTATGCAGGTGGAACGTTTAGATACGAAACCATGCTGATCTGAGTAAATTAAATTAAAATGAAAAATTACACATTACATTTTCATTAGTAGTGCCAAAGATCTTTAAAATAAGGTTGTTTTTCTTTATTGTTTATTGTTTTTATATTGTTTTTATATTGCTTTTATATTGTTTTTATATTGTTTTTATATTGTTTTTATATTGTTTTTCTTTATTCTGTGAGTAGTGCACAATACTAATGCACATTATATTTTCGTTATAATACTAAAGAGTATATTTTACTTCATATTTAATTTAGTTCTTAAATATTTAAAATTACTATTTGCATTGAATTTTAATGTGTATGTGTTAAACTAGTACAGACTATATAGTCGGAATACGACTTTGCCGTGCTAACTGCTATCATGAACATATAAGCAGTTGAGGACCTATCTTTTCCATCTCTCTTTTCCATCCAGTGTCCATGAGCAGCGACCTGCGCCTAAACCACCTTTTCTTTAACTCCCTTTACTTTGGACTGAATTTCTGGATTTTGGAATTTGCACCGTTTTTGGACCTTCTTTTTTTGCTCGCCGGCTTGATTTTGTCTCAATAGTGCTCAATGTTGTCATTGATGACTGTAGCACTCTAATTGTTGTTATGTTATGAACGTCGTTGCAATTTAGAGTCACGGACTTAAAACGATATCTATGTTGTTTAAAATATTTATTTTACAGCATGGCGTCATTTGTTGACAATTGTTTGTGTGTCTCCTAATTGATATTATGTCAAATATTTCCGCCTAAGCAGCGACAATCTCATAAAATTCCTCGTTAGAACTTTTACGATAATTTTTTAGCTACGGTATCCGAATTTCAAAGAAATTTTGAAAGGTTAATTGACTGCCATCCTAAAAATAAATAATCATACAATGCTTTTTGGACTGTTTTATTTCTGGATTTTCGATTTTGCAATGTTTTGGACTTTTTTTTGCCCACCGGTTTGGATGGGTCTCAATAGTGTTCGACGTTGTCTTGGATGACCATAGTACTCTAATATTTGTTATGTTATTTAGTTAGTGTTTGCAGTTTTATCGTGTTAAAAGTTTACCAATTGGCACTATTGAACTTCTTTTTGAAATTACACTTGCAGGTTCCATTAAAGTCATTAAGTTTTAAATAATAACAGAACCTGAGGTGAATTGAGCCCTCATGGGTTCGAATCCCAGCCGCGTTCATCTGAGGGTAAAATCTCGGACATTCATTGGACTAATTATACGGAAAACGGACTAAATTGATATACGGTTTAAACATGTTATATTAAAAGTGATAGATGTCAACAGAGTTGATCATTTCCCTATAGTTTGTGTTTACTTTACTTTGTACTTTAAAGATAAGCGTATATTTCTTTTATTTTGTCTATGAGTTTCGACCGACACATAAATCTTTACTTTCTAATGTTTTACTGAAGGTTGAAGTTGCTTTGTTCACTGGACCATTTTGTTTTATGCTTGTTGTCATTGTTTTGACTCCATAATGCTTGATGAGTCATTGACTGACAACTGTAGCGCTGTGATTGTTTTTACATTTCTAGCATTGAGTACATGATTTCATCCTCTACAACAACAGAATTAAAGTGCTATGGTCGTCTATGACAACATTGAGCACTATGGTTCCAAATCTAATCCGATGAGCAGAATGTGGTGTCTAAAACCGCTACAAACGAAAATCTTAGGAATTCTGTCCAAAGAAGGGTATTAGTGGAATGGAACTTCACATGTTGATCTCAGTTCCTGTGCAATGGGTTGATAGGAGAGTATAATGCAATAATAATGTAAGAACTACATAATGTAAGAAATCATTTTCCTGTAGTGTTCGAACTATGCTATTAGTAAAATTTAGTTGATATCTCTTGTATGAAAACCGTCATTAGCAGTTTATTTCTCTAATTCACGGTTCTAATGCTTGATTTGAATAAATATTAGATCATTTATATTGATTAGCATTCTGCATTGTTCTGTAGATATGGTTTGTTTTACACTATACATGTACAGATCTAATTTTAAATAATACTGATATACTCATACTGTACATGTTATGTTATGTATTATTTAGACTTATATTTTAAACAGGTAAAATATGTTCTTTAGTAACTACTGCTCCATCATAAATGATAATAATAATTTATTGTAATATTAAACTGAATATTAGTCTACTCTCTCTATGAACTCTGCTGTGCGTGCAACTGCTAAATTAGCAACCCTGAGAATAATTTCCGAAATGGCCAGTGTGGCAGAGGACGAAAGTAACGGACTGACATTGGAAAATATTGAGCACTATATGAAGAAGCACAATATACATCTAGCACTAAAGGATAGCATTGTGCAGCTTTGTATACACCGACCAGAACATCCGTTTACCTTCCTAAGGGATTACTTCGACAGTATTGAAAAGGTAGACTATACAATTTCTATCTCTTCGTCATTTTCAACTTTCAACTGTCTGTAGCAGATTTAATGCACTTCTTTCCCACCTTAGATACATAACATGTATTAGTGCCCTGCCTACTGGCGGGTCCATGGTATGTAACGCCTCCACTCATCTCTATCTGCCGTTCCCGCTTCATGTCCACATACGATTGGATCCTTAAATCATCTATAACATTTGTTTTGATATACCATTACTCTTGGGGGAGTCTGCTTACAATGAGGTATCTATGCCTTCCTCAGCTTCAACTAACATTTACTGGGCAGGGGCGTCATTCCCTGAGTATACATTCCTGTTTACCCTGAGATACATAACATCTACCCTGAGTATGTTATTTATTACCTGTTAGCTGACCCGATAGCGTATTGACAAGCTGTTCGACAGCGAATCGGTAGGTGCAGAGTTCAGATCCAGTGCTCTCTCTGTCGCCAACTTATGATCATGCAGGATGCTGCGGTTAAGCTAGGCTTTAGTTGTAGCTTTTGCATAATCCACGCCGTTGAGGACCTTATTTCTCTTCTAAAATTTATTCTTTCGCAAATCAGTTTGAATGAATTGGTTTGTAATGCTGAACTATTCTGAGATCATCTTTGAATAAGGAAATGGATACTAAGTCTTAATTATTATTACTATTAAGTAATTATTGCATAAATTTGTTCATTTGATTTCACACTCTCTTCAACTTTGTACCATTGAACCATTTTTAGTACCATTTGTTCTAACATGAAATGGAACATTAAAATTAAGTGCTGAGATTTCTGATGATTATTTTCTTTTCTTTTGACGTCCCTGATATTGCCTTATGGCGAAGAACCGGATGTTGATATTTGTGCTAATATTTGTGTTAACTGTTTCTATGATATGTTGTAGAAGAGGCAGGTTAAGTGGCCACTGGTGTCACTGTCGGAAGACCGAGAGGCAGAGGCTGAAGCCGGCGGCTCAAGGGAACGGCACCACGGTCAGTTTGCTCGACGTGGTGGTGTCAGTGCAGAAGTGTACACTGAGGAAGATGCTGCTAGCTATGTTAAAAAGGTTCAACATATGCTATATATATTACATTTTATAACAATGTATAAATTTATAATTGCATAAACATAAATATATACATATAATTATATATATATAGCTTGTATATATATATATATATATATATATATATATATAATTATACATACATGTTTGTATATTTATATACAATTTAACATTTATATTATATATACATACATGTATATTCTTAAAATATTTCCGCAGTATTTTATATCTTGAATCTGCTATTTATTTGTATCCTGGATAAATATATGGAAGGTTACTAGTTTATTATGTTCGTAAAGCTAATTAAAACACAATGTCTGTTTTATGTAACGATACAGGTGGTGCCAAAAGACTACAAGACGATGTCAGCGCTGTCTAGAGCTATCTCAAAAAATCTCCTGTTTTCACATCTTGATGATAATGAGCGAAGGTCAGAATTAGTGTTAATTGAGTGTTGTGTATGAATTAGGTTTCTAAGTAATGGACAATGCATTCAGTTAATAGGTTTCGAAGTAATGGATGATATATTAAGTTAATTAGGTTTCTAAGTATTCAGTTAATTAGGCTTCGAAATAGTGGACGATTTATTCAGCTAAATGGGCTATTAAAAGACGATAAATTCAGTTTTGTTGCTCCATCTTCCACGGGCTTCTTTCTTGGATAAGGAAGTTGAACTTGTTAAAACTTTTCAACTGATTTTATAAGTGTCTGTGTTTGCTTAATGATATATTAGAGTACTTTGTGTGTTATTTTGATAGGATTTTTAACTTTTTTGAAGCGTCATGATTTGATAAGATTTTAACTTCTTTGAAGCAGCACGTTTGTCGTTATGTTTTTGCACTGTATAATTTTGATGTTGTGTTCCAGTAATATCTTATGAAATGATGTTTGTTTCAGTGATATATTTGACGCCATGTTTGCTGTACACCGGCACGCTGGTGAGATTATCATACAGCAAGGTAAGAGACAACGCCAGGATTACTAGGTCTCCTGCTGGCTTGAATTATATTTAGTAAATCATTTGATGTAGTAACTGATCCACAACATTTTCTCGAAATCGTAGAATGTGGCAATGTAGAATAAAGTAATTAAAATAATAAATAATTAATATTTATTAATTAAATAATAAATAATTAATATTATAGATAAATAATTTAAATAAAATAATTGGTTATGCTTATTAGGTTCTCTCTTTGAGGTGTTTGCCATTTTGCACTCTTACCTGATGAGCAGTTTACCAGGGGTTTGAATCCCTGTAGTAACCCATTTATTGTAATCCATAATCCATCCTGTGAAAGTAGACCAGCTCTAGGTTTACAGCTGATTCATTTACAGTGATTTGTCTTTCAGAATAAATTGCCTAATTAGAATATCATTTATCATTTGTGAATGAAATGAATACACAATAAATGTGCTTTAAAGGGATTCTATTCAAGCATATTGTTAAGTTTTGGGTGGATCAAGTTAGAGAATTGCAGGGGCTACAAGATGCTGCAGCTTGTTTAGTCTAATATACAACTGTGTTTAGTTTCAATTACTATGCTTTCTATTCGTCAGAGCATTTGATTGTATAATTTGCCTTAATTAAATATATTAAATTGCAAAATATGTGTATTTTTGCATAAGTATGCTATTGTTAATTTTAGGAAACGTGGGTGACAATTTCTATGTAATAGATCAGGGTGATGTTGAGGTATATGCTATTATATAATAACATTTATTATTTGTAATGTATCATTTTAGCTAAATATTGTTATAATATACTTCTTTGTCTACATATTGTTCTCTTCTTCATTTCTTTACTGTAATACATATTGGTTAATATTAGAACAATATGTATTACAGTAAAATATTATACATATTGAGAACGATATGTAGACATGTATAGAACATGTCTACTTGTTGTTCTCTTCTTCTTTCTTCATTACTAATTTGTAATATTATTTTGGTAATATTAGTGGAATTGGTACAATAATTTTGCTAATTACTGTACTAATTATTAATAATATTTGTGAATTCTTTTAATCTGATGGAACTGGATCCAGATCAAACTCAAATTTTGACTGTAATCGGAATCAGATTTGTTTGATAAATGTATATATGCTACATGTATCTTTATGATATAGTATTTTTTTACAACCTAAATTTTAATCCAGAGAACAGCTACAATACTTAACTATGTCAAAAAGTGCCTGCGTAAATGAAATTAAAATGGTTATTTGCTTAATACAGAGTAGGGCAAACATCACAGCGTAATGCATGTAAGTAATGGTAATATCAATGAATTTGATATTAATGACTGTAGCGATCCATAATAAATAGTAATAAAGGTTTACCGTCTGCTTTCCTGATCCAGGGATGATGTCAGGGACAGGCCATCGTAGAAATCATCAATTGATGATCAGAAGTTTAAATCCGGCTGGATTTGGCAAGATATGCACAAACCAGATAAGCAAGAAACTGCTGGAATTCGGCAGAAGCGTGGTTGAAATCCTGTACACCTCTAATTTTCTTAGTATTGGTTTCTAAGCTAATTTCAATTTGTCTGGCTGATCATGAACTAGGATTAGTAATAACTGCTCTATTTGGAGATAGATCACATTCAGAGAGTTCTATGTTGATCCTTATTCAGTATGTGCGGGGTTCAAAGCCTGGGCTTGCCGGCCACTGACATCACTTTCTAATGAGGAAACTGACGTTAACATTAGCTTTACCAGCTTTATTTTGGCATTGATTTCTATGTCAGCTGGTTTCATGGTGTGTCTGGCTATCGTTTTCTGTTTATGACAGGTGTTGGTCAATAATGAATATGTAAATACAATAAGTGAGGGTGGAAGCTTTGGTGAATTAGCTCTGATTTATGGCCAACCCAGGGCTGCTACTGTTAAGGTTTGATTTAACTTGCTTTCTTTTATAAATAATGATATGTTATTCGTGTTAAATTTCCTGTGGGAAAATTGCTTATATAATTCTGCAGCGTGTGTTTACCTAGGATTAATGGTTAATAGTAGGTATGGTTCGCTTTGATGCTTAAACTACAAATAGCGAAGCCATACACTGATCAGAGTGGTGATCAGTGTATGGCTTCAACAAATTCTTTGTTGTTATTACAATCTTCTATGTAATATTGTAATACGAAAATATTTTATGTCATGATATAATATTACAAATGTTGCTGGTAACGGATCATTAAGAGAAATTAGATATTTTATGTATATATGCCTATGTTTTTCATTTTTTAGGCCGAACTGAACATTGACTAATAAATGTAGCTATTTTAGGTATTAAAATTATATATCATTAAATTTAATGTTTTATATTTTTAATTTTCATTAAAGTCTGATCATTAAATTTTATGTGCTTGCTAATGTTTTACATTTTGTAATGTAGGCCAAGACAGACGTTAAGTTGTGGGGTATTGATCGCGACTCATATCGGCGTATACTCATGGTAATTATTGCAATAATAATTTTAATAATAAAGGTTTATCGTTCATTTCCTCATCCAATGATGATGTCTGGGACATCCCCTGCACACATCACAAGCCATCATTAATTGCATTGTTTGTTTATAATGCAGATTTATTGTTAAGTTTTACTGACAATAGAGGACAAGAACATTGAAGGATGTTAGCTATTGTGCTGATGTTGTGGTATTGAGATATAACTTGCCTAACTTAACACTATCAATAAAAGTTCTTGATAGCAGATGAATGAAGGTAAGATTAAAAGTAAGGTTAATGAAGGTAAGAGTGAATGAGGTTAAGGTGAATGAAGGTAAGAGTGAATGAAGGTAAGAGTGAATGAAGATAAGAGAGAATGAAGGTAAGAGTGAATGAAGGTAAGAGTGAATGAAGGTAAGAATGAATAAAGGTAAGTTGAATGAAGGTAAGGTTAATGAAGGTAAGGTTAATGAAGGTAAGGTTAATGAAGGTAAGGTGAATGAAGGTAAGAGTGAATGAAGGTAAGAGTGAACGAAGGTAAGAGTGAATGAAGGTAAGAATGAATGAAGGTAAGTTGAATGAAGGTAAGGTTAATGAAAGTAAGGTGAATGAAGGTAAGGTGAATGAAGGTAAGAGTGAATGAAGGTAAGGTGAGTAGAGTGAAGGTAAGGTGAGTGAAGGTAAGAATGAATGAAGGTAAGTTGAATGAAGGTAAGGTTAATGAAAGTAAGGTGAATGAAGGTAAGGTGAATGAAGGTAAGAGTGAATGAAGGTAAGGTGAGTGAAGGTAAGAGTGAATGAAGGTAAGAGTGAAGGTAAGGTGAGTGAAGGTAAGAGTGCAGTTTTTGGTGAGACTGAATGATTTTTGTCACTAAATACCATTTTAAATGTATTATTTCTGTTTGTTGGTTGCTCTTTTACTAATTAATTGACTGTATTATAATTGAAACCATATGGATTTAGGTACTACAGAAGTTAAACCGAGTGTAGTCTACTGATAATTTAATGATGGTTTGCTGCAGGGAAGTACTATTAGAAAGAGAGCGATGTATGAAGAATTCCTCGGAAAGGTCTCTATTTTAGGTTAGTATCGAACGAACTGTTAAGTGAATTATTTAGTGCCGTTGTTTTTTTATTAGGCTTATGTGTCAAAGTTGTGCATTGCCTATTTGCGGTTTCATAGTTCAATTCCTTCACTTTACTGTCATCAATTGTGGTGTAGGACAGAGAGGATTTGAGACGGTCTGTTTGTATCCCGACCCTAGTTAAACTGGGATTCAAGGGAGGGTGATGATGATGATGATGATGAAGAAGATTGTTACTAATGATTATTATAGTTATTTAAGTTTAATACTTACAATTACTATAGTTATTGTTAGTTTGTTACTAATAATTATTATAGTTATTGTTAGTTTAACATAACGTAACAGCACACTGGGTCAGGAAGCACAGATGCTTGTTTAAGACCCATTTCCTCCTTCCTATCCTTGGTTAGTAGTAATCGTTGCCTTTTGATGGCGTATCTATTGTAGCCGGCGCGGATTTAATAATCACCCTTGGATTTTTTCCTTCATAAGCTTTTACCTACTCTCAGTCTTCCAAGGTGGTCACCCACAAAGTACTAACCGAGGTCGATGCAGCTTAACTTCGATAATTGACACGCAACTAAACCAAGTGCGCTAATCCCACCGCAGTTAACTAATGGATAAGTTTTGGTGTTAATTGCACAGAGAACCTGGACAAGTGGGAGCAGAACACGGTGGCCGATGCTCTCGAGTCCGTTCAGTTTGAGGACGGCGAGGAGATTGTACGACAGGGCGATCCTGGGGAGGAGTTCTTTATCATCGTTGAGGTTCGGCTAATTAGTAACCACTAAATTTTATTTTATTATATTATATTATACAGGTTCAGGAAGCTGGATACATAAATATCTGTCATCATCATCATTATCTTCATCGTCATCATCTTCGGCATCATCATCTTATCATCTTCCCTTTTGTCGTAATTAACTGGAATTGGGATTATAAAGTTTTGTAAAAAGTAGAAAAGTCATTCGGTTGGTGAGCCTAGGCGCTCACCAATCGAATGCCCTTTCTGAAGTTGGTGTGTCTCTTAGTGCTTTGTCGACTTTTACTAGACTTTTACTACGTGTGTAGTTTTGCACTAAATATTTGCTGTATTATATATATATATAAAATTATGTACATGTATATGCGGATTATTTTATCAGTCAAATCTAACATAAATTTTCTGTCGTGATAATAGGGCTGGAATTGTGTGACAAAGCTTAATCATAATATTAAGACATTCCTTTTTTAAAGCTAATGTTAATGTCAGTTTCCTCACTCAAAAGTGATGTCAGTGACAGGCGAGCCCAGGATTTGAACCCTGCCTATACTGATCTGCAGTCGAATATCTTATCGACATCGCCACTAACTCCAGCCAGTGACGATGTCGTAACATACTCAGTTGTGTTTATGACACTAACAAAGATTATATTGGTTTTCCTAGTTGTCAGTTTTTGGCCATATCAATATACTAAACTGCTATTTGTTGCAGGGTACAGCCAATGTGTATCAGAAGAGGTCTGACAACGAGGAACCGGTGAAAGTCGCTAAACTTGGACCTTCGGATTATTTTGGTATGAACTTACTAGTATACTGTAGAGTATTTATGGCTGCAATGAATAGCCTAGTTGCACTATATTGTGAAATGCTATAGTTGAATTGCTCTAGATCCTGTTATTATTTATTGGAATGCCAATGGAGAATTAAATTTGGCTACTGTTGTGCTACAAAAATTTGTTCTGTAAACATTTTTACTTTTCTGTAATTTTAAACCCTTAGCTTGTAAAGGACTGTAATTAATGTACTTAATATAATGATTTTTAGGTAATTCTGTAATTGTCTTAATAATTTGATCATTCTATCTGCACATGGGATGCTACTTTAGCACAAGCTCCATGTCGTACCTAATATGTGCACGCAGAAATAGATTTTAATACATTGCTATCATCATCATCATCATCTTCCCTTGAATCTCAGTTTAACTACAATTGGGATACGATTAGACATTCTACAATCCCTGTCCCAAACCTTATCATCAGTCAATCCCCTATTTTTCGTGTCCTTCTAGAGTTGCAAACCTTATATTTTTCCTGACGATGGATTTCGTTTGATGTCGATCTGGATGGCCCTTCAGGCCTTCACCACCCCTACCGGGTGCAAATCTTATGGTACGGGGCCATAAGGTAAACACGGCGCTATGAATTACAAGTATGCTTGTTTGGTTATTTCCTTTGCAAATCTCAATTTTACTAAATAATACTAAATCATCATCGTCTTCCCTTAAATCCCAGTTCAACCAGGGTCGGGATACGAATAGACTTTCTCCAGTCCTAATAATACTAAATATATTTTGTAAATATACAAATTCTATGTATGTACTACTAAATATAATCTGTTATATATAATAGCAATTTTATTTATATTTTAGTACGTCATGCACTTAGAATGTATTTTTATATATTACCGTAATGTTTCTTGATTATTTGTATAATCTATCTATTTATAAATTTATTCACTTCTTGTAGTTATATTATATTTCAGGTGAAATAGCACTACTATTAGATCGACCGCGTGCTGCGACAGTGGTGGCTAATGGAGTGCTACGCTGCGTCAAGATGGATCGCGACAGATTCGAGCGTGTTCTCGGCCCCTGCTCTGATATACTCAAGCGTAACATTGCTCGATACAGCAGCTTTGTGTCACTGTCCGTCTAGTAGCTGTACTGATGTTGCGATCTGATTGGACGGTAATGATTGTGACGTAAAATCTTTGTGTGGCTGTCCGTCTAGTAGCTGCTTTGATCCTGCGATCTGATTGGACAGGATTGTGAAATAGCAGTTTTACGTTGCTCTCTCCAGGTGATAGCTACGTCGATCCTGCGACCTGATTGGTCAGGATTGTGAAATAGCAGTTTTACGTTGCTCTCTCCAGGTGATTGCTACGTAGATCCTGCGACCTGATTGGTCAGGATTGTGAAATAGCAGTTTTACGTTGCTCTCTCCAGGTGATTGCTACGTAGATCCTGCGACCTGATTGGTCAGGATTGTGAAATAGCAGTTTTACGTTGCTCTCTCCAGGTGATAGCTACGTAGATCCTGCGACCTGATTGGTCAGGATTGTGACATAGTAGGAAATTAATTCAATGACGTTGTCAATGAATATGAATATAAAGCTGTAAGAGATTGATGATGTTGATATTTAGAATTCCAAATGATTAATTGTCATATGAATAATTAATGTTGTTAATTATATCGCAGATTATATATTCTATTGCATAACCAAACATTTCCTTTGATTTATGTGAAATTAGTTCAAATGTGTTAGTAGTACGTTGTCTTGTTTTAAATCTATGAAGTACTATTATGAGGTCAGGAGAGGTGATTTTACTTTATGTACATTAAGCACTGGTGAAATTTTGCTTCTTATGCTATTAAGGGATGATAAATTATTAACTTTATTTTCATCTGCTGGTTGAAATTTAAGTCATTTCAAATGCCATTTAGAAAACTTAAATTTTGTTCTCTTAATTAGCATGTTTTGTAAGTGAATTTTGGATGCATTTACTATTTTCATTGTTACTAATTGAGTGAAAAAATTTTTGCAAAATGTCGTCGATTTTTCGTGTTGATAAACATACTCTGTGCAGTATCAAAAGCTTTAACAAAATTTAATATTTCAGTTTATCCGGCTATTAATTGTACTAAAATGTTACGTGTCAAGGCTTCTGCTCAATAATATGAACTATAGTACTATTTGATGTGCGAGATGAGGGTCGTATTTTATTATAACTAAGGCTGTTAAATCTAATGTTCACGTCAGTTTCCTCTCTCGAAAGCGATATCAGTGACGGGCGAGCCCTGGATTTTAACCCCGCACATACTGACCTGCGGTCGACTATCTTACCTCCAGCCTTTTTATTGGTAGATCACAAAAATTAGCAATTTCCAATGCAGATTTGTTGTACAGGATATTATTGTTGTTATATTGTTCCATTTCACGGAAATTATTTGTGCGTCTTTTTTGTGATGTGCACTAAACAATAAGACCGGAGAACAATAGGGATTAAAATTCAATTAGCCAGTATAGACTTTGGTTAACCTTAAAGCTCTAATCTTGATTTCTTATATAATTGTTGAAAGTAGATATTAAGCATTCAACTTTGCAACTTTCATTCTACTAGCACTTGGTAATATACACTAGTGTAGAAATAATTGTACGGAATTCTAGAGAAATGATTAATGAGTAAATGGTTTATTGTAAAAGTATTTCTCTATTGTACTAGTAAGTGTCAGTGAGTGAATGAGAAAACGAGGATTTAGAATTATCTGGTATATGTTATAAGTTTTATGTTATGTTGATTCTGTGATATGATTGTGTTTGACGTACGACTGAAGCTGCATACGTGTGATTAGTTCATCATATCTGATTGTATTAGATAGGAATATGATATTTCAAGATTTACTATTTCTGTCACTATCTATCAATAATTTTCGCTTACATGTATATATGGTGGTCAAGCATTTGTAAGATTTGATATATTGCTGTCTCTGACATAGTATTTGGATGAAGAAAGGAATGTGGGTTTTTGTGTTCTCTATCTGTCTTTACTCCTTTGTCGCATGTTTAGGTTTTAGATACATCTGACTTTGTTCCAACAAGCTCTTACTACTTCTATAAGGATATTCTTGTGCCAAACAGTACGTGTAATATAGTCTTTAGCTTGCGAAAATACTAGTTTTCCATTGCCTTTCTCGGTTCTTGCTCAGTTGTCTCTTACATCACGTGTAACGTGCGGTTGGTCTTATTGCATAAATAACATACAGTTTTTTTATTGCTGTGCTGCATTTTACATCGTTTCACTAGGTAACATCTATTCTAAGCTGATGGATATAGATTACAATCTCGCTGTCTCGTAACTTTCTTTTTGTGTTTGGCCTCAAATAAAATAGAGGATAGAGGATTCCTTGTGTAAATGAGTGCAAAAAATTAGATACCTTACAGCGGTTGATTCTTCGATAACTGAATGGCATGCAATCTTTTTCCCTGACACCAGAATAATATAACAATCTTTAGATTTGATATTCAGTTCTTGATAGCCAAATGTTAGCGCTCTGATCTTCTCATCAAATTGAATTTTAGTGACGAGGTTTTTGCCTTAATTGGGACGGAAATGAAATTGTTTCTCTTTGTTTTTTATTATTTACATTTAGACGACTCTTTTTCTATTATAAGCTAATTTCAATTAATTTTACGCCACATGTGAGGCATACTATACGGTGATTATGCAATTAGGTTGCTGTATTTTTCCTGCTGAATGATTGGTTGCTAGTCAAATATAGAAATTTTTGTGATCCTTTATTCATTCATTTCACATTATCATTCTCCACAGGGTGTCTCTACACCGGCTGATTATTATTGGTGTGTATTGTATAATTATCTAGAATTAATAAGTAAATAAATGCTACTAATAATTAATAAATCAATTTTGGATTTAATGCCAGACTGTATTGGTATTGCCTCAAAAAGGAAATTCAGTTTTAAATGCAAGTGTTTAGCACACCGTTACCTAAATTGACGGCATTGTGGGCTGCATTAAGAGCTTATGACTTTATCATTTCTTATACATGTATTGCATATGAACAACTATTAAGCGGTCTAATACAAGAAATAACGCTGATACTAGTTGCTATAATGTATTCTTCAAGTCTTGTAACGATAACGAAGTCACTCTAAGTGTTGTAACGATATGGGATAAGTATTGAGTGCTAATTGATGGTTAACGTGGGAAGATGTATAAACTGCTAGATTATATTATTCAACTTCATGAAACTATTTAATTGTCCAGTTCATTCATTTTATTACTATATTATTAAAACGTCTGCTGAGCAACTTAATCAGACATCTAACCTGGCGCTAAACCTAAACAATGTATTGCAAAATAATGTTTTGAGTATTTTTTTAAGAAAATATGCAAACCAGAGTCAGGAAAGGTTACACAAATTTTGTCAATATATTGAATATATCATATAAAACGGCATATTAATATTACATATAGACGTGAAATGAAGGCTACTAATGTTTATTAATAAGCAGTCTGAGGTTAATCTATCCTTGAATCTTCGTCAACAATAAAAATAACCTGAATGTAGTTTAATATAATTAATTCAATAAGTAGATAGAACAGTCAGGTAAAGTCACTAATTGATATATCAAACGGTAAATATATAAAATATAGTATGATAGAGTAATCACCCTCCGCTATGAAACAAATATCTTTTACGTTTTTACCAAAACATCATGTCCTTTTTCCTCAATTGTGATGTTTTTGCAAAATTAAAATTAATGTTTTTGCAAATAGAAACAAGTTTGAGAATCATTTTTTGAACCAAATCCAACTTGAAAACATACATTTATACTGTATTGATCCTTGAACAATGGGTTATAGTGTAATCACCACTTTTGTGTGATTTGGCTTTGAACTGAATCATTGTAAATATAATTTACCAACAAGGATTGAACTTTGGAAGTTGAATAATTCATTTTATTAGACCTTGTTATGAAAATTGGAGGACTAAAACTTGATTCAATAAAAACGTAGAACAAATGACGGTAAGTTTTTTAGTAAATGAAAATTTCGACTGCTGAAATGGTGAGAATTTACTAAATCATACATTTAATATTACATATCATTCAACTGCAATGAGAATACTGAACTGTACTTCTCACTCATAGTGGAACTACTAGTACTCACTGTTGCATCGACAAATACAGAACATATGTCCAAATATATAAGACCAATTGATGTCACATTTTCGGTAGCCGAATGAGAAGATTTTACTAAATCTTCAAATCTCATTAATTTTTATAAAAACTCTAAAAATGCGTTGAAATCGTTCTTATTATATGACGATGAAACAGAAGTTGGCAAAGCTAAATAATCAAAAGGATATTAACATAATGAAATTTACTATTCCAAAACCAAAAAATTTTTCTGTCATCCACTTTTCGTTTAAGGTCACACTGGTTTGATTTAGATACCTGCTTAAAATGGTATGTGATTCTAACATAAAACTACAATCAAGAACTGTACATCCCACTCTATAGTTCCACTACTCACCTAGACACGCAGTCGTAACTTAGTCATTTGCATCGTAACTTAACGGACAAAAATAGGAAAATATCTCAGAAATGTTCAGTTTCACGAAATCAGTGCTTTGGCCAGGTCACATAAGTCCACGAGATCATCGAGAGTAAAACTAAGATCATTATATTTGACAGACTGCTGCCAATCTCAGTCGCAGCATTGCAGCCATCTTTGTTATCGCAGTGACACACTTTGACTCGTGCTCGGTAGTTGCTGGTTCTTTCCTGACACCATCTTCCCTCGGCCGGCCCGATCTCTCCATGCTTAGCGCACTGCCGAATGTACCGAACATCCCAATGACCGTCGTAATAGACTGCAACATTATAGAGTGTATATAAAGGCTAGGATATAGAAAAACCTGGATTTGGAATATATTTAAATATAAGTAGTGGTAGTAGTATAAGTAGTAGTATGCACTTCTGCGCATGATTGTGTGCAAGCAACATTTGCAATCGTAGGTACTGGAAAAAGAAGGCCGCACACTAGTCTCAATCCAAATGAACAAAAATGACGAAATAACGAATAAATGAATGTTTTTTATATAAAATCTTTGCGTATAAATGGATTTGTATTCTGAGTGGTAACTGTTTTAGAATTGCTAGCTGCAACACCATAACTATCAATATGATGACAATTTGGTGAAATTTGGCTTTGGGTTTAATATGTATGTGATACTTTTGCTTCCGGAATCTAATATTGTAGTCTAATATTGCCCTGACACCAACCATTCCACATTGCAGAAAGTTTTGTTACGGAGACAGAAATTGTAACACTTTAATCAATTATATGGTTCTCATTTATCAAATTTCAGCTGGCTATAAGGTTATGTAAATTCAGATGAGATATCGTATTTACATAATTAATAATGTTACATATGTAACAGTTACATATTCATATACAGACTGATAGAACACTTTAGTACCGCAGAGTGTTAGTGACAAGAACATTAAATTTATTAGAATTAAACTTCCTGCCATTAAATAATTGACTGCTTCAAAAGATAGAAAATATTTAATTATAAAGGCCAATAAAAAGAAAAACGGAGAAATATCACCAATATCTCTACATCTGAGAAGACAGATTAGAACCAGAATAATGATAACAACTAACCTTCTTGAATGATCTTTCGACACATCGTCACATTGTCCTTGCAGGGAATGAGCGGATAAGTTCTGTTGTCAAAGAAATCAGAGCAACCTTTGTCGTAGAAAGAATTACACTGATAGCATTTAATGGGCCCCGTCCTTGCAATACGGCCTTGCACAGCATCAGCTACAAAAAAAACAAGTTATTGTTAATCAGGCATTCAATTATCACTGATATATTATTATAGATTATGACAACTATTACAGCTTATCAATCTCGTCCTCGTAATATGACATTGCACAGCATCAGCTACAAGCAAACCAACAATCTATAATCAATCGATAAATCAATCCATTGATGGGTCCAGTCAAAGCAATAAAATCATGGACAATATCAACCACAAAAACCAATTAATTATCAATTAATTAGCTTCAAAGATGTCTATGACAAAGACTCAATTAGATCTTCTACTTTTTATTATGACAATATTGAGCATCGTGCAATAATTAAAGAAATAAAGATGAGCAAAAACCTGAGGCACATTAAATAATGCAAATTCAAATTTAAGCAAATCAGCTCAAAAGAATTGAACTGACTGAAAATATGACTGAAAGTAAAGATATATTGTGGGTTCAAATCTGTAGGACTGTGCAGTATTTTATAAATTTCTACATGAAACTCTATTCTTTTAGTTTATATAGAAAATTACCTTCACTAGGATTATTACTAGAAAATGTATACTCACTATTATAAAGATAGCGAATATATAGACTAAATATCTCATATACTTACCAATGCCGATGAACATCACAAGAAAGACAACTGTAGTCAGGCATATCAATAGCTTCTTCGAATTTCCTTCCATATTTTAATGTTCAATGCAATTTTATAAAAATTTGTTGATTTTACTTCATGTTTACCTGTCAGCCAGGTGCTTCGTTTACAAAAGTGATCAGTAACAGCAGAACTTTGTCAATTTTATGACTGCGACAGAAAGCGTTCAATCTGTAAATCTCTTATGAATACTGCAAAATATATTCTCTACTTATTTTAAAAGCAGTAATTATTTAATATTTGAACTCTTGATTAAGTGATATAGTATTTATTTTATAGCTGCGATTGAAGTAAATAGTGAACGAAGAGTGGAACACCGATCTAGTTCTACCTTTAGCATAAATAAATACATAATTCCGTATCCTACAAATTCACTTTTTATGCACGAAACGTCTATTCCTCTAACATAAAAAGCAATACACATGACTATATGTATACTTATATTTATTAGTAACATTTTAATATACTTATGAGATGCTATAAATTTAGTTGTAATTATTTATAAAAATATAGTTATTTCATAAATATTAATAAGAGGATATACTTGACTTATATAGATTGGGGTGTGATAGAATTATGCAATAACAGGTGTGACAATATTGATGCCTTTAATTACGAATTATTTCTGATGATGTTCAAGAGTTAACTAAATCTAATATGGATTCTAAATCGTATTATCTAACAGCAACATTCAGTATATTTTTACTGTGTTTCATATACTCAGGTAATGTTTCAGCTTCTTCAATTTTATGTCTATTTGTTCTTTAGCCTATTTTTTACTAAAGGTTTAATTCTTCTTAGATTGAAATTTGTTAAATTTACAAACACTGCCTAAGTTAATTTATAAACATTTACTAAGTTACAGCAAGCTTAAGGACGCTATGATTGAAGCAGTTGCTGTTGTTTTTTGGGGATTTCACTGTCGAGGTTCTATCGTCGAATTGCGCCATCAAGGATAGGAAGTAGTTATTTAGTGCTGCTGTCAAAATTAAGATGGGCATATATTCTGAAAATCATTTTCTGTTAAAAATGATTTGTGAAAATTTTAAAATTAATTTGAACTGTATTTAAAATTTGCCTAAATAAAGATTTTTTATTAATATTTCGCATAAATGTAATCTCATAAAATAAAGTTTCTATAGGTAGTATTAATTCATGGATATATATGCAGAATTTATATAAACTTGTGCTTAATATCTTTTTGATATTTTCATTTGATTGAATAATTAATGACATGCAGTTGTTACTTTCTTCAATTGAGTGCTGAATACTTAAGATGTACAATCAAGTTGTTCACCCAAGGGTAATATTAGGGACTTCTCTAGTGGAACAGCAATTGCAAACAATTTTACACGGGCTTTAGATATGGTATAATTATAAACAATCTATATTTAGGGACTTATTTTTTTGATTTTGTAATTTGCATTATTTTGGACCTTTTTTGCTCGTTGGCTTGTATTTGTCTCAATAGTGCTTGATGTTATCATGGACGACAGTAGCACTCTAATTGTTGCTATTATTATATTATCTGAATATTTTCCAGGAGACGCCATACAGTGTTACCAATGCGACAGTAATGAGGATGGCTCCTGTCCGTCGTGGCAAGCCTTCGACAGAAATATTAATGCTCTGGTTGACTGTATGAGTTTTGAGGCTAGAGTTCCTGGAACTTTCTGCCTAAAGATCACTCAGCAGAGTCCAGGATGTAAGAATGTCAAATTCTTGTTTATAATTTTTATATATAATTTAATCTAATTAAAATAATATTTAATTAGATGATGATGATGATGATAATTATCATCATCATCATCACCTTATCTTGAATGCCAGTTTAACTAGGGTCGGGATACGAATAGACTGTCTCAAATCCTCTCTGTCCAACATCATGTCATCAGTCAATCCCCTATTTGACACTTTGCTATTCATTTAATTTTTTGTAATATTTCGCTTAATATTTATTTATTTCTATTCACATCCCGACCCTGGTTAAACTGAGATTTAAGGGAAGATGATGATGATTTAATTATAATTCTAATAAGTTATCATTTTGTATAATTTAGTTTTGATTATTACTTCTAATTTGTATTATTCATTATTTTTATATAATTAACATTCAATTTCTATTTATGATTTCTACTATTTAATATTTAATTTAATATTTCTACAATTTTTCATTGTCATTGACTGTCAAGAACTGTATGGTCCGAAGTGATCCTCTGGCTCCTCCCAGTTTCAATCCTGATCACATTAAAGAGTGATTACTGCAGTGCAGGGTTTGCATGGACAGTCGCTGAGGGTCTTCTATAAAGTTCTGACAAGAGAACAGTCAGAACAATTTGACAATTTTTACTATCAGATCCATCCAATCCTACAAGAGAAGCTCTCTCAAGCAAAATTGAATCATTATTTATTCACGGCACAAGCATTTAGGCAAACAATTATTTATTTATATCTGATACCGAATTAGAGAGTGACTAATTGATTAATAATTACAAATATTATGTTCACTGATACATTATATTATTAGAGAAGACAGTTAAAGGAAAGATCTTAAATATTCCATGTTGCTTTTCTTTGAAGCTTAATTCATATTTTCTGTGGTCTAAATGAAGGGTAATGTCAGTAATATTAACCAAAGAAAATTCACTGCTAATGGTGATAATTTTTAAAGCAGTTTACACTGAAAGAGACTTAATAAACTACTCTTAATGAGAAAATTTATGTATGCAGAGCTATAATTATGTTTATACATATATTTATCATGCATATTTATGATTGTTATGGACGTCCCTGACATCATCCCTGGATGAGAAAACAGATGTGAAACCTTTATTATTATTATTACTGTTGTTCTCTAATACTGTCCTGTTGTATGAAAGGTATACTATGGCTTATGCTTTGCTTGTTAAGGAACAAAGCATAAATCATATCTATAAATTATAAATCACAAATCAACTAGGATGTTGGGTTTCAATGAATTGAAATGTTTGTTTTAAAGGGTTTGGTTGGAAGAAACAGACAAGAAGGTGTGGCTCAAGATCAGACACTGGTATGTGCAAAGTTACTTCGCAAATAGTTAATATGAAGTAATTAATTAATGAATTAGTATTATTATAATGAAATACAAAATGGTGTTGCATGGAGTTAATGGATTGACTGATATTTTATCGATTGATTGCTGCAGATATTTCTCAGAGTTAATTGATTGATATTTGATTGTTTCAGGAGTTGCATGGAGTTAATTGATTGATTGATGCAGGGGTTGCATGTGGTTGATTGATTGATTGATGCTGCAGGGTTGCATGTGGTTACCCAACATCGCTCTACAGAAACTGTTCTTCTTTCTGTCTGTAACACCATCACTAACGCCATGTGCACTCAACGTGTCACTGGACTTTGTACTCTCTATCTGTCTGCTGCTTTCGACACCATCGATCACCAAACACTCCTACAACGTCTTTCCTCATGGTTTGGTATCCACGGCAATGCACTTGCTTGGTTTACTTCATATCTCACCGACCGTACTCTTAGCGTCAAAGTTCAAGAGTATTCCTCTCCGCCTTCCATCCTCAAGTACGGCGTGCCTCAGGGCTCTGTACTTGGTCCTATCCTCTTTAATTTATACACTACTCCACTAAGTTCCTTGATCTCTTCACATTCATTAGACCATCAACTTTTCGCTGATGACACTCAGCTGTACGCATGCTTCACCCCTCACTCCTATCCTGATGCTAAGGTTTGTCTACAGCAATCCTTTCAGGAGATATCTTCCTGGATGTCTGCCAATTTCTTGACACTCAATCCATCCAAGACTGAGTTCGTGCTATTAGGAACACCTCAGCAACTTTCAAAACTGAACGAGGTGTCCCTGGCTCTCTCTTCTGATGTTTCACTAACACCGGTTTCTTCTGTGAAGAATCTTGGTGTTGTCCTTGACCGCCACCTCGCATTCCACGAACATATCACTAAAACGTCACAGGCATGTTTCTTTCATATTCGCGATCTTCATCGAATAAGACCAAATCTTTCTCTCGAGACTGCCACTACAATTGGCGTTGCTTTCGTGCAATCGAAACTGGATTACTGTAACTCCCTATTTCTAAATCTTCCCAGTTGCAAGATTGATAGGTTGCAGTTCATCCAGAATTCCCTTGCACATGCAGTCTTTCGTAGCTCCAAATATTCTCATGTTACCCCAATCCTCAAGTCCTTACACTGGCTCAAAGTTAGAGAACGCATTTTATACAAGACAGTTTCTCTAACTTATAAGTCTATTACCACTCCTGGTAATAGTTACATGTCCCACTTACTACAAGTGGGACAACCTACCTCCAGGCCCACCAGGTCCTCTAAGTTAGTTACTCTTGAGAGACCAAGCCTTCCTTCACGTAGCAAGGTGTCTAGGCGCTCCTTCCAGCATGCTGCCCTGCAGTTCTGGAATTCTCTTCCTTCCACACTGCACACCCCCTCATCTATTCCTGATCAGCCTTTCCTCCTCCACGAACAGTTTCATAGGCGATTGAAATCTTTTCTCTACGACTTTTCATATCCACCAAACGTCAACGAACTGAGACCAACACGTAAACCTCCGTTCCGCTAGTACCCTTCCTTGGACTGACCACCCGGATTTTGGCTCGCACCGTTTATGGACCCCTTACTCTGCTCATCGGCTTTGATTTGGTATCACAGTGCTTAATGTTGTCATGGACAACAGTAGCACTCGAATCGTATTGTTGTTAATTGATTGCAGAAGGTGTGATTGATTGATTGATTGATGGCTGCAGGGGTTGCATGTAGTTAATAGATTGTTTGGTGCTGCAGGTGTTGCATGTGGTTAATTGATTGATTGATTGCTGCAGGTGTTGCATGTGGTTATTTGATTTATTGATTGCAGCACGTGGTTAATTGATTGCTTGATGCTGCAGGTGTTGCATGTGGTTAATTGATTGCTTGATGCTGCAGGTGTTACATGTGTTTAATTGATTGATTGTTGCAGGTGTTGTATGTGGTTGATTGATAGATTGATTGATGCTGCAGGTGTTGCATGTGTTTAATTGATTGATTGATTGATGCTGCAGGTGTTGCTTGGGGTTGCCGATGGGTGTACCAGGACAACGGGGTGTGGATGGAGATGTGTTACTGTGACGACAGGGACGGTTGTAACGGATCCACTAAGCCTCAATCATCCATGGGCTTCCTTCTAACAGCTGCAGCCGTAGTGACTCTTGTAATTAAGCAAATGTACAGTAGATCATAATGGAAGTCAATCAAACTGTAACGTGTATTGATACGCTTTAGTGTGGAAATTGAGCGATTTTAAAAGAGGGGAATAAAGAGATTTAAAATTTTAGCTTTAAGAAAGTTTATATATTAATGGGACTTCAAAAAGTCCATCTTTCCTCTAGTACTTGCCATTTGAAATCAGAGTTTAAACGTATGGAAGGGCCCATTCCTCGCAGCAAAGTTATTCAATTTACACTCTAAGAAAACTTTAACTGCAATGTAACTTGATATGCACTATATACCGCACTTTTCTATGATGACTGTATATATGCGCATGTTCTTTATGATTTTATACCATTTTAAAAACATAACAGTGTATGGAAAAGGTAAGTTTATTATTTCGTAATTATGTGGGATAACTGAACTAAAATATATCGATTTATTAATTGCAATTTAATTTAAAACACATTATACCCTGCAATAGTAATGATGATATTTATGCTAGTATATGTGTATGTTCTTTACAATTATATTCTATTTTAAAAATACAACAGTATGCGCAAAAAAATTAAATTAAACTTTTCTTATGAATTAATGTGATTCAACTGTATTCAATTATGTCATTTATATAGAGCATTTTTTCTATCGCTAACTTTGCACATAAGAGTAAGCAAATCAACATAAACCACCGCCAGTTAGACAGATAAAAGAAAAGTGGCAATAAATCGAAATAAACTTTCACTTCAACGACAAACGATAGTCTCCTAGGTGATAACTAGCAGCAGTTAAAGGTAAATTAAATGACTTACAGATGCTATCAAAGTTAGCAATTATACATCTCATTGTAGTATGATTTAGAGCACCATTTCTAGCTAACATGCAGTTCGTTCTTATAAAATTAACTTCTAAAGATTTAACAGACTCCCATCTGTTATAATGAAAGATTAAAATTATGAATCTACAATGATCTCTAGCACCACGAAGCATTCAAACGACTTTCAAGACGATCGTTTGACTGACCACACATGCAAGGAATGAGCGTAGAAAGCACATGATGCTATAACTGCTGAACTGTCATCGTTATCTTCAGCAACTTCTGCACTCTGTTGTTGTTGCTGTTGTTGCTCAACAACGAATGGTAATATGTTGGTTGTGCCATGTAACCAATCCCCACCATACACCAGACCATTGTGCTCCTTGTATGACGTCACTATAGGCTGGCTCTCTGGAAATATTACAATGTTTAACAAAACGTTAACCATATAGCCAGAGTACTGGTAATGAAAATAAGAACAAGAATGGAAGCTTAAGATCATATTACAAAGAAAGCTTGTGGAAAATATAAACAGCCATTGCTACTAAGTAAAGATAGAGTACGCTAAAAATATGAAAAATTTCTATTGTCGACAATAATTACAGTTAAATGATTATTTTCAATTAGATAACCGAAAAAGTTTAAAGAATAGACAGGCTACAGTTAAAAGATAAAGAAATAAGCAATATACACCAGTACCAAATTTCTGTTTCAAATATTAACATCATCATAAAATCGCCAGATGTTAATAAAACAATTTAGTAATACTAAAAGTAGCTTGGTATATCTTAAAGAATTGCCAGGTAGAGAACACAGCAGGATATGCACCTGTGACGTCACTACAGTCAAGGATATGGACTCCGTTGTACATGGCCACAGCGAGCAGCCGGTCTCCCGCATCATTCCACTTGAGTCTCCACACTCCACCTCCTACACACGTGTCCGAGACTGGACTCCTCATCTGTCGCGTGTCGTATAGGTGCACGTGCTCGTCGTAACTGTAATATAACCAATTAACCAATAATATTAACAATAATAATAACAATTAACAATTAATTAACAATTAATATTAATATTAAACAAATCAGTAAGTGCGTCGTTCAAATCCCGGGCTCGACCGTCACTGACATCGCCTTCGAGGGAGGAAATTGACGTTAACCTTAGCTTTAACAGCTTTAAATATAATAACGTTTACTCATCATCATCTTCAAAGATCCCGAATGGAAAATGAATGTATGTGAGAAAGAATTTGAATATTGAGAGAATCGGGGATAGGTTGGCTCAGTTGAGCTTGAGATGGTATGGGCATATTGTGAGAAAGACAGATGAGGATGTACATGTAGTAAAGAGAGTTTGGAAGGAAGAGCTGGATGTTAAGCTAGAGAGAGGTAGACTACAATTGACGTGGGATGAGGTAATTAAGAAGGACATGAATAGTAGGGGATTGACTGACTGATGATATGGTATTGGACAGAGAGGAGTGGAGAAAGTCTATTCGTATCCCGACCCTGGTTAAACTGGGATTTAAGGGAAGATGATGATGACTCATCATCATCTTCCATTATTCCCAGTTTAACCAGGGTCGGGAGAAGAATAGACTTTCTCCACTCCTCTCTGTCCAATACCATATCATCAGTCAATCTCGTAAACTCTCTTCTATTTTTTTAAAATAAAATTTTTGTAGTAATTTCTTGAGTCTAGGCGTTCACCACCGAATACCCTTTTTGACGTTGGTTTGGATTTTAGTGCTTTAATCGCCTTCCACGACACGTGCAGTCACCTGTTGGTCTATTCTTCTAAGAACATGGACACAACACGGGGAAAAAGCTCAAAAAAGTTACACAGTAGTAAAAACACTTTGGCCAACCTGCCTGTCGCTAGAAGATGTTCTCTAATGACATTAGACTGAATACTACACACTCCCATTGTATGCCTAAATAACATCGCAGCAAATCATAGTTATAGTAATTTTATATGTTAGACGAACCAAGCAAATATTGACTAGAGCTATGCATTACATGTTCTTTCAATAAACACAGCACATATAGACAAAAGCTATGCCTTACATGTGCTTTCAATAAACATAACATATATAGGCAAATAGCTATGCCTTACATGTGCTTTCAATAAACACAGCACATAGGCAATAGCTATACCTTACATGTGCTTTCAATAAACACAGCACATATAGGTAATAGCTATGACTAACATGTGCCAAGTGAAAACTGGCCGAACCATCAACATTCTTAATCAACAAAAGTTCACAATTCAACAGCTCTTAATTAAAATAGTATTGAAATATATTGTTAACCCTAAAGAACAGTCATATAATAAACCTCAAATGAAGCTGACAACCTCGGGGAAAAGGTACAAAGAATGAGACTAGACACAATGTACATATATTATGCCATCAATTCAGATAGGTGATGACAATGGTGTTTCTCGAAATATTTCAATAAGTAATTCAACTGGAATTCACTGGCTGGAGCCAGTGGCGAAGTCGGTAAGATACTCGACCGTGGATCGGTAGGTGCGGGGTTCAAATCCTGGGCTCGCCCATCACTGACATCGCTTTCGAGTGTGGAAACTGACGTTAACGTTAGCTTTTTTTAACTGAGAGGTTTTACCTCGACAGAATCTTAACTGGTTGAGTGAATGAACAGCGCCCATCCCAAACCTTTAACTTACAGTCATCGCCACCTGTACATGTTGTGCACAATGAAATACAATTGTTTAGCATCCTCCTATTGAATCCTGCAGGGTATGCAGCAATCCATCAATCATTAAAACTATGAATGCATTACTGGTCGGAGCCAGTGGCCATGTCGGTAAGACTGGCCATGTCAGTAAGACACTCGACCACGGATAAGTATGTGCTCGGTTCAAATCCTAGACTCACCCATCACATCACTTTCGAAAGAGGAAACTGACGTTAACATTGACTTTACCAGTTGAGCAGGCAATGCTTAATAATTAGCAGCAGGTGAACACTGAATCTTCAAATGTTCATAATAAAACAAAATCAAGTTAAAATTTCATGACCATACTAAAGTCAATAAGTAATGAAGTCAAGTTATGAAAAATCTAGTGTTGCATGAGAGCAAAAGTTAAAGAAAATGAATAAAACTTGTATTTTGTATTAAAAGTCCATCTCATGAGAGTAGATGAATGGAAGGACGTACTATCATTAAAATGCAGTGTACAAAGCAAGATACTAAAGTCTTACTTGTAAGAAAGCTTACGTTAAAAATTAATTTTTCAATCTATTAATTTTACCATTGGATAAATTTTATCGTAAACTTATTTTATAATAAACAAAGCTTAATAAAAAATAAATGATAGTAAAACTCATTTGAGTAGAAAATTGTTAAAAATATCTGAATGGAATATACATTGAATTGAATGAGGGCCTACAAGAATACAGAATTAATATATTATCTACAGGAATTTAACTTAATAATGGAACACAAGTACTGGTTGGATGGTCAAATAGATAGAGTGGTTGCCTGAGAAGTAGGAGGCCATCGGTTCGAATCCCAACCTGACCGTTTCAGACATTATCCATTGTGATACAGAAACAAACGTTAGAATTATCTTTACAGTTTTACTTCTACTAAACACAAAAAGTAGATTATGACAGTAGATTTACCAGAATAGATGACTTCAGGTGTATGGTAGTTAAAGGCTGCTATCCAAGCCTCGAAGTCATGAGCCTTCCAAGTGGATACTCTCTTAGACTGACCAGGTGCTGAGACATCCAGCAACGACAGGCTGCCATCTGACGAACTTGCCACTATTCGCGCACCGCTGTAATAACAATAAATAATAATTATAATAATAATACATAGCAATACAGTACATAGTAATGCATAGTATACGTATATAGTAATACATAGTTATAATCGTTCTAATACAAAGAAATATTACAATGTAAAATTGTAATAAATCCATCAGTTAGGAATATATTATTTTAGTAATATATTAAAATACGCCCAGAAAAACCTTTAAGAAAGCTCTACAATAAGAGGTAGATGGTATCCTTAAATCGCCTAGTTTGACTTTCTAAAAGAAAGCTAATACGTTAAAAGTACCGCAATCAAATGCACACACATTACATCTGGCACTGTATTAACAAGTTTATTGAGAATCTGTAAAACATTATCATACAAGAATATAAATATGTTCAGGTTTTTAAACTAAAATATCTAAAAACTAAAGGCTAGAGTCAAGTTTAACGTCAGTTTCCTGCTCTAAAGTAAATAAAATCTACTGAACCTTTTATGTACACTGGTAGACCAATCCAGTGACAACGCTAAACTGCTATTCTCCAAATCCACCTCCTCAAAACACTTCCATCTTGTTTCACAAACATCATCGCCAGAGCTTAACCGCCACAGCATAATCCTCCCTGCAGCATTGGCCAGTCCAAACATTGGAAGCCCCTCTTCCAGCGGCTCATAAGACCATTTTATATCTAGCACCGCGGACGTATCAATCGATTCATCGACTGAAAGTTTCGTTTCATTTCCCGAGCTTTCTCGATGTAGCGACAGGAAGTGCAAACGTCCGAGTCGTTTGTTTTCTGCAGCAGAACATCCTGCTGAGTCATCGCCTGAACCCTGTTCCTACAAAACAGCACGAAACATAAAAAACATAAAACAACTCACTGATCACTGATACTGGCTGGAGCCAGTGGCGAAGTCGGCAAGATACTCGACCGCGGATCAGTAGGTGTGGGGTTCAAATCCTGGGCTCGCCCGTCACTGACATCGCTTTCGAGTGAGGAAACTAACGTTAACCTTAGCTGTACCAGCTTTTTACTATTACTTGCCAATAGCTCAAACATTATTAATACAGATGTACTAAGAAGCAAAATGTTAATACGGCAGACGTTAGAAGCCAATTGTTAATACATAATAATAATAACAATTAGACTGCTACTGCCGTTCATGACACCATCGAGCACTATTGAGCAAGTAAGCAAAATGTAGGTCCAAATTGGTGCAAATTCTTAAAAATGCAAAAAAATGAGTCCAAAAATACAGCTGCTGCAGCAAGAAGCAAATTGTTAATCCAGCTGTAGTAACAAGCTTTTTTGTTAATATATCTGTACTAAGAAGCAAATTGCTAATACAGCAGCTGTAGAAAGAAAAAACTTGTTAATACAGACGCAGCAAGAAGCAAACTGTTAATACATAGTAAGAAAAGAGAGAAACAAAATGAAAAGATGCTAGTACCATAGAAAAAGTAATCAATTTTCAGTTTTAAGAATCACAGTGCATAGATAAGCGCAATACACCAAAAACAGAATATATAAATATATCAGATGTACAAAAATATCCATTTCTAAAATCAAATATTAAATATGTGTATACTGTAAACATAGTTTATTGTATATACTAAATGACATTTAAACATCAGATTTGTAAAATGTAAAAAGTACTTTAGTAAATAAATGTAACATGGTTCAAACACAAAAAGAACGTACAAGTTGATAGGTTCCACAGAGTAGAACGTGCCGGTGACCCTCTATTGGACAGAACTCAACAGAATCTGCCGTGTATGACGTGTCAAAACTGTGCTGCCGAATCACGTGATCTGACGTCATCCATTCTGAACTTGCCATATCATCAATTATCTATCTAACTTCTCATCTTCAACAATTCATATATCAACAAATCAATAATAAACAAGACCTGCAGCTCATATCTCATATATCACATAGTAATTGACATCACAAAGTCCCTGACATCATCCCTGTATGAGGACAAAGACGTTAAATCTTTAATATTTATAGTAAATGTCAAGAAGTTAAGATAATATATAAGATAAATGAGTTTAGTATCTGTTTAGTAACTGCTGTTGAGAATTAAATGTTTGGCTCTTAATGTGACCTGAAAACACCATAACTGTCCAAGCTATTGGAGGTTAAGAATTCTGAATAGTTAAAATTACTGAATTTCTGGTAGGCTAAAGAGGGAAAGCCTAGCCTAATGTCACACTTCAAAACGACATCAGTAATGGACTCTTTTAGACAAGTTAATTTTAAAATACACATTCTGCTGATTCACAAAGTGAAATTTAACCAAATGTCTGTGCAACTGATATGATAATGAGATGTGATATATCATATCTCATGATATCATATGATATGATATGATATCAATGAGCAGGATCAGTGACAAATTTCATTTACTCTCTACGTGTCCAGTAATTAATTATTTGAGCTTTGACAGCTAGTAAATACCTAATCTAGATTGTAATTCTTGGCTCGTTCGTTAATGTCAATTTTAACACGTGTGGAATTTAACATTTGGTGAAATTATGCAGTGAAGAATTGACGAAATATTGAATTTTAACACTGGTGAATTGAGCAATAATGAATTTGAGGTAATATTAGTAGAAAATTGTCATTTTACCATATCTCTTTCTCTCTCTCTCTCTTAGTGCACTCTCCAGAACTTCCTCATTTGTAACCTTTTGAGCCCAGCTAAACCTAAGTTCCATTTTTCTCCATATTCACATTTCATATGCCTCTAGTTATCTAATATCTTCCTTCCTTATGGTCCTTGTTTCACCGTATGAAATGGACCATATTACGGTATGTGGTCCATTTAATAATTACTACATCAGGTAAGTAATTTCCACAGAGTAAGTAATTAATTGTACACAGTAGCATCAAAGAAAGGTTTTACTAATCACCATCGTGCTGCTGGAAACCGGATTAGATAGTTTTGATACTCTTCTTTCTAGTTGCATGCTGGATAATACTAATATGCTAGTTAAGTGCTTTAATAGTCTGAGCTTATTGTAAGTCTATATGCCTAATTCTATCAATTACTTTCTTAGAGCTCCCTTTATGCACAGCATATTTGCTTTTCTGGTTCTTGTTGCATTATTGTATGTGTAAGATTCTTATATGGGTTATATAAATAAAATAAATAAAATAAATAATCATTTTCAATCTATTTAATTTGACATCGCTTAAGGTCACATCCCAATACAAAGCCCCGAAAATTAAAAAGTCAACCTAGCAGTAGGCCTAGAATATTTCACACATAATTGCTTCAGTTTCTCTATAAAAATCTGCTAAACATAACTTCTAGATACTTTTCATTAAATTAAACATTATTTATAGATATTTCAGTTCACTTATAAAAGTCTGCTAAACAGTATCAATTTTCAGTACTGCTATTAACTCTGATTTTTTCCAGGACCAAGTTAAAATATTTTTGAAAAAAGAGTAAAATCAAGGAAAATTTTGATTAAACCAAATATTTACGTTACACTACTTTTTCAATATTTTGAAATATGGCATAAACAATATAGGAGTTTATTAGTGGATTGACAGATGATACGGTTAGGGAGAGAGGAGACAGAGGAGAAAATCTATTAGTATCCCAAACCTAGTTAAGCTACGATTAAAGAGAAGATGATGATGATGATAGCATAACCTATACATCACTTTCACGAAATATGCCATTAATGTCAAATTGAAATCATGAAGTAACTTTTAAAATAAATCTGAAATTATACTACAGAATATATTTCTCAATTTATAAAAGACTGAAATCAGTTAGCATACAGTTACAGTTAGCTTCAAAAATGTTTTAGTTACATATTAGTCTCACAAAGTCACAATGGTACTATATCAAACACTTGCACAGAGATCTCGACACAGTAAACAAATTTGTGTATAATTCAGTTAAGTTTACACTAAGATATACAAGTCCAATAGAATCACGCAGTCAACTCCATTGATCACTAATACTGTAGTTACATCCTTGCCGCACGATCACATTCCATCAAGCACTCGCGCACAAGTATGCGTGCATGCATAATACTGCGCTTCAGTCGCTCAGTCGACGTCTTACTACCAGCATACGTTGGTCTGATGTCCTTGCCCATGTCCTCAATGATGGCCAATAGCTGCCCGTACTTGCTCTGGGACGCAGCAGAATTTGAAGCAGTTCCCGCAGTCGCAGGCTTGTTGGAACTGAGAGATGGGGAGGACGAGGAGTGCGGCATAGACGTACTACCACGAGGTAGCGGAGGAGTGTTACGCATCTCTGTCACGTCGGAGGTACCTCTTGAAACCTCCATGGGAGTGCCAGGCCCTGAAGAACTGGATTCGATAATGACGTCATCATCATCCTGAGAATTAATCATGATTCCAATGTTTCTTCGATTCAGAAGTTTAAGCTTATGTCCTTCTCGTTTTATCAATCAGTAGATTTCTTTAAATCTGGCTCATATATCTGCATAAATCAATCTGTAACTCTCAGAGCACCAATACGTGAACTTTCAGATGTAGATATAACTAGTTAGCAACTTTTGCTTCAATCAAGAGACCTCAAATAATCAAACTGCCAATAGCTTTCATTTCAGAGATATTATTCAAAACATGTCGAAAATTATAATTCAATTCAGATATTTACTCTAGTTAAACTGCAAGCAAGCTTTCATTTAAACTACTCACTCAAGGAATTTCACAAATGCACGAGGCCTTCAAGAAAAAACATAAGAAAGTTTGTCAATAGCTGTCCTTTGCCCTCTGCTCAATTTTATTACCATAAGCAATTAAGCCCATAACGGCCTATTTTATGTGTACGCGATAAAAGTAACTTTTAACAAGTAATGGATTTGGTTTTTGTTGCCCTGAAAATTTGATATTTGGTTTTTGGCATTTTAAAAAACAATCTCGATCACAACTTCAGCCTAACTCGATAAAGTTAAATTTCCAAGAATTCAAAGAGATTGAAGATCATTGAGCTCTTAAAATCTGCGCACTTAAAATTTCCCTGAGAGAATTTTCCAAGCTTAATAGCTGGAATATGAGATGATAAATCAGCAGATATTAACGCGTTTTAAAAGTTCATAAAATGCAAAAGTATCTATCCCCTGGATAAACTGGTCGGTTCCTAGCTATTGGAACGTCATAAAACTGCACATATGTAATCAGTTAAGCGTAAGTAAGCTTGTGAGTACAAGCTAATTAGTACGAATTTTAAGTGAACGGATCATTAGGGTCTAAATTAGTAAGCCTAAAATTTGTCATTCTGTTTTAGAATTTTATATTCACTCAGAATCCCATCATGCCGGATAATTTTTATCCATATGGTACACTTTGCCAAATTTTTATGTATTTTTACCGTTAAATATCAGCAATGCAAGAAAGGAAGACGCATAAATATACCTCACCTTATTTTACCTTATTTAATTTTCACAAAATAGAAGTGTGTTTACAAACACCTATTGTCAGTGAACAATGAAAAGGAACAAGAATGTAAAAAAGACGATGTTGATATCTTGTTATTCAATCGTGTAGGGCCATTTTTATTAGGGTTTTAAAGGAGTCCTTTAAACAAGCTGTAATTTGCTTTCTGACTCAGAAACTGTTATGTTATGTTATGTTGTGTTGTGTTATGTTATGTTAAGTTATGTTATGTTATTTTCCGTATAATCAGTGTAGTGAATGTCCGAGATTTTATAAAAATTATTATTTTACAAAAGCATAATTATAAGAAAAAACAGCATTTAAATTAAATCAATATCAGAACAAAATTTAAGAGAAGGCCACATTTAAACGGGGAGTAAAAGATGCTCTAGTGACTGCAAATTTAATAGTTTCCTCTTCTAAATTATAAATATTTCTATTTATCTTTACATTTTATTTAATATTATTATATTTTTTATTTCTTTATTAGAATTATTTTACATTTATTTCACGACTTCCTGAACCAGCTATAATTAAGATAGGAGTCAATCAATTGATCTAACTATAGCTGCTCGTTTAATTAATTGTATTCGCCAATGATTGATCGAGATTATTCGAGGCGTGTTAAATAACACGCCTCGGATATAATATAATATTATGTATATAGTATCCTCGGATATAGTATATAGGAGTATCATCGTATAGGTATATCCTATAGGTATATCCTCGGACATATAGTATATAGGTTATACTATATCCTCGGATATAGTATATAGTATAATCATATATAGGGCCTACATGTAAATGAGTATAGTATTCTAAAAATATAATATTTTGTTGAGTTGGCAACACTGAGTTGCTGCTGCTGGAAAACTTTGTTGAGGTTTATAAAAGTTAATATTAAAATAAAGTTTTAATTCCGATTTCTTAACAATTCTTAGTTCATAGCAATTTGTAAAATATTCTACATTTATTTAATTTAGGATAAAACTTCTTGATAACGTAACTTTCGAAAACCCTGAGAGAAAGTTTAAGTTAAACCGATTGTCCATTTTACTAGAATTTCCAGATATTATCTTTTTGCCATTTGCATAATACTTAACTAATTAAATAAAACACATACAACACATTTGAAAAAATATTTCGTTTAGCGTATAAAATTGTGACAAAGTTCCGGGCAAAATATCGCCTTAAAATTAGGTGTAAATATATGCACTGTAATGGAATTCGTGGATTTCTCTAAATATGATCTTAAAAGGTTATTGGTGCATTTAACGTCCGCTTTTGTACTGAATTAGCATGTATAATTAAGCCTATCTTTAGTTTCACTTATATTAAATTTTGGTCATTTTTTACGTATGATAACGGACGTAATAGGTATTACTTTCTACTTAAATTTGATAAATCGTTTAAGATTTATCTCTTTATATTGGTGTATTTCTAGTAGCCTATTTGTCAGTAATTAACAATCTTTTATTAACTAGTCTGTTCTATTAATTTCATCTATCTTGTATTAGTACGTACAGTGTCTGAACTCAGTGATATTATTCCACTACCGTTATGCTCTATAACTGCTGAGAAACATTGTCAAGCTAATCCTGCTGATGCAATGGCTTCACAGTCCCTATCACTCCTAGAAGAAGCAACGGCAAACTGTTCGTACAGTCGCTGCATCGGAGACTCTAGCTCCACCTGTGCATCATCCTCGTCTCTTCACCTAGATTCACCTCAATTCGATATGTCTTTATCTCCCGCCAACTCTCATCTCGATTTAATTTCGTTCTCTCAAGCTCTCGTAGACAACACCTTTCCATCGGAATTGCTACAAGAAACTGGAAACAATGGCAGCAATACGACGTCTAATGGAAGTCATTCCCACGCGTTTGAGCAATCCTCTTCTACTTCGCTGTATGGATCTGATGTGATCCCGCCTAACTCGTTCAGCTATTCTGATGCCGTCAACGGCGGTTCCTCCTGTAGAAGTAATATATCTCTCAACAGTCATCATCTCGACCATTCTCGTGCTAATCAACAGAATGGATTACACATTGGTGGCTCTCTAGGTTATCTGTCAGCTCCGCAGATATTAAATGGTGTACCTGGTTTGGTTCCGGATGGAGTTGAATCGTGTGCCGCGACATTCAGTGCCAAGGCTTCAACTGATGTGGCAAATAGTGAAGGTAAAAGTCCTGCGGAGAATTCTGTTCCATCACCTCTGAGTATTCAGTCTGATGTAAAGGATAAGAAATCAGATCTGCCCCCTCCTCCCAAAAAACCTCTCTCACCATATATGAGATTCAGCAAAGCCGTAAGTTAACTCTCTAAGTGTTATGTATATACCATTTGTAAACATATGTATGTGTAATGGCCGAGTGGATAGCACACATTCTTGATAATTAGGTTTAAATTTCAGCCTGACCATCGCTTATCTGTTATCTCCGTTATCGAAAACAATTTTTGGTTTCATCTCTCTTATATCTTGCCTATTAACTGTTTATGCTATTTCTGTAATTTGTTATGCTGAGTCTGTTGGAATTTCTGTACTGTAACTTTCTGCGGTTGTCAGATTGAACGAAAATAAATAATATATTATTATTATTATTACGTATCCATATTATACGGAGACAGATTTTAATCCTAGGCGTTGAACTTTTATACATATGATACGAAACGTTATACTATTCAAGTGTTATAATAACTTGCTGTGTTAAAGTAAATTGAGGATAACTGTCTGCAGATTTCTTTTAAAAATCATCTGAGTGTGAAAAATCCATTTTCTAGTACATTGCTAAAAACTGTCTCAATTGGCATTATGCTTCGAAATGGAAATGTTTAAATCTGTGTTAAATTGGGTTATGCCGAATGTAATTAAACGTCTCGAGCATATTTGCATAAATGTTTTCTCTATAGTATTTCAGTTTCTAAAAAAGCTTGAAATGAATCTGAAGCTGGTGTAAAAGGTTGTATTTTTCTAAAGCCCGGGTTAATTAATAGTAAATTACAATCCTTAATGTTCGCATAAGTGTACTGTAGAGTTTTATCAATATATAATGTATTATGTATGCAGTGCATATAGAGTTGCTCATTACTGCTGGTATACCATTATGATATCGATCTATTATTAAAAGCACTTTTTTATATATTTTTCTAATTTATAACAGGATTATTTCTATACTATGTATAATATTACATTAGCACCAATAATTGCTCCTATTAATGATATTGATATACCATTAAAGTGGGTAAATGTAATGAATTGTAGTTGTGTATTTGTAGGTGTGGCAGCAAGTAAAGTCTGTGAACCCCAACAAGTCGGTGTGTGAGGTAGGAGCAGCGATTGGAAGAATATGGAGAGAACTGTTGGATAGTGATAAACAACAGTACATAGAGGAATTCACTGCAGACAAGGTACTGCTGCTAAATTGCTCAAGAATATTGCAGTTTTGAAAGCTTCGACAGATACATGGATACTGAGATAATGCTAAATATTCATAGTTTAGTATAATAACATTGCTTTCGTAGTTTAGTATACCGACATTGCCTCCGGCTGGTACCAGTGGCAATGTCAGTAAAATATTTGACTGCAGATCAGTATGTGCGGGTTTTTTTAAAACCTGGGCTCGCCCGTCACTGACTTCGCTTTTGAGTGAGGAAACTGATGTTAATATTAGCTTTACCAGCTTTATTAATCTCGATCTGAAACACTGATAGTAAAGAATGTGCTTTCATAGATATGTAAAACCGATATTGAGAGAGTAGAGTTGTGCGCAGTATAAACTTTAGTATAGTATGTAGTATAGTATAGTATTTTTCAGGATATTTATAAAATCTTAACACTTGGTGGTTGTTCTTACAAATACACTTTGCTGTATATAGACTTTTGCGACTGTGGTTCTTTAAATCTGTATAATACATTCTTATTGTCCAAATATATAGATTGCACATTCCAGTCTTTCAGAAAGATTTAAACTTCATATTTATTTAACCGAGTAGCTAATGAGTTAATTTAATTGGTTGTTGACGATCTTTAGCTGCGTTACGACGCTGAAATGTTGGAGTACATGCAGAAGAACGGGCTGCAACCTTGCGACCTGATCAAACCGAGAACAAAGAAATTAAAGGAAGCCAAAGAAAAGCCTCAGAATTCCCCGCGACAGAGCAAGACTAGCACTCATCCCGTACAGAACACTGAAGCAGATAGGCACGAAGGTGTACCGGCACAGAATCACTCGCAGTTGAGTCAAGGTCAGTCACCGGGACAAGAACAAGTAATAAGTCAAGGACAACTGATTGGTCAGGGTTTGCAGAAATTTGGCCAGTTTAAAGAAGTTCCTGATCCGAGTCAGATGACTCAGGGGCAGTTCGGTCAAGGCCATATGTTGTTAAGTCAAGGTCTGATGTCACAAGTTCAAGGTCAGCCGCTCTCAAATCAGCCGCTGATAGCAGCTAAGCAGGACGGTGATGGCAGCGTGGTTGGTTTAAGCAGCGGTGGTGCTTCAGTCGTTCCGTTCAGCGCAGTCGCCAACATGGCGGGATTACCGCTAAGCATGTTACCATCATGCACGCAGATCTGGTCGAATCCTAATCTCACACCAGAGCAGCAGCGACTGCTCATTGCTCAGATGTCTGCGGCCGGTCAGCTGGCTCGTAGCAATGCAGCTGTGGTAAACCTGAATCAACAGGGCTTGCAGATGGTTGGGTTAGTGTAGTAGCTTTATCTACTAGGCTCTCAGATTTTTAGTTTAATTTAGTTGTTTGTTTTTTTATTGGCTGTGGCAATGGTTTTAAGAAAAATGTTCTGTAGGTGTTCTGGTCATTAAATTCTGCTGTTGAAAATGTAAAAGTGTAAAATTATAAAGTATTAATATACCAAGTACATATATGAAGAAGTGTAATCATTCTATTGCTAAAGTCATTCTGAATTTTGGTTCCATTGAAGCACTTTCTGAGTATGTTCAAAATGTTATATTCTACATATTTTTTGCTTCAATTCTTCGCTGATTTAATACTTTTTGCCCAGTTTAGTTGAATAATATAACCTTTATTTATAATTATATAGTGATAGAATAATAATTCTATTTACAATAAATTGCACCACTTACAACTGGTAATAAAGTTAGTTGTAGGTTATTGATTCCTTGTAATATTATCTGGATTTTGATTTCTTGATTCAAATTTTCAATTTATCCAAATCTTGAAAGCGTAATTGTTCTGTGAATGCAAAAGTTAGTTGTCAGTTATTGATTTCTTACTTAGATGACACATTGATTTTTAAAACTGGTTTATGAGCAGTACCAGCATATATTGCCGTCATTTAATAGGCCCCCTGTATTATTGGCTCGTTGAATCATATTTTTAATTTTGTAATGGAGGTTGAACAATATTTTGGTTTATAAATTCTTTAAACATTTATTTCTTGCTTATTGTTTTCGGGTATACATAAACCATGATATATTGAACTGTTCTGTTAGAATATAGGCCTATAACTAATCACATTAGAACAAGCTAATTTTTAAACAGACACTTCTGCTTGTAACTATTGTTTATTTTAAATCTCTACTGGCATCCTATAGATAATTAAAACTGATAAATTATTAATAATATATTAATATATTAATGCACATTTTGCTAGTGATGTATATTGTACTAGGCAAGTTTTTCCGGAACCGGATTTGCAAAATGTGCTGGAATCCGGTCAAACCGGAATCCGGTACACCCCTCAAGTGATGCACGTTTTACTAGGTACTCTATTATTTGTTGTATTCAGTACTCTGTAGGTTGTTTTATTAAAAGGTCTATTTTCTGTTATATTTGTATAGCAATGGCATGTCTCTTCAGCAGCAGCAGCAGCAGTTTGGCATGCTAGGAAATCAGTTTAGCTCTGAGCTGATTAAGGGTCGAGTTAATCAACCGTTGAGTGATCCAATCAATTCTACCTCCCTACCGTCCAGTCCGGCGAATCTGATGTGGCAGCAGATGATTTCAGATGCGGGATTTTTTGGTGCGGGAAATTCTAGACCTCAGTCTACTTCTCATTCTACTCAGAATGTTGAGGGTTCAGTGCCCGATGGTAGCCAGCCTAACTCCATGAAATTAGAATCGCATGACTCTGATATAGAAGATCTACTGAATGGCTGCGACACTGACAACTCAGTGGATGACGTAAAATCTCTGCTGGATCTGCAATCTCTTTCGTATGATCTTAATCAGTATTCTCCAGCGAATGAAATCAGTCTTTCCATCCCAAATCAATCTAGTCTGAATGCTACGGACACGGCAATTCAGCTGTATCGAAATTCAGTAGACTACGAGAAGATGCTGCTGCGGAATCATTTAGTCGAGAAATCGGAGGAGATACTTAAGCTGATGAGAGAACTTGAACAAGCATATTCGCTGATTCATCAACTGAAGCAGCAGAATGATTTCTTCCATCATCAGTGGACGCAGCAGCAGCAGCTGTTCCGTGAACAGCAGCAGCTGCAGCAGAAAGTTGAAGCAGCTGTTAGTAACAGTGCTTCCCACGTTTCCGGTAATGCCTAGTGTGTTCTTTATTGTGTTTTCAATTTTTCTGCAGTCTGGAGGTATTTTTAGTGTGGGTTTAACGTCAAGGTCAGAAACCCGAAGGGCTTCTCTTCAAGACGTCTGGTGTACCGGTGTACGCTGAAGGTAGATGTCTGAGAATATTCTCTCAGATCAGCTCTACTGAGAATTGATCCCAGTACCTCAGGAATGGCCATTTCTAAACTTCGTGCTGTTATCTAAAGTGCTTGCACAATGAGCCAATGAAACATTCTATTCTTGAGCTATTTTATAATAATTTTACAATTAAATTTTACTATTAGAGCTTTTAGTGGTATGCAATCGTAAACTCCATTCTTAAAAAGAGTTCGTCGTGTTGAGAATTTATTTTCAAAATTTAGAAGTTAATATTTTAAGTTAATATATCTTTTACACTTTTAAATTTAGTGTTGGTGCTGCTGTATGAAACTTAACCTTGTTGTGTACAGTATTTAATATTATAATATTTGAAGTAATTTTTTGATAATTTGCATTAATTTTTAACGTGTGTGTGCATAATATGCATGGTTTCTGTATAGTGCCTATAATTTGATATTTTGATATTCTTCTGCATTTGGATTTTCAGGTTTGGTTTCTCATGTTGGTGCTTTTAACGTTTTCATGACATTGACATTATTTGTTGCATTTAATTTGCACATATGAACGTTTATTCCTCAAGATCTGCGTGCAGAATAGTCCTCTATATCATCTTGTATAAATTCTTACCATAATGTGGCACATTGATTGTGCCGAAATCAAGCGTGTAGAATCAGTTTCTTATTACAAATAGAATTTACTGTGTGTTGACCCCTGTGTGCCAGTGTTGTGCTATAGTCTTGGAATGTTTATATATATCGAGTGCCTTATTTAGCAGCTAATGCGGGTTAATGTACTCCGTTGTATATTTCCATTAAAATTATTGAAAGTTAGATTTGATTCCTTTTGCTGTTTTCTTCGGTGCTACTTTTTGAGTTTATGGACTGGTTAATATGCTTGACAATGCCTTTGTTCATGTATTTCATGAAGAAAAGCTGTTTTATAGCTTGTATAGTTGCTTGTGTTTGGATCATGTCTTAACTGATTTGACTCCACAAGAACCTTCCCACTGTGTAGGTGGAGAAATGAATTTAGCTTATTGTTTTTCCACTTGTGCGAGTGTGTAATGCTAGAACTTATATGGTTTTTATTTAGTTAAGCTTAGAGGTTTTTGCTAGTGCAAATGTAGCAGAGAGGTTTTATGCTGGTGCCACTATTGTGCACAGAGTTATTTGTGCTGTGTGTTTGTATACATTGTGTATTTCGTAAATAGATGCTTATGCTTTTTATGAACCTAATGTACAGATGTGTGTGTGTGGGTGTGCGTGTGTGAGCTTTTGGTGTGGGCTTTTAACAATCTCTTTGCAGTATTGATGTTAATTTTACTGTCTCTTACTGAAATCAACTTGCATTATGTTACTGACACTCGGAGTGAATAACAAAATAATAGGCACACACGTTATATCTGTTATTTATCAGATTGATTCCACTGCATATATGCATGTAAAGCTAAGGCCAAGTTTAACGTCAGTTTCCTGCTCGATAGCATGTCAGTGACGGGTAGAGCACTGGATTTCAACCCTGTACCTACTGATCCACTGTCAAACAACTTGTCTACGAGCCACCGGCTCTGCCCATGTAGCCTATCACGTAACAGTTTAAGCCATTGTTTTAATTTTAATCTTCTATTCTGTCTACTGGTTTTCAAAGCAATCAAAGTTGAGTAGTTTATTAGTTTATCAGTTTAGGCATCACTTTTTTTGTTTTTTAAAAGTCTATCTTCGTGTATTTGCTGAGACATGTTGCTATATGTTGTTTGCTCTGTACTGAATCAGCTCCGATCATTTATGTTCAAGGCTTTTATTGCTTGTATACTGTTATTGTTTGTCCCTCTTCTGTTCTTGTGGTAAGACAGCATTATGTTTTGCCTTCTTTAATATTTATTATATTTATGATCAATTAATTTAATATTATGTATATTGTACATTAATATTATATGTAATTAATATTAATTTCTTAATAAATATTTTGTGTATTGTACAGAATCTAATGCGCTTCTTATTTTAGGGTCTGCTCTCGTGGAATATGTAAGAAAACATGCTTGAGACGTCCCTGACATCGTCTCCGGAGGAGGAACTGGGAAAGGATTGTGTGATCAATCCTCAGTGATTGATGTTACTAAATTGTATTGCATGTTTCTGTGTAGTCTCAGGAAGTTGTCAAATTTTTATTTGGGTAAAATACCGAAAATTATGTTAATAACAAATAATGAAATAATAACAAACATGTTGATCTGAGGAGTGCTCTTATGGAGCGAGAAAGCAGACTTTTGAGTATGAATATGTACCTTGAACCTGCCACTTGGCAGTGCTCTGAAAAGAGATACTGAAATAGAACTGTAAACGATAACTAATTACTGTAATTCTAATATTATTTTAATGTATAGGAAACCCAATGATAAATAATTTGCGAATAAATAATAATAATAATAAACAATAAATAATTGTTTCTGTGAATAATAATATTCATTGAGTAAATTTTAAAGATAGATTCAGATTCAGTTAAGATTATTCTATTGTTGGAGCAGTGGATTTGTTCAGTGGTGGACAATTGTAATAATAATTGAATTTTATAGTTATGCCCTGTTAAATCATGTTTTACTGTTCTTTAGTAATTTTTTGCTGTTTTTTAAATAGTTATTTGTTATTATTATTTTATTCTTTATTTGTAATTTTTATAACTAATTTAATTATCAGTAGTAATTAATTATATTATTAATAGTAGATAATAATAAGTAATTTTGGTTAGTAGTTGCTTGTGTGCTGTTAATCTTAGATTTTTGTATATTATTGTGACTACATTCGACGACTTGTGCATGTAATGTCATTGTGCTGTTTGCATTTACGGTATAATATTTATTTTCTATTATATTGTAATACACACCACAATTATTTAGTAGTATGATTGTATTTAATACCCATACAGTTTGGACTCCTCCATTTTATTTCAAGTCCAACGCCTTAACCATTCGGCCATCGCAGCTGAAGTTAGCCTAAATAGTAACTTACTGTTGCCTAAATCTTTGTGACGGTAGCTCGAGTGTGTCGGGTCGTCTTGAAGAGAGGCCTTGTACTTCTGAACCTTGACGTTAAACACACTACAACCTACTCCTCCATTTTGTTCTATACGATAACTGAGAGGACCTGATATACTGTGAGCTAAAAATATTTATGCAATCTTGAATCGAATCAAGGTAGCGAAGTAGAGGCATCAGAGAGATACATACTCTAATCATATTCTTATGACATAGGGACTAATATCTTGCAACGCACTTAACTTGAATTGACATTTACTTTGCGTAGGTTTATTTCAAGCTCAGTTGACTTCTCTTTTGACACTTCAGTGCCTCTGAATTTGTTCCTTTTTGGTTTTTTAACTATAAGTCTCTCTGAAGGAGTCAGAAGCTGCTATTTCATTGATTATACATTATCAATGGCTGTAATTAATATGTACGACTTCGTCGGTATAGAAAACTCCTAAAAATTATTAAATACTTGATGTAATTGCATTAATTTAATAGCTTTGAACATTGACATGTGTCCATATAATTGCACTGGGCATATTTTTCCTAATTCTTCTTAGTTATTGTTGTCTCTACTTTCATTCATTTATAGTACATGTAATTTCTCTCTTTGCTTGTCCTCCACTCACTGTTGTACATATAATGTTGTAGTAAGTGCATTAAAATATCCCTACATCAAGCTGTTTTACTGTCTGGTTTAATACTGGCTCTAGTTTTGTATCTTGTTGTAATTTCTTTATGTTGCGCTTTGTTGTAAATTCCATGCAATTTAGGAACACTAATGTGTGTGAATGTGTATGTGTGTTTGTGTATCTGTGTGCATAGTTGTGTCTATGCTAGTTATCCATTTTGCTTATTAGCTGTTTGATGTAAGGATGTGTATAGCAAATACTTCATTTATATATTTTATTTATATATGATAACTTATTTTGTTTTTAAAGCTTTACTGAACTGTTTATTGATGACAACCTCATTCAAAGTATCATAACAATTCGTCCATATGTTAATGGCTGCTACTGAAAGAGCAATAAAATAGAAATTTCTTCGCAAATATTACAGCCATGAAAAATGCAGACATGTTATTATCCATTTTGAAATGACGACGACTTCTTTGTTCTGTAATCTAACTGAACCGTACTGTAGTTGTGCATTTCATTAACTGTCTCTCTTGGTGCGCAGTTATGTATTTATGTTTGTTTCTGCAGTGTGCCTATACTTAATGCAGCAGCGAGTTTACTTATGGACATATCCAAACTCCATATCCATTTGCCATTTGCTCAAACTGCTTGTCTGGATCTGTATCTCTATGTCATAATATCAGTGGTCAGTTTATAATATCTAATAATGATCTATGCTTAACGTTAATGCTTCTTACTTAGACTAATGTCTGGGATAATATTTCTGATCCTGTGGGAATGGATAACAGTGGTTTTGATTTTTGAAAGGTATAAATCCTTAAATAATTATTTGCTAGATATATATGTCTTGTTGTGGTGCTGTATTTATATTGTTCTGTGCCATTAAATTAAAAATATAAGCACCAATACCGTTGATATATCTGCTACGTATACATTTTAGCATTTTTATTTTATTTTACAAGTCGCTTAGCATTAAGATTTAGGCATAAATTTCATATAAAGAAGTAAAATATGTCTGAAATGTGTAATGAATTTTGAACACATACTTTTATCGTCAGTTGTGTTATTCTGTCCTGCTTTTTATTGTAGAATTGTTTGTGTATTAAGTTTCTCTGCTGTTTATAAAATTGTATAGATTAATAACAATGTTACAGAATAGTTTTTCCTGTTATTGAAGTGTATTAATATTGAAGAGAACCTCATGATGATAAATATACCGAACTGTGAATGAACATTGTAAAGTTAGAACAACCCTGATGTTAGCTTATGTGAATCGATTTATTGTGACATGTGATGGGGGGACATCACTGACATCATCCTTGTATGATGAAACGGACATTAAATCTTTATTATTATTAAGAATAAAAATTTTGACTTGATTGTAACACTATAGTATTTGAGGGCAAAATGTTAGCGTTGTAGAAAATATAATGCTGTATTGAATATTCAGTTGTTGGTGACTATCAAGTTGCAGATCGTTATAAAGCTGAGATTCTTAACGTTTGCAATAATTAAACTGTTAACAGTTAGTAAATATGACACTTTATCAATTATAGCAACGATTATAATTATTAACGTTTATGTAGTACTTTGTAGATATAATTTCAAATCTTTTCTATTAATACTTTGAAGTAATTGTTTTGTTATTGTAATTAGTTTGAGATAATTTTGTTGAGGACTATTTTTGAAGAAAAAAAACACTTCAATTTGTGCAACTTCAAAACCCCTGATGATATTAAATAACAAAAATGCGTTATTTAAGAATCTTCAAGCCAACTCCATCTGAGCAGTGGTCCTATAGAGATCACCATTATGTGTTTTAATGCGTATCTATTTTCAGCGTGGACGTTTTACAAAGAATTTGTGCAGCCTAATACTGAATCATGAACATATATTTTGCAGAAAGATAATAAAATTATAAGTAAAGTAGTGAATGATTTTTTGGCGAAACGATTTGCTAACCTAATTAACACTTTAGCTATTTATCTTAGAGTCTCTGAAAATGCCCAAATCTCTTGTGCTAAACAAAGTCTTTGCTTGTTTTACTGATTTTATATTTATATTCTTGTAGTCTGTATTTTTACTCTTCAGTTGCTGCTGTGGTTTGTTTCTAGAATGTTTTACCACGCGTTCTAAGTATTTACATGAATGAATTCTAAGTATTTTTAGAATGTCTCAATAGCGTTGGAGTAACGTGATGAAGTTTTAAATGACTGATCCTGAGGTGAATTGAACTCTCACGGTTTCGAATTCCAGCAGCGCCGATCTGACAGTAAAATCTCGGACATTCACTGGACTGGTTACACGGAAAATGGTCTAAATTGTCTAACGTTTTAAACATGTGGTATTTAAAGTGATAGATATCAACATAGTTGATCATTTCACTATAATGCGTGTTTACTTTACTTTACATGTGAACAGTTCTGTGACTAGAGGAACACCCAGTTAACTGGAGAGAAAAATAGTGGCCTTCGTTAATGTGTATTGTTGGCTAATTGAACTGAATTTATTGACATTCAATTGGTGCTTTTAATATAGAAGAGACCAGGTTAAGCTTTTTGCTGACGATAAATTCTTATTGATTTGTTATTGATTGATACTAGCTCCATTATGCAGGAAGTAGCCCAAGAGTGACTTTGCTTGTCGTCTCTATGTCTCAGATAGGTTTTACGTGGCTAAAAGGAAATCTGATTGAAAAACCTGAGGTATAAGTTCAAGCTTAACGCCTGTTCGTTTTATCAGTGTATACACTTATTAACAACCCGGCCAGGAGTCGAACCTTTTACGTCCTACCCACTTGATACTTGTGCTACCATCTCAACCATTCTATTGCTACAAATCAAACGATTCTATTCATGTATGGATCTCCAATACATCTCTAATCACATACAGTATCTGCTCCGATCATCTTTCTTCACCAAACCAGCATTGTTTAGGATCTTACTTATCTTCAACGTATGTTTTTCAGATCTATGTTGCTGAATTGGCTTGTAGTGATGTGTGCCGTTGGGACGTCCATGACTTCATCCTTGGATGAAGAGTTGAACGTTAAATTATTATACAATTATAGCATTTATAATTGTCTCTGTTCTGTATTTAATTTTATTAATTTGTCGATATTTGCTGCCAATCACACGAATTCATTCGATATAAAACGAATTTTCGTATTCTACACTTACAGTGTATATGTCTAGAATGTAGTGATTGCTCTGCTACCTGTCAATGCTTTATACCCATAGTAGGTTGAAATTAAGTGCATTTTATGGAATAGATTATCTTATTTTAGAAAGTTAGAAGGATATCCGGAAGAATTTTGAATAAGTGGAGTTATATATTTATTATTTGCTTCATGAACATATAAATAAGTAATATTTATTATTTATTATTTGCGACATTAACCTATAAATTACAAGTATTATTTTTGTAACTTTCTTGACGAAAATGAAACTTCATTGCAACGATTTCTTGTGGGCTTGTGAAGGCTTAAGCCTTTGTTAATCTTTATTATCTTGGTATTAACTTGAATTGTTTTTAGTCTAATTACGCGTTATTAATTTATTTCGTTAATTATAAAATATGATATGTAAATGTGCCATATTTTTATTGCGTGATGTGTTCATGCATTATCATTATCATATTTGTAGCATAATTGTATTTATTCTATGATATTATTTATAGGCTTGTACAGTTGCCTCAGTGTGTCTCGGTTTTTACGATTGTAGTGTGTTGTGAATGCTATGAACATTAAAAGCTGTACGTGTGAAGTACTAACACCAACTGTGTTGTATTGCTTTTCTTTATTGCAACCATGGAGATATTATTATAAAAGGCTAAAGCTACGGTTAACCTCATCGCTTCCTCACTCGAAAGCGATGTCAGTGACGGGAGAGCCCAGGAATTGAACCCCGCACCAACTGATACCACGATCGAGTATCTTACCGACTTCGCCACTGGCTCCTGTTTCAAAGATGATTTGGTTATTGGTAGTGTGCTCTTAATAGAGATCAAAAGTGAGAACGAATGTGGTCCTGGGTCCTGATAATATAATTATTAGTCCACTAAATAATGTGGACCTGATAATATAATTATTAGACCACTAAATAATGTGGACCTGATAATATAATTATTAGACCACTAAATAATGGGGACCTGATAATATAATTATTAGACCGCTAAAATGTGGACCTGATAATATAATTATTAGACCGCTAAATAATGTGGACCTGATAATATAATTATTAGACCACTAAAGAATATAGACCTGATAGTATAATTATTAGACCCCTAAAGAATGTGGAGTTATAGGTAGGGAGGGTTAAAAATGACAAATTATAACTTTAATTAATTCTAGCAGATGACACCCAATGAGCGGATTCTTTAACGCCTCCCCTCTCCTCAAAGTGTGCGAGCTCGACAATTCATTTCAAACTTAGTAGAATCCTCCATCTGTAATTGGTCCACCTACATTGAACAATATCTGATTAACCAATCGCAACGGCGTTAACGGGGTAATTAATCACAGTTAGTGACGTGGCATAGAACACGCGTAATCTACAGTCACTACCAGTTAGCATTGATAATTGGCGGTTAGCATGGCATCTGCCGGTTAGTCCTAATAATTACTGTAGAGCAAAGAGAATCCGATAAACCAGCAGTAATTAGCCTAATTGGCGGGGAATACTTGTCATTAACGGAGATGTCAGGTCCTCTTTAGCCGTAGCCTGTAGGACGGAAAGGGGAGGGATGCCGCTCAACTGAGGGTATAAAAGAAGAGATCAGGACGTTCTTCGCATCACGAGTTTGCAAATTCATACGATCATCAAAAAACACTGATTGATTGATTGATACTACTTTGGAACTTCATTGAACTTCGTTCTGTTTATGTCTCTACGACTAAACTTAGAGCTAAATATACAGTCTTTCTCAAGATAGGTATTTAGCCTCCTCCCACCCCCCCCTAGGGTTTCGCAATGGCAAATGAACTTAAAAACTGGATAATGAGCGCCACTGGAGCCGACAACTTGGTCTCCTTCAAGCAAGCCCTCTTGACCCTTCTAGCCGGAGTCGAAGAAGAGGAACGTCTAGCAGCGTCAGCCTCTAAACCATGCACCCCTACCAAAAATAGAAAGAGAAAAAACTCTAAAGAAAATGAAAGCCCAGGCTCAGTGACTACGGTGTTCTTCTCAAAGGAAAAACCCAATCCTGCGGCTCCTGGCAAAGCCTCACCGGACAAAAAGAAAGCTAAAACGGGCAAAAGGAACAAAAGCAAAACAGATAAGGAAGGCCAATCTGAACTGAGCCAGTCTCCGGTCAGCCAGAGCTCTGGCAAAAAAGTAAACAAGGATAAGCGTAATAAGTTTTGCGAATCCTCAGACCTAGAAGACTGTGACCAGGATGAACCTTTCATTCTGGTCACAAACAAGAAAAATAAGAAATTACCCAAGCCTATGACCAGCCCTGGTGCAAATACACCAACTGCCAAATCCACTCCAAGAGTACTGAAGCCCAGGCCCTTGGTCGTAGAGGGTATGGCGGAAAGCGACCGGACTAACCCCCTGAAAATAAAAAATCTTCTAAAAAATCAGGCAGATGACATTAGCAGGTCGCTGACCACCAAGTCTGGAACGGTGCTTGTCTTTGCAAAGACCGAAGATGGGAAACGGCGTTTGCTGCAAGCAAATCTCAGTTCTGGACTAAAGCTAAGAGAGACCAAGCCTCGAGCCAATGTCTCTGAGAAAGCGGATCTCTTTGTAGTAATTCTAGGAGTAAATCCGACTATTGAAGAATCAGAACTAACTGACGAGCTCCAACGAACCTGTAAAAGAATAGTGTCCGCTAGACTCAACGGTACGGCTACATGGAAAGTAAAAATGATGTGTCAGTCGAAAGAAGAAAAAACACAATTTATCAAAAATGGTGTATTCATTGGCCACCAGAAACACCGGGTGACCACATACGAGACACATCAAATGGCGCCACTGCAGTGCTACAAATGCCAGGCCTTCGGGCATCTCGCTAAGGACTGCACAGGAGCATTGAAATGCAGGAAATGCGGAGAACAACACACTCAGAATGTGTGCACCGCTGCAAAACCTGTCTGCGCAAACTGCGGTGGTGCCCACACCGCCTCTGACTTCACTTGCCCGAATTTCCTGAAGGAGAAAAAGAGAAGAGAAATCACGACGTTGTCGTACGCCAACGCTGTCAAAAAAAGTGGAGACTTGGTAGATTGCACAAGAATGGCCTGTGCAATGGCCACCACTATAGCCACCATACTCATAAAAAGACTGGAACTAAAGGTGAGCGAATCCGACATTTGCAATGACGTTGCGCTAAACGTCGCTCACTTTTACAAGTGTAATATCTTTGGCGAGCAAGTCTTCTCTCTTGCATATGCAGGAAGGAAAGCCGCCAACAAAAACAGTATCATACTCAAACCTCAACATGGATAAGCACTATCCAGCTGATGTCAACGGAACTGTCCCCAAGTCCAGGATGACAGAGCTAGATGCTAGAAGAGCCAGAAACTTAATGTCAATGTCCTCTTCCAGCTATAATATTAAAAACTCCAGTCTGCACATCCTGCACTCAAACATAAACGGACTTAATAGCAAACTACAAGAAATAAAATGCTACGTTAGAGAAACTTCCCCCCACGTATTATGCTTCAACGAAACAAAACTTGGAAGCAAACAGGCACCAAAAATAGCTGACTTTGCTGAGCCTATAGTAAGAAACCGCCAACCCAACTTGAGCATTGGTGGAGGAGTAGTAATCTACATTCACAAGCAAATAACTTTCAAAGAGCTATCAACAAACAAAGATGATATGGTGGCAGTTAAAATTTATCTAGGAGAAATGGAAATCACGCTGGTCTCTATATACTGCCCTCCAAAGAGCGATATAGAACAAGACTATATCGCCCTTAAACACTTGCTAGACAATCACAGCAATTGTATAATACTTGGCGATCTTAATGCCAAGCATGCCTTCTTCGGCTCTACAAAAACCAACAAGAGAGGGGACATATTATTCCATCTAATTGAGGAAACAGACGCCACAGTAGCAAATAATCCTGATCAAGGAACATGGATTGATCCTCGAAGAGGAACTGCTGAGCTAATAGACTACGCCATAGTTTCTAAAAGCCTGACAGGTAAAATAGCCACTTGCTACACAGGCGATGATCTCGGAAGTGATCATCTCTCCTTACATCTACATATGAATATTGCTGCGCCTCCCACTTCTAACACTACAAGAACCCACAGGCCACTAAACAAATGCAACTGGTCTCTCTTCAATGAAACATTTTCTAAAAGCCACAACAAACTACTTCAGTTCCCAGTTACTTTAAATGAAAACATCCTTGATAACAAAGCAATAGAATTTGAACAAGAGCTGAGAAACGCTTTTGAAACAGCTTGTCCTTTAATCGCTTCAAAACCCTATACATTTTCTGCCTCAAGAGAAGCCATTGACCTAATCAAAGCAAAGCGCAAAGCAAGGAGGAAAGCTCAAAAAGATCCAATGCTTAAAAGAGTCTTCCATAGGCTTCAGAGACATGTGAAAGCCATCTTGAATAGAGATAAAGCTGCTCAATGGCAAGCTTCTACAACCTCACTGAATGAGCAAAATGGCAAAGAATTCTGGAGCATCTTCCGAAGACTCACAGGTTCTGGCAAACCTAGCACTAAGAGAGTCCCTAAACTCATTTCTGACAATAATGAGAAAACAAACTCTCCTGAAGATGTGGCAGATATCTTTGCTCAATCCCTATTCACTATCCACCAAACGCCAGATGACGTTTGCTTCGATAAATCCTTCAAGCAAAAAATAGATCAGATCATTTGTGAAAAAGTGAAATACTTCAAACCAGTATTTCACCATGATACGACCAGGAATATCAATAGCAATCCTCTCTGCAATGGAGAAAACGTACTGAATGCATCTCCTCTAGCCTCGGCTGAAGGCGATGTCTGCAAGATCTCAACTTCTAATTCTCAAATACTTGTCTCCACTGCCAATACTACAGATGACAGTAGCCTAAAAGACTTCCTCACTGAACCTATAGACCCATGTGAAACAAAATCGGCCATCGACAAGAGCAAGAGCAACACCTCTCCGGGGCCGGATGGGATCTCATTTGCAATTCTAAAAAGGCTATCGGATGAAGCCATCTTTGCCCTAACAACCCTGTATAACATGTGCCTCAAACATGGCTATTTCCCGAGAAGATGGAAGCATGCACATGTTGTCATGCTTGCAAAACCAGGGAAGGATCCTTGCCTAGCAAAAAGCTATAGGCCGATTAGTCTACTGTGTACCACTGGCAAAGTATTTGAAAGAATACTAAACACCAGACTCCACTGCTACCTGGCAGAAGTAAAATTCTTTAATGACTGGCAGAAAGCATATCAGTCTAAGAGAGAAGCTTCGGAAATTATTTACCGTCTCACAGAAGAAATTCGGTATGGTAGGGCCTCAAGAAAATTCAAAACAACTGCCATTTCACTCGACGTTGAAAAAGCTTTCGACTCTGTTTGGCACCACGGTCTCTTCTTTAAATTGATGCAAATAGGGCTTCCTGTAGAAATATGCCGTATCCTTTCATCCTTCCTTAGCAACAGAACTGCTGAGGTTAAAGTCAACAATATACTGTCAAAACCCTTTACACTACGAGCAGGCACTCCACAAGGAAGCGTGTTGTCTCCACTTCTATATCTCATATATGTGAATGATGTTCCTCTTGGTGTCAGCAATGGATGCAGAGCTGGTCAATTCGCTGACGATATAAGCGTGTGGACCACAACTGTAGGTCCCAAGCTTACACAGTTTCAGCTTCAAAAAACTCTGGACGCCATCCAGAGCTGGTGTTGTAAATGGCACATCAAAATGAATGCTGAGAAGACTCAAATGGTAACTTTTAAGGCCGGAAAAAGCAGCTCTATCAAGCTTACTTTCTTCGGCAAAGAAATCTCTGAGGCTTCCTCAATGAAGGTACTAGGTATATCTCTCGGCAAGTATAGTACCTTAACAAACCATAGCAAAGAAAAAGCGGCAACAGCCACTCAAAGACTCAACCTTCTTAAAATGGTAAGAGGTCAAGGATGGGGCGCAAGTCCTACTACTCTTGTCCGAATCTACAAACAACTAATTCGACCAGTTCTGGAATACGGTGCTGTTGCATTTTCCGAGGAAGACTACATCGCAATTAAACAGTTAGAGTTGGCTGAAAGACGAGCCCTACGGGCAGCTCTAGGAGTCAACAAGCTCACGTCTAATGCAACTTTGTATGAGAGGACTGGCATACAACCAATTGCCGACCGACTAAAAGATCTCAAGAACAAAGCTCTCATGAGATTTGAACAAACCTCTAAAGGCCTAGAAAACTTAGCCATCCTCAAAGACATAATAGGAGTCTAAACAATGAAGAAAAAATAGAAACTACGCCAGTACATTTTGGAAATACCTCAAGCCTTTAGCTTCCGTCTGAGCCGCTCCGGTTTTGATTTATTCATACAGTAAAGGCGTCTTGAAGAGAAGGTCCAAGATCTTCTGACCTTGACGTTAAACTTACTCATTCTTCTTCGCATCACTTCCGTCTCCAGACTTTCATCAGAACACCTCGTGAGCAGAGTTTAATACAGCCAGAATCGACAACACTACAAGTCTAGATCCATCGGTCACTATACTGTGCTCAAGCATTGCGTTCAACACTGCAAGTCTACATCTATCGGTCGATACACTGTGCTCAGGCATCGCTTTGAATCTCAAACGTCAATCTACAATACAAGTCTAGATCCATCAGTAACTACTCTGTGCTCAAGCATTGCTTTCAACACTGCAAGTCTAGATCCATCGGTCGATACACTGTGCTCAGGCATCGCTTTCAATCTCAAACGTCAACGACACTGAACTAACATGAACGCTGCTAGCGGTCCATGGTAAGTTTTTCATGTACTTTTAATACTAAAACTGGTGCTCAATGTACTGGTGCCAATACTAGAACCAGTGCTCAATGTTGTCATAGACGACAGTAGCACTCTAATTCTGTTGTTGTTGTTGAAAATCAGCCCATAAAACGTTGATTTGCCATCTATGAACCTGATCGAGTACATTCACGGAAATCATATATCTAGTTTTACTATAAAGCTAAGTTTAACGTCTGTTTTTCTACAAAAGTGTACTTTTCGAAACTGTCCGATACGATTCGATCCCATGACCTCTAGTATATTAGTGAAACGTCCTACTAACTTGACCACCAATCAGTCCGGTTCATCCGTGACAGAGGTACCCTTGTGGCGTCGATGTGGACTCAAAATTTAGCTTTACCTTGTCAGCTTTCTCGCTCCATAAGAGCACTCCTTAGATCAACAATTGAACCCCTTCACGCAAAGTCTATGCCTTATCCATACCTTATGTACCCTATAGCTTGGGAAAAGTATGGCTTCTGAAGTAGTTTCCCGTTGCCTTCCTTAATCAGTATATGCAATACTAATTTCATTTGCAGCAAATCGAGTTCACCAGCTGTTGGAGACATGCAGGTCGACGAACATGATACCACTACGCACACGAGCATCATGGATCAAGAAGAACAGGCAATGACTCCTCAGATTCTGGAAGAGGTCCTAGTGGCACCGGAAGTGAATCCTGAAGCGGACTCTGATGCAGCACGCTCGGGTGATGTAGAGAGCATAGAAGCGCGAGTGTTTGCTGAAGGGTTTGACAGCTCACTGGACAGTCCACTCTACGTGTGGGGTGCGAGCAGAGAAAAGCTGAACAAGATCAGACCCAACAAGCGAGACCCAGCCATCAGTCGTAGACTACTCATCAGAAGAACCATGGCCTGCGTGGAAGGTTAGAACGATTGCTATAAATAGTTGTAAATAATTCTTTTCTATATTTGGCTGGAGCCAGTGGCGATGACGGTAAGTTATTCGACCGCTGATCAATATGTGCGGGGCTCCTATCCTGGGCTCACCGGTCACTGATATCGCTTTCGAGTGAGGAACTGACGTTAACTTTAGCTTTACCAGCTTTTTTGTGCCATACCGTAGCGTAGAGTACTGAATAAATTAATGTTTGACGCATGTTTCCATTCAGTCAATGAAGTAAAGAAACTGCATAAGGACTAGGAGCTAACTCTTTTATTGAAACCTTGAATTAATGTATTTAAAAAACATTGATTTTTTCGTGCTTTTTACATAATCCATTCCAATTTTATCTTCTAGATCAACTGAAAAAGGTTGGAGTTAACGCGCGCAGAGAGTTTCAAAGACGTAAACTGGCAGCTCGAATAGCCTCGAGAAAATCAATGGACCTCTCTGAAACATCACCGAGTGATGCAGCATCGCCAGCAGATCTGCTGTCAGAGAAGCCCGGGGATCAGCTAGATAAGAAGACGCAGTCAATAAGAACCGACACTGCGATTCAGCCAGAAGAGAATGAAGCGTCAGTGGATCATACGCTCCTCTCATCCAAGCAAGAACTCGAGGCAGCTGTCAATCCTGAATATAAGGCAGCTGAAGCAATTCTGCCAGCTTCAAGCCTCTTGCCCAGCTGTGATCAGTCAGGTGCAAGTACCGCGAATGTCTGGGAAAACCATACTTCATCGACGGGCCTTCAATCACAAATTTGGGAACCAAGTCATGTCTATGGAAACCTTCATTCCCAACCGGCATCAGAATTACTTCCAGGCCTGCAGAGCAATAGTCTGTGGAGCGGTGATATGTTTAGTGGAATACCAGCAGGTTCATGCTTCAGTTCAGACTTCCAGGCTTCCTATTCACACTCAACCATATCAGCCTTCTCGTCTGCCTTCACTGAACCCTCCAACATCAGTTACTCTCTCTACGAAACTAGCTCCGCCTTTCAACCATTCACTGAACCCGAGTCGATGTACGGAGATCAGAATCTGACAGCTAAGCAAGATCTTAGCAGCTCCTGGGAGGGCGACCAACCTACCTATACACCTCTAAGTAATGTGGAGATGAACGCATTTGAAGATTCTCCTGCCATTGATTTCAGCTTTCTGGCTGACAAAGATGACGACCTGTTTTAAAAATAATTTTTGTTACTGTTTGTTTGCTATACTTGAATTCATTTTGTAAACCTTGGTGCATATTCGATTTCAAAGTTTAGAGTATTGATTGTTGACATATATTGAAATCTGTAAAGTTTAATATTTTCGTTTGTATATTTGGTACGGTACGTCATAATATATTCCTTGGTGAACATTCGATTTTAAAGCTTAGAGTATTGATTGTTGACATTTAGTTAAATCTGCATTTCGTTTTCGTTAGTAAATTTGGTACATATGCGTAGAGCATTTGATACTGCCATTATTGTGAACTTAGTTCTATTTCATGCTCGTTGTCGATTGGATGCTTTACTCGCTTTGAGTTGGTTATGATGCTGCTGCATTGATGGACTGAAATAAAATGTTTACATCTTCATTGTTTACTACGTGCTTGAATATTTAGTTGTAGTTTACTTTAAAAAATAGAGTATAATTTAACATAAATTTTATATCTCGAAAATATGACATTGACCGATCAACAAGCATCTATATCTCATCAGACACATAATCCTTGGTCCACTTATGTGTGGACATTAAGAGGAAATTGCCCTACCCCTGACTGATATGCTATACGAGCAGGAAAAAACGTTAGATTAGTTCTCCCTCTCTCTCTCTTAGTGCACTGCCTACTGGCAGGTCCATGATATATAACGCCTCCACTCTTCTCTGTATTCCGCCTTCCTCTTCATTTCCACATATGTGTGGGTCTTTAAATCACCTAACATACCTAATATCGGCCTGCCCCTGCCTCTTTTTCCTTCCATTCTACCTTCTATGATCTCTTTTAATAGACCTCCCCCCCTTAGAATGTGTCCTATCCATCTCTTCCTATTTCTTCCTATTTCTATTTCTTCTTCTATTTCTATTTCTTCTTCCAATTTCTTCCTATTTCTTAATACATTTGTCAACTGTCTATCTGTGCCAACTCTCTCCAGGACTTCCTCATTTGTAACCTTTTGAGTCCAGCTAATCCTCTCCATTCTTCTCCAAATCCACATTTCCAATGCCTCCAGTTTCCTAATATCTTCCTTCCTTAAGGTCCATGTTTCATATCCATACAATAGCGTGGTCCAAACCAAAGTTTTCACTATCTTTATCTTTATGTCTTTCTTTAGACTTTTTGTTAATAGTTCTTTTCTACTACCAAAGGCCGCTTTGGCTTGTGTAATCCTACTGCATATTTCCGTCTCATATTTCCCATCATCGGTTATAGTATGACCCAAATATTTGAAACTCCTTACCTGTTCCAATTTCGTACCATTTATTGTGATATTAACTTCACCTTTAGTATTGGACACTCTCATAACCTTGGTCTTTTTTATATTAATCTTTATATTCAGTTTAGTTCATGGTCTTAAAATAAGATAAATAATTAAAGGAATGCCTCGTGGCGCAGTGGTTACAGTGGTTAGCTTTGCAGAGTCAAGGTCTGGATAAATTATGTTGTGCTTGTTCTTTACAGAAAACTCAATTACGTTGACGATACAAAAATAGCAGTCCCATGATGATATTTTGCTCTCTCCATACCATAGGTATAGCGAAAGGCATTGAAAGCTTCTTTTTGTTTATCCAGTCGCGTAAAACATTTCATCAAGCAATGCATACGATATGTGGCGCCCAAACCTTATCTTGGTCTCTAAGTGGACAGCCGAAGTAGGCTCCGTATCGTTTTTCGAATATCCTTCGTAATAGTTCTCTATTGTGACTTCGGAGTGAGTGAACCACAGACATATCAAAATGTATCTGGATGATTTCTACATTCTCGAGGCATATTGATTGATTTTATTTATGAAGATAAACTCAAGATGGTTGTTTAAATTACATAATGACGTCATGTGGAAGTTCCCAATTCCAAAGACTCTGAAGATAAATTTTATTCGAGGTCCGTATAGGTCAATGCCTACGTAATATGCCCGCAGAAAATTGCGAATAATGTTAAAATATTATCTGCCACATCACAAAAACTAGACGTGATTGAGGAAAACTGTTTGCATATTTGGAATGAGCGTCAAAAATCCTATATAGATGATCCAATAATTTGCTTGATGAAAAATCATTGTTGACCAGTTTTATTATTATTATTTTTATTATTATTATTATACCGCTTTTATTATTTTTTACTGAAGGCTCAAGCGTTAGTCAATGGGTGTTCAATAATTTAGCATAACATATCAAGTGAAATAGATTAAAATTCTACTCGCTTGAATAAGTAAATATTCTAAAGTACATGTAATATTTAGGCCTATTTATTCATTATTGGCCCAAATGCCATTGAAAGTTTCACATGTAAGTATGTATCTCAGTAAAACTGCTGATTTATTCTGATGTAACTTCAGCACAATACGGATATCAAATGGCCAATATTGCAAAACATCGCATAATGTTTGTAGGCCTATATAATCCTAAAAATCTTGAATTGCGAAAACTTCTTCGATATCTTTCGATATTTCAATATATTTCGTTTCTTCGGTGAGAAATCTCAGTGTTATCATTGATGAACACCTAAACGTCAATGAACACAAACTAAAACTTCACAGTCATCTTTCTTCCTTATCTGCGCACTTAGTCGAATACGTCCATATTTGTTAAATCAGACTGTTCCAAGTTCTCAGGTGTTACGCCTATTTTAACGTCGTTGCACTGGGTAAAGGTTAGGTAAAGGTTAATAGAGTATACTTTACATGATGGCTTCGTTAGCCTATAAGTTCATCGCCATCCCAGGACAAACTTGTATGTGTCACTTGACTACAGTTATGCAGCCTTCTGTAACTCGGTATTCTAAATTAATTACTCCTGTGAGACCCAGCTTACATTCACTCTCTAAGCTATCTAATCGTTTTCCAGCAAGCTACACAGAAGGTCTGGATTTCTTTTTCATCCCGTCTACGGAAGTTTTCGTTTGAATCACATCGACCTTTACTTTTTAAGAGTGGCTCCATAGCCAGTTGAAGACCTACCTTTTCCATCGCTCTTTTTCATCCAGTGTCAATAGGTTGCTACAGGCACGCAAACTTCATCATCATTGCTTCCTTTTATCATTGACTGGTTTTCTGAATTTTAGAATTTGCACCGTTTTATATCTTCTTTTTGCCAGCGATTTGGATTTTTCTCAATTGTGTTCCATGTTACCATGGACGACAGTAGTACTCTAATTATTGTTTCTTTATACAGACTAAAGGTAAAGTTCATTATTTACAGTAGGAATTTTTCATATTGACACAATTGTATCCCCCAAACTTTGGATCGTGGTTACGCTTATAGGCTTATATGTTCTTTTTCACCAAATTCATGGCAGTAAGAAACACATACAGTAGAAATCAAACACAACATAAACACAACATAAATCAATATAAAGAAAATAAAGAAAGTAAACATTTATAACTAAAGTACCAAACTCAATCTCTTCTTAAATATCATTAGTATTAGCTATGCCAATATCTCTTTAAAATAATTCCAAAATTTATATCTGATACAGGCCAATGAGTCTTGAATCCCAATTGAATATTTTCTTTTAATGGTTACATAGTCTAAGTAGTCATTATAATCAGCCTCTGAATTCTCAGTTAAACCATTTGAAATCACTGATTTGTGCAAAAAGATAAACCTATGATAATTATATAATATCCCAAAAGGCCAGAAACCACAGTACCACTGACAATACTGTAGAGTATTTTTGTCAAATGAATTGAAAATTTTTGAGAAGACGCTATTGTATGCATCGGAGAAACTCTTTAACTCTGATTTGTTAAGACTCATAGCAGGGATACCATATAACAATATCGGCAACGCCTGAGAATTTATCAGTTTCATCAACACATCTATTGGCGCCTGGGAACCAAGCCTTCCTAAAATAGTATTAACAGCGATGTAGAATTTCCCCCTTACATTTTTCCAATCACATTTAAAAGATTTTGCGCGAATAATATTTATACCTAAATATGTTATTTTATCCACCCAGTTAATGAATGTATTTCTTTTGCAGAAGAAGAAGAAGAAGAAGAAATATGTTTTATTATTACACAAAGTTTCACAAAATTCACAGAGTAATCACATCAATAAACGTGTGACAAATAAAATTAAATAAATGTTATCAGAACCTTAGTCATAAGTGCAATACGTCCTGTAAGTGCAAAATAAAACAACAACAAAAATTTGCATAAGAAGTAAGTAAAAAACTAGGCCATCAAAGAGGACGCAAAGCGTCCTATCCGGTTGAACACCCAGTTACAGTATTGGTTTTTCGGTAAAGGACTCTGAGAGAGCCCAAATCATTTACAAGTAATTAAACACAACCATTTTTTATAGATTAATAAAATTTAAAATATCTGCATTAAGCTATCAAAATCATCATAAAATATTCAAAAGTGTGGATGGAAATGGAAGATTACCAGTTATTAAGTAAGTAATGTTTGTATTTATGACAGAATGTAGAGAGAGAGTTGATGTTTCTAATGGAGGTTGGAATTTCGTTCCAGTTTGTGCAGGCGTCATTGACATATGATTTATAAAAAGTGGCAGAAGACTTCTTATAAAGATAGCTGGATCCGTATAGTCTTGTGGGGGTAGTTAGCATGAGATCAAAAATGTTTGCCAATACTGTGGATGAGGATGATCTGTTGTATAGACACTTATGAATAAGTTTCGCTGAACAAAATTTATGTAATAAATGGATAGGCAGGATATTAAAAAAAGTGTATAAATTTTTGACATTACTAAAGCGGTGCATTCCTTGCAACGTTCTTAGTACTCTATTGCAAACAATGTGCAGTGGCTGCAAGATGTTCCAGGAGGCGTGTCCATACACTTCAATGCAGTACCTAATGCGAGAGTGGATCATTGAAAAATATAAATTCCTACGGCAGGGCATAGGAATATTGTCTCTACGATTGAATAATAAACAGTTCGCACTTTTTATCTTCTTCACAACAGTATCAACATGGTTTTTAAATGACAATTGCTCGTCAATTTCTATTCCAAGAAATTTGATTATGCAAAGCGGCTTACAAAGAGCATTGCATCTTGGTCCTATTCGAATGCAGTGACATTTGGCAACATTTATGGGAAGGTCTAACTTAGAAAAAACACTATCACAGATATCAAATAATTTTTGCAAATCACTGACCGTTACGCTAAGCAAGACTATGTCATCCGCATACATGAAGCTATTGCAACACTGGTAGTTAATGAAACAGCCATAACGAGAACATTCTAATTTGTCTAATACCTCATCGACAAAAAGTGCAAATAACATAGGCGAAAGTACTCCACCTTGTTTAACTCCAGATATTAAAGGTACATAATCAGAAATTGAGCCAAACCAATTTATTGTTGTGCCATTCTTCCCAAACCAATTCTCTAACGTATTAATAATATTTACATTTACATTTTTCCTTTGCAACAAATGCAGAACACCATATATATCACATTTGTCAAATGCTTTACGAAGGTCGATTACGCCAATATTAACCGTGCTATTTCTATCATTAAAATAGCGAACAGCCTTCCGCAAGGAATGAATTGCATTAATACATCCAACTTGTTTTTTAAAGCCAAATTGTCTTTCTGACGTATCAACTCTGATAAACTTCTGTATACATTTTTCAAAGATTTTGGACATTATCGGGCATATCGTAATGCCCCTGAAATCATCGGCCGTAACTGTTCTTCTATAACCTTTATATTTAGGTATTGGAACTGTCTTACCCCTTCCAAAGGCATCAGGGACAAGACCCGTGAAAATCATAATGTTAAACAGTGTACGCAGAACTACAATAATTGAATCGTGCGCAAATATTATATGCTCAGCAGTTAGCCCATCAAACCCTGACGACTTGTTCATACCTAAGCTACTGATGGCATCACACACCGAAACATTATCAATTATACAATCTCCCACAGAGTTTGAATGTTTAATTTTGTACATATTGTAAACTTTTTCAAATTATTATGGATAGTTTCAGAATTTGGTGTGCAAGCATTTTTGAAATTCGTTGCAAGATGATTTGCAATTTCATGAGGGTCCTGTAATCCATCCACATTAACTATTTTATTGGAGCCTTTTTTATTAAAAAACCCCTGCCAACTTCTCCAAAATTTTTTGTCGCTACTGTCTAAAAGACTTTGCTGTAACTTATCAGAAATATAATTTTTTGAATTTACTTTAGCCATCTTAATCGCTTTTCTATAATTCTTATGCGCATCTGACTTTGCGTCATATATTGGGCCTTCAGTAGGCCTGCCAGCTTTTTTCCAATTATTGAAGTGCATAACAGAACTTCTCTTAATTTCAGTTAACCTGCTGTTCCACCAAAACTTTTGAACACCCGTTTTACTTCTACGTTTTACAGCAATTAAAGACGCATTCCACAGACTGGCTACAATTTTGTCATAGATGTCGTTTATAGCTGATAAATTAAATAATTCAGGTTTACATTTATATAAAATATTGACATCAGGTTCCCAAAGCAGCATGTATAAAGATTGAAGATGTATTCTAGTTTGTTCTTGGTATTCATATTTGGAAGCATTATTCCAGTCGAGTTTACATTTATCAAACATATTGATATTATAATTATAAGTAGCATCCATATGGTCCATATTTTATTGGTCAGTTTTTTCTTATTGTTGCACATAATTTTCGCACCACAAATCACACACTATACCAATAGTTTTAATAAAGGAATTTTATCTTCTAGAACTTTTCATTAGTTAGGTAAAGTAGGCCTAGAGATTTATCGGCTTATCATTCAACAATTATTCAGAATTTTTCGTCTGATAAACATTATATTATTTGATTAAACTTCATCCAAAATATTTTATTCAGCAGTTTCCGTGGGTTTATGACCATTTGTATATGTAAATATTTATGCAAGAGTATGATCATACATTTGGGTATTTAGGATTGTTTTCCAGGGAATGGCGCCCCTACCCTGTAAATGCTATTTAAAACTGAGAAAGGCATATGGGACCCGCCTCGTCATAAGCAGAATCAACTGAGAATAATGCTATATTAAAATGAATTTTAGATGATTTAAAGTTTCACTCGTATTTGTAGTATTTTGTAAATGAAGTGAAAAACGGAAGATAGAGAAGAGTGAATGCTTTATACACCATGTACCTGCCATTAGACAGTGCACTGAGTGAGATTATCACACATATAAGAGTATGACTATACAAAATGGAATATAAATGATAATGAGAGAAGAAAGATAGATATAATTGATCAGTAATTTGAGGACGATATATATGTATTCTGAACCCTCTTCAGAAATAACGATACGATACAATAAACAGCAAAATTATGTTGAAAACCTAACCTAACCCTAACCCTAACCCTAACACTAACCCTACCCCATAAAGCGATAAGCAGCAAGACATATATGGATAGGACACATGCTAAGGTTAAATTGAAAAACTCCAATTAGTAGCGCTTTTAAATTGTAACTAATTTTGGGTCAACAGTTCAATTGTAAATATTTATTGAAGGCACACTTTTCGTTTTTATCAATTGTTCAGAATGAGAACAAGGATTTTCCTGTCATTATAGTTTACTTCTGAAGCATAGGAGATTTGTAATTTTTTTATAGCTGTAGTTTTTGCTTAGTTCGATGTTTACACACTTTTTCTTGTAATACACACTTCTGTGTACCACGCTGCAATGTTGAGAAAGGCCACATAATTCCATTGGACAAAGCGCTGAGAAAGCGTGGTATAGTGGCTTCATTAAAAACTTAAAATCTAAGGTTAATGTCAGTTTCCTCACTTGAAAGCGATGTCAGTGAAGGGATAGACCAGGACTTGAACCCCGCACATACTGATCCACGGTCTAGTATCTTACCGACTTCGCCACTTAAATTAATGAAAGTACATCGTTTGTATAGATAACGTATTAGATTATATATTTATTATGATATTAGTTAATTTAGTTTGCGAGATGCGAAGCTACATAGTAAAAGTAATGAATATTAAATTTAGTGTCTTTGTTTAATATCTTAAACTTTGTTCCTAAACTCAATAAGTTAAATCTCGACATTTATAGAAAGTGTATATGTGTGTCCATTAGATACTTATAGTAGCCAAATTAAATCTATATATCATATGTTAGTCTTTAACCCTAAATTAGAGGTTACACCTGGAGTGCGAACTCTTGAAGATGAGAGGAGATTCGAGAGTTACCATATAGAGTCGAGAGTTACAGCTGTATTTGAATTGTAACAAAAACCGTAATGTTGTTATAAGTTCCTTTACTAAATCTTAAACTTGTACGTTAGATTTATTGAGAAGATTTGACATTCAAGAATTAAAGTAACTATTTCTAACTGAATTTGAACAAATAACATGCAATTAGTTGCATAAGCAACAGAACTTTAGTATATACGTTAAATTATTTCAATTTCTGAATAGTATGTATGGCATGTTATTATTCTAAAGACGTTGTAGGCCGATTGATGAATACCATCTTAGCGTTGTGCTTTTACATAAAACCCATTAGTTAGCTCTCTACTATCTCCTCAGCCAGGACAAACCCGATACTTTAGTGTATCACGTCAGCGTGCCTAAGCACGGGTGGCTCATTAGATTATGATACCGTCGTGATTTATCTCTCATTAACTATTTAATTTATCTCTCGATTTATCTCGATTTAACTAGTCAGCATAAATATCTATTTTGTGGAGGACTACTATTCCCAGTGCTTTTCTCACTACTTATTGATCAACCCTCGTATATATAGATCCTGGACTTGCACTGTTTTAATCTCGCTTTCTCCTGCGGTTTCTGTGTACTCTTTGTGGCTGGAGCAAGTGGCGAAGTCGGTAAGATACTCGACCGAGGATCAGTAGGTGCGTGGTTCAAATCCTGGGCTCGCCCGTCACTGACATCGCTTTTTAGTGAGGAAACTGACGTTAACCTTAGCTTTACCAGCTTTTTTTATTCAGTCATCATCGTATGGTGCTTTGGCGCCTGTTTGTGTAGAGTCTGCAAGAGACCTCCCTGACATTAACTTATGTCGAGGAACCGGACGTTAAATTATAATTGATTGATTGATAGAAATAGTAATTTAAACCTGGAAAATGCAGGATGATATAGATTTTCTTTAAAATCTCAGTCTAATAAAGAAACTGAGGAAAGTCAGTATTCGAATTTTAATCAAAATTTAAAATTGATCTTATATACAACTGCTATCTGGATTGCATTGTTCTTAAAGTTTCCAGTATCTTCGTCTTTCTTATTTAGTTTGTCTATGACATTGCCGTCAGAAATTTTCCAATACCAAGCCTATATTTTTCCAAGTAAAGAAAAGTCATCGAAGGATAATCGAATAAAGAAATCGAATAAACAAATTATTGAAACGAAAGGATTAAAAAAGTTAAGAATTTTGGACTTGGCGACTCGGAATATTATTCTTTAAAGGAGAACTTTTCTGAAAGGTGTGTGTTTATAAGTTTTAATATCTAATTTTGATGTCCCTGACATCATCGTTTTGTGAGGAAAAGGAGTTTAACTTTTATTATTATTGTTATATTTTGACATAAACCTTCTCAGGCAAATGATGAAATAAATATTGGGATCGCTATAAAATAACTCCACCTAGAGCCTACATGTACAGTAGGTTCGAATGAAAATTGACAGAAATTGTTTATTCATGTAATAGAAGTAGGTGGAGACTAAAATGTCTAGCGTGGTCAGTAAACAATAAAGATGGAATAAATTTGTTTATGTTTTATATTTTGTTTATTTTTGTTTAATTATCAATATCTTTTCCATTTGTATTTCCTTTCCATGTGTATTACAATATAAGCCCTGAAGTAGAAAACCAGCAGCAAATTTAATATTATATAATGGGAAGATGCTCATAATGTACCTCCAGAATTTAAAAAAATATTTAGGCTTACTAAACCTCAAAATTAAAAGTTATATAATTTTATATAATTTCCTATATAATTTTCACTAACTTTGATGTCATATATACAGAGAGCGCATCAAAACATAATCCCGTAGGCAAACTGCGACAACTTAGTCAATTCTTGTTTCACTTTGAAAATCCTGCTGTCTGCAGCGGAGGAAATTGTTCACAAGCTCACCGAATTTTGTAGAAATATTTTGAACGAGACCTGAGTTATAGTGATGATAATAACCTTATTTTTTTGCTCGCCGGCCTGATTTTGTCTCAATAGTGCTCGATGTTGTCATTGATGACTGTAGCACTCCAATTGTTGTTATTGTTATTATTAAATAATATTTTCTTTCATTTAACATGCAATGTGAACGTCAAATAGAATCTATTCCTTTTTGATAATTTGTTCGCCCTAAAAGGGCGGTTAGATTATGACGACTCCGATATTACGTTACATATTGAACCCTAAATGATCTCCCAGGGCTTGGATGAAAATCATAAGTGTTTCTCTATTTCTTAAAGACTGAAATGCTCTGTCAAGGGTCAACTGTAGCTGGTCCTTCGAGTTGCTTTGAAGAACAGCCTTTAGTTCGGTTGTATTTCTGCGTTTGGGTTCGAATGCATGATATCCTTCCAACAAGGTTCCTCAGACATTAAAATAATGTAATTAATTTTAGAATTCTCATTTGGTCTTTCAGAGAAGGCATTCTAATGGCTGAGAATTTCCAAGTTATATAAATTGTTCTAGGGATTTTTTTTGTGCATCCTGTATATATATATATATATATATATATATATATATATATATATATATATATATATATATATATACCATCATAATGATCATCATCTTCTCGTAAATCCAAGTTTAACCAAGGTCGGGATACGAATAGGCTTTATATAGTTTTCTCTGACTATCCGATCGTTTAAATGTTTGTAGCAATTTCTGGAGCGTAGGCGTTCCCCAACCTAATATCCTCTCTGATATTGATTGATATATATATATATATACTATATAATACATGTATATATATATATATATATAATATATTATATCTCTTTTACTGCAATGCCCACTGGTAGGTCCATGCTATAAAACGCCTCTACCCTTCTCTGTCTTTCGCTTTCCTCTTAAGAGTTTAATAATCACATTACCTTTAAATCATCTAATATACCTAGTTTTGACCTGCCTCTGCCTCGAATTCCTGCCATCTATTTCGTACCTCTTTTAATGGACTTCCCCCATTTGATTGTGGCCTATCCAACTCTTCTTCATATTTCTTAATGCATTTATCAACTGTCTATCTGTACCAACTCTCTACGTAACTTCCTCATTTGTAACCTTATGAGTCCAGCTAATCATTTTCATTCTTCACCAAATCCACATTTCCACATTTCCATTGCCTATAGCTTTTTAATATCTTACTTTCTTAAGGCTAATGTTTCACATCCATATATTCTCTTGGTTCAAATCAAGGTTTTCACTACCTTTATCTTTGTGTCTTTCTTTTGACCTTTTGTCTAAAGTTTATTCCTATTATCGAATGCTTCTTCTGTTTCTACTGCATATTTCAGTCTCACATTTCCCATCATCGGATATAGTATGACGCAGATATTTGAAACTCCAATCCGTGTTCCATTTTCGTACTATTTATTGTGATATTAAATTAAACTTTATTATGGGACACTATCATCACTTTGGTCTTTTTGATGTAAATCTTCATGCCATACTTCAATATCGTATCATTCAAACTATCCATTACATTCTGCAGTCCAGTCTCGCTGCCCGCTACCATTCCTTGGTCATCAGCAACTGGTAAATTTATAACAATCGTTATCCTACTTTTATTCCATATTTTATGTTTTCCATGGCTTCCTCAATCATTGCCTCAGCGTAGATGTTAAACAGAAGCGGTGAAATGGGGGGCAATCGTGAGCTACTCCGCGTTCTATTTCACCTTCTGAGTATTTTTGTTGGATTTTGATTACTGATTTATGATTCTTGTGCACGTTTAAAATTACTATCTCTCTCCAATTAGTTTCTCCAAGATATTCATCATCGTTATCCAATCAACTCTGTCAAAGGCCTCCGCAAAATGCACAATGCATGCAAAAAACGTCATTTCCATATTCTAATCTATTTTCTAAATGGGCCCGCTTTACTCTTATTGCTTCTCTTGTGCCGCTTCCTTTCCTTAAACCACATTATTTCTTGCTCAGTATCAAATCTGCCTTCAACTGAAAGCTTTTATTTATTATTTAATACGATCTTCGATGCATGAGGTATTATACTGACTGTTCTGTAATTCCAACACTCCACAGCATTTGCTTTTTTAGGAATTGGGATCATCAATAGCTTGGTAAAGTCATCTGGTCAAATACCTGTATTGTACACTGCTTACAGAACGCTGTTGCACAGATCTGGAATTTCTTGCACTCTGAGTACCCCTCCTCAACTCATTATCAGCCCTTCCTACTTAGCGAACAGTTTCATAAGCGATTAAAAATTATCTTTCATATCCACCTAATGTTCATGAACTTAGACCAACACGCAAATCTCCGTTCAGCTAGTATCTTCCTTGTTCCTTGGATTGATTATCCAGAATTTGGCTCGAACTATGTATTGACCACCCACATTACGCTCAGCGGTTAGGATTTGGTTCCACAGTGATTGATATTGTATGGACAATTGTAGCCCTCTAGTTGTATTGTTGTTGTTGATATCACAGTCAAAGCTGACCACATTGCGCTAGACGGTTGATAAAGATATTCTGTACCAAATGAATTTAACACAATATTGCTGTTCCTAACCGTCTGAAATGCACAAAATTTGGTATATTTTCTATTTTTTCAAGAGATAAATGTTGTCGAAACCGCTTTTGTTTAAAAATAATCAGAGTTATAAAGCTCAAAGTCACCGCGATCAGCTGAATCAAGCCCACAAAGGTGGGTTCCAAGGTTTTCTCTTGACCAACCGTCTGGGACAATCTTCCAGGTGGTCAGTTCAGACTGTGGTATTGTAACAGTAAAAGAGTCTTAAAAAGTACGAATAAAGAGTAAAATATAGTAAGAGTAAAGAGTATAGAGTAAAGAGTATACGCTTTCTAAAACCGCACCAAAACTACGGCGTTAGTAAAAAATTGTGAATGAATTTTTGTCGAGAGAACATGGTATCTGACTGATTTGACGGATCTGAAAGAAATATGAACGACAGACAGAAGTGTCATGAAAGTCCAGGCTTCCTAATAAAATATAACACCAAGGTGCCTAGCCATGGGAGTGGCAGTGAGAGCAAGATTTTGAAAATAGGCACAAACATTGGCTACTTTGCATCTTTGTCAGGTGTATCAGTTAAATAATTCGGTTTTGTAAGTATTGACAGAGGGTCGATGCGAACAAAGCTCTTAACAAAGTTGTCGAGAACATAGAAGAGGTATTGCAATTTTTAGAAAAAATTCTGAGCTTCAAAATGAGATTGGACGCCCATGCACAATAATCCCTTTTAGGATCAATTTTAGCCGACGAAATTAATTCGTAAAACAATTAATTTACTTTTGTTTATGTTTGAAATAACGACTAGGTCTGTTTTGACTTCAACCGATGCTCCTAGAACATGTTCAACATTGTCAGACGCAGGTAAGACTACTAAAGTTATGTTCGTAACTATGCCTCTGCCAGTTAGACTATATAATTACAAACCAACATATTAATATATACATCATCATCATCATCATCTTCCCTTGAATCCCAGCTTAGCTATGATCGGGATACGAATAGACTGTCTCAATTCCTCTCAACATATTATATATTATATGCATATTATTAAACCAACATATAAAACCAACATATTAATCTTTTTTCTGGTGTTGAATTTGAGAAAGATTTTAATTAACATATTTACGGACATACCAAAGATTGAAATAAAATATCGATTGTGCGCTAAAATGCATTATATTTACAGAAAAATTATATACTAGGGGTGCGAAATAAATTGTACAGAAGCAAATAAATTTCATATAAATTCGGAAACATAGATTAAAAGTCAAAATATAAAGTTTCGAATTGGCAGAAATACCAATTCGACGTAAGTGTGGAGAGCTAACCTTGATTATAATAGCAGATAGCGCAGAATTAGAACTTCTTGTAAACCTACTCATCGATTTCTGCCATATCTCAGTATTGCACAGAGCACAAAAGGTTACTAGGCTCATGAGAACAACAACAACAATTGGAGTGCTACAGTCATCAAACACAACATCGAGCACTATTGAGACAAAATCAAGCCAACATGCAAAAAGAAGGACCAAAAAAGGTGCAAATTCCAAAATCAAGAAATTCAATCCAAAGTAAAGGAAGTTAAAGAAAAGGTGGTTTAGGCGCAGGTCGCTGCTCATGGACACTGGATGGAAAAGAGAGAAGGAAACGATAGGTCTTCAACTGCCTATGGAACTGCTCATAGAAAAGCAAAGGCCGATGTGATTCAAATGAAGATTTCCGAAGATTGGATGGATGAGAATTCCAGATCTGCGGTACAGCATGCTGGAAAGAACGATTAGATAGCTTAGAGTGTGAAGGTAAGCTAGATCTCACAAAAGTAAATAACTTAAAAGACCGAGTATCAGCAGGCTGCATCACTTTAATGAAGTGAGACATACAAGTTTGTCCAGGGATGGTGATGGACTAATAGATTAACGCAGCTGTTTTGTAAATAATACGCTCTTTATTCTTTAGCCAGTGCAAAGACTTTAAAATAGGCGTAACATATGAGTACTTGGAACTACAAAAAATTGCTCGCGCAAGAGAATTCTGAACAAATTGCAACCGATCAATCTTACAGCCAGGGAGATTTAAAAACAGGGAATTGCAGTAGTCCAACTTCGATTGCACAAGAGCAGCACCAATTGTAGCAACTGCCTCACGTGACAAATATGAACGTATTCAAAGAAGATAACGGATATGGAAGCAACATGCTTGTGAAGTTTTAGTTATGTGTTCGTGGAAGGTTAGGTGTTTATCAAGGATAACACCAAGATTTCTCACAGAAGAAACAGGTGATATTTTAATACCCAAAAATAACGAAATAATTTTCAAATTCAGCTTCAGAAGCTGTTGAGGTGTCCCAACCAACAAGAATTCTGTCTTAGATGGATAAAGTGCGCAGAAATTAGCAGACATCCAAGAGGATATAGACTGAAAACTTTGTTGTATGAGGGTTTCAGCATTAGAATAGGAGTTAGGAGTGAAACAGGTATACATTTTGTCATATAGTTGTACATACCAATTCATTTACAAACTGTTTTAACTAAACAACTGTGGACAGACTCTTTAATTGGTTTACGGCTTCATCCAAGAATCGAGTGAAGCCGGACCACTGTATAATAAAAGTACCTAACTATCATATTACACGGATGTTAACTTAACAGCCGTGTACAATCTCTTTAAATGATTTACGGCTTCACCAAAGAATATGAGTGAAGCCGTACCATTGTAAATATATATAGACACTTTAATCACAATCGATGTAAATGTAGATATGCAAATGAAGCCCTTTAATCATATTAAAGGGGGTTGCATGACAAAAGGGGTTAAGCCTGTTGTCGGCTATATAAGGACTGAGTGTTCATATACCCATCAGTTGTTGAGATTCGAATAAAGTGCTCTATCATACTTATCTTGCGTTTTGGATTTATTCGCTGACTTAGGAATTCGTACAACATTACATGGCGCAGTCGACAAAAATCTGAAAAGAGAATATCCGCGGTATTTCATTATATATTAGTGCATAAAGCTATATAATAGCAAGACTAGTTCTAAATAATTATAGAAATACGGAATTATAACATAACTTAGACAATAGTAACATAATGTATTTAGTAATAGTATTTAGTAATAGTATTTAAATACTAGCGTATTCAATTCAATACATAATCGTATTCAATTAAATACATAAACAGAAAATGGCTACATTCACTTCATCTGTGTCCGACTCCGATCCTTTACACACCATTCTAGCGAAATTTTCCGCGTTAGAGGAGCGAGTCGCAAGCCTCTCAGCCAAGCTGGATGATAGACCACAGGCTAGTATAGTCAGTTCTACACTATCAGCAGCATCAAGGGAACCAGTAAATATACCAAGAAGACCAGAGGCTGAGGCAACCCTGGCCAACAGATCAATGGCTACGTGTAGGCCTCCCAAAGAGCCCTCCCTAACTGGAGACAAGCAAATGGAGTAGCAAGAATTCGAGCGAGAATTCTTACGCTACTTCAGAATCACGCAGGGCTACTACCTGGAGCCGGAAGTCCAAGTGGACCTCCTACTGGCGACAGCGGGAGACAAAGTGAAGAAGATATTTTATCAGTTGGGACTACCGGTGGAAGACGCAAAGGATCTAGAAAAGGTGATTCTAGCTATCCGCCAGGTATTCAGTGAACAACAATCGACGATAGTCAACAAGTACCTGTTCTAGAAAATTCGACGGGAATCTGGTGAAGACCTTGACAACTACGTCACAAGACTGAGGGAAGCAGCCAGACGTTGCTGCTTTGCAGACGAAGAACAGCGTGTCCTAGAACAGCTCGTGTTTAGCACCATCGACAACGTGGAGGTGTTAAGAAGGATGGTGAGAGACTCCCCACCGACCCTCACCGAAGTAATCCGTATACTGAAAGCGGACGAGGTAGCCACACAGGAATTGGAAAGGATGGTAGGGAAAGCTCCGGCCATCCACGCAATTCGCAACGACAGGCCCCAGAAGCGCAACGGGGATCAGAACAGGACGTCAAGGCCAGCATCGAAGCAGATGGGCACATGTGACAATTGCATATTTAGTCATAACAGCACGGACCGCTGCCCCGCCAAGGATATGGAGTGCTTCTTCTGTCAAAAGAAGGGGCATATGATTGCCAAATGTCGAAAGAGGCTGGCGGCCAATCAGGGCGCCAAGGAAAACCCGGCACGAGACCGTAAGCAGCTCGTACGCCGAGGAGTACATGAGATCGAACAGCTTACAGACACTGACATATCGGATGCAGAATCAATCGCGGTAGACACTGTTTTTGTCGGTAGCCTCGGTAGCGACAAAAACAGCTGGGAGACAGCCATCAGGATTGGAGAGAGAAAGGTCAATTGCAAAATAGATACAGGCGCAGAGGTCAACGTCATGCCGGAAAGAGTGTTCAAGCAGCTGCGAAGCAGACCCTGCTTGAAGCCAACAAAGGTAGTCCTGCGGACTGTTGCAGGTCAAATCAAACCGCTAGGTGTAATCAAAGCCCCGGTGCAGCACAAGGAAAAGAAAGCGGTGGCAAAGTTTTTTGTCGTAGACGACAGCACTCAAACACTCTGCGGATTACAGACTTCTGTTGAATTGGATCTGGTCAAAAAGCTTTTTCAGTAAGGGCAACGTCGTCGCAAGCTCTCATTAATGAGTTTAGTGATGTTTTCGACGACAGTCTTCCGGGAAAACTACCAGACAAACATCATATAACGATAAGGAGTGACGTGTGCCCGACGGTGCAAGCTTGTAGGAGAGTTCCGCTCGCACTGCTATCGAAAGTGAAGGAAACACTTGAAGTAATGGAACGCAAAGGGATCATAATAAAGCGTGATGAGCCAACGGAATGGGTTAACTCCATGCTAGTCGTCGAAAAGAAGGACGGTTCGATCCGCTTGTGCATCGATCCAAGAGAACTCAACAAGGCTATCATGAGGGAGCATTACACTGTTCCTACGTTCGACGATGTCTTACCGCAGCTCACCGGAAAATCAATATTCTCAATAATAGATCTAAAAGACGGATTCTGGCACATAGAATTAGACGAAGAATCAAGTAGGTTAGTCACCTTCAACACACCTTTTGGTCGATACAGTTTCACCAGACTTCCATTCGGGATCAGTAGTGCACCAGAAGTGTTCCAGAATCGAGCTCAGCAAGCATTTGGAGATATTCAAGGCGTTGCCGTAGTCTTTGATGATATCATCATCTTTGCCTCGTCAATGGAGGAACGCGATAGGATTTTTCGTCAGTTACTTGAAAGAGCTAGAGCAGTAAACGTACGCTTCAACCGGTCTAAGCTCCAGCTGACGGCAAAATCTGTCGCGTACTTGGGCCACATTGTATCGTCCTCTGGAATCTCACCGGATCCAAGAAAAGTCAGTGCGCTAACAGATTTTCCGCCACCACAATCCAGAGAGGAGCTACTTCGCTTCAACGGAATGGCAACGTACGTATCGAGATACACCCCCAACTTCGCTGACATAACATTCCCATATAGACAGGTACTAAAAAAGGATGTACCTTAGTCGTGGGCGGAAACACAGCAGTCAGCATTCGACAAAATAAAAAGCCTAATAGCTAGTGCTCCAGTCTTGAGTTACTACAACCGCGACAAGCCATTGGTTATCCAGACGGATGCGTCCAGCAAGGGATTAGGGTCATGCCTGCTGCAGGAGGGACACCCAATCTCATTTGCGTCACGGGCCCTCACGGACTGTGAGACACGATACGCACAAATCGAGAAGGAACTCCTAGCCATCTTGTTCGCATGCGAGAAATTCCACACTTACATTTATGGCCGTATCACAACAGTTCAGTCCGATCACGAGCCATTGGAGGCCATCTTTTCAAAGCCGCTGTCACAAACTACACCTCGTTTACAAAGGATGTTGATTTCTTTGAGCCGATACAGACTAATCGTGCGCTATACACCAGGCAAAGAAATGTATATTGCTGATGCGTTGTCTAGAGCTTACCTTCAAGAAGAAACGTCTACAGCCGAGAAAGAAATGGCAGAGGAACTAGATGTGATGATACACACGGTATTGTTAGATATGCCAGAAGGAGATCACAGGCTACAAGAAATCTGGTCAGCAACGGCCACAGACCCAATCCTCTCGCAGTTAATGAAGTTCACAACCGAAGGTCCACCCTCGGACTGGAAAGCACTACCAGCTGAACTAAAACAGTACCGCCAGATCATTTCTGACCTGTATACAGTGGACGGATTGATTTTCAAAGACCGACGAATCATCATACCATCAGCTCAAAGAAGCGATCTCATCATAAAGCTTCACGCCAGTCACATGGGTATCGAAAAGACAAAGCAGCTGGCAAGGCAACATTACTACTGGCCCGGTATGGATTACGAGCTAGAGCTATGGATTCGCCGCTGTTCAACGTGCAACGCTAACCAAAGGAAACAAACCAAACAGCCGCTGATACAACATCCTGTCCCATACTACCCTTGGCAGAAGATCGGCTGTGATTTATTCACGTCACGAGGAAAAGACTACTTAATAGTAGTCGATTATTTCAGTACATTCATTGAAGTAACTAAGTTAAAAAGAAAGACGGCAGCCAGCGTCATCAGCAAACTGAAGGTAATTTTCAGCAGGTTTGGAGTCCCGGAGACAATCATGGCAGACAACATCCCTTTTGCATGCGCTGAATTTCAACAATTTGCTACACAGTGGAATTTCCGCATCAAAACCTGCTCACCAAACTACCCTCAGAGTAATGGCCAGGCCGAACGTGCGATCCAAACAATAAAAAGACTGATGCAAAAGGTTCATGAAGCAGGAGGAGACATTGACAAAGCCATGTTACATCTCCGAGCTACGCCAATTTCTGGTACCAGCATGAGTCCGGCTCAACTGCTATTTAACCGTCCCATCAGAACCGACCTTCCGGCTATAGTCTCAGACAGGTCGGAAACGGAAGACAGGTGTAGACAAGAACTTCTCCGCAAACAGCGAGCAGAAAGAAAATACGCCAACAGGGGCTCCCGCCCTCTGAAAGCACTCGAGCCTGGAGACACCGTCAGGGTTCAGCTAGGAAAGCGCCTGGTCCCAGGCAGAGTCCTCGAGGAACTCAAGGGAGCGCCTAGAACCTACAGAGTAGCTACCACCGACGGACAAGAACTTCGGCGCAATCGCCTCCATCTTCAAGAAACCCTAGAGAGAACGCCGCATATCAACATCACGGACAACCAGGAAAGGCTCTCAACGGCCATACAACAAGCAGGTCAGTCATCGGAATCGCACCAGCCGCGATCTGTCTCGAGGGAACCAACACAACCGACGGAGCGACCACAAGAGGAAGCACTGGTTCAAATACTACTTCCAGTAAGGACTGCCACACCGCCTCAACCGCCCCTCCGGCGGTCTACGAGAATACGTAGACCTCCTGAGCGCTACTCCCCATAGCTAGACTCTAGCGATGGCTGAGTGAATACAGCGTTGGAACATTGGTAGTGTACGTGCCGTACACTAGGGGGAGGTGTCATATAGTTGTACATACCAATTCATTTACAAACTGTTTTAACTAAACAACTGTGGACAGACTCTTTAATTGGTTTACGGCTTCATCCAAGAATCGAGTGAAGCCGGACCACTGTATAATAAAAGTACCTAACTATCATATTACACGGATGTTAACTTAACAGCCGTGTACAATCTCTTTAAATGATTTACGGCTTCACCAAAGAATATGAGTGAAGCCGTACCATTGTAAATATATATAGACACTTTAATCACAATCGATGTAAATGTAGATATGCAAATGAAGCCCTTTAATCATATTAAAGGGGGTTGCATGACAAAAGGGGTTATGCCTGTTGTCGGCTATATAAGGACTGAGTGTTCCATCAGTTACCCATCAGTTGTTGAGATTCGAATAAAGTGCTCTATCATACGTATCTTGCGTTTTGGATTTACTCGCTGACTTAGGAATTCGTACAACATTACACATTTGAGTGTCATCAGCATATAGTACATGATCAAGAGAATAAGAAGAGATTAGAGAGCTTAAGGGTGCTGTACACGTATAGAGGTTAAAGAGGATAAGACCAAGAACGGAGCCTTGAGGCACATCATTCTTTAAGTGAGAAGGCAAAGAGATTTACTCCATCACTTTCACACTAAAAGAACGATCCGTCAGATAGGAGGAAAACCAATCAAGAAAAACCACGAATACCAAACTACGAAGAAAGACGTTCCAGAAGAATATTGTGATCTATGGTATCAAAAGCGGCCGAAAGATCAAGCATACATAATCCATTAAAGCGTTGCGTGCACATGGCATTAACAATAGAATTGCACACAGATAGAAGCACCGTTTCAGTTGAACGATGCTTAGATAAGCAGCTTGATGCATAGATCAAGCTGCTTATACTAAGATGCATTAAATAGATCATTGTAAGAGAGATTAGTAGAAAGCCTCTGAAGAACAATTCTTTCAGTGAGTTTAGATAAGTATGAGAGATTGGATATGAGCCTGTAGTTCGACAATGATTCCTTATCCAGTGTGGGCTTTTTAAGCAATGGAGTAATAGCTGCAAGCTTAAAAGCGCGAGAAAATATGCCAGTAGAGAGAGATAGATTAACAGTCAATGTTACTACAGGAGCTATTGTATGTTTTATTCTTTTTTATTTTATTTTTCTTGTGTTTCTCTGTTTTTGGTCTTGTGTCAGTGCATTTGGTGTTTTTGAGTTTGAACTGTAATAATAAACTTTTTTAGTTAGCTTACTTATTTTATTTAGTCCTGCTAAATGTATTTTATTTGTAATGATATTAAACATTCCAGTGTCTAGCAATTATATTAAATGCTAATATGAGAATAGTCGATTGTGTGACTAACTACGGTTTTACAGTTTGTATCAATCAATCAATCAATGACGTCCAGTTCCACGCCACAAGGCAATATCATTGACGTCCATTGCAGACGCTGTAAAAACAGACGCCAAAACATCACACGATGACGACTGAGTACAAAAAGACCGAAAGAAAACGAAATGAATACAGTGCAAGTCCAAGATCAAAGGCAAGAGGGTCAGAATATAAAGCTGTAGAGGAAAGAGATTTTTGGTTTGCCCAGGTATGTACTAATAGACTTAAAAGATCTTGTGGCAGTAAGTTCCATATTGTCATATTTAGTCGTGTAATACATGTAAAAATTCATGAAATTCAGGCTTCAGTAGATTTCGCTAGCTACTAATTAATTATTTTATTACCGCAGAACGCTCAGGCTCTTTAATAGTCTTTCTCTCTTAGTGTCTACTGGCAAGCCCATGGTACATAACGCCTCCACTCTTCTCTGTCTTCCGCAGTCCTCTTCACTTCCACATATGAGCGAGTCATTAAATCATCTAACATACCCAATCTCGGCCTGCCTCTGGTAAAGCTAATGCTGGTAAAGCTAAAGTTAACTTCAGTTTCCTCACTCGAAAGCGATGTCAGTGACGGGCAAGCCCAGGATTTGAACCGCGCACATACTGATCCGCGGTCGAATGTCTTACCGACTTCGCCACTGGCTCCAGCCACTGGCTCTGCCTCTATTTCCTTCCATTCTACCTTCTATTACTTATTCTAACAGAACTTCTCCCCTTAGAATGACTCCTATCCATCTCTTCTTCCTATTTAGTAATATTTATTTATCAACTGTCTCTCTGTAGCAACTCTCTACATAACTTCCTCATCTGTAACCCTTTGAGTCCAACTAATCTTTTCAAATCTTCTCCAAATCCACAAATGCAATGGCTCTAGTTCCCTAATATCTTCCTACCTTAAGGTCCATGCTTCAAATCCAAACAGTGGCATGGTCCAAGCCAAGGTTACCACAATCTTTATCTTTGTTTTTTTCTATAGACTTTTATTTAAAAAGTTTTTTCCTATTACCGAAGGCGGCTTTGTTTGTGTAATCCTACTACATATTTAAGCCCAACATTTCCAGTCATCGATTATAGTATGACCCAAATATTAGAAATTCCTTACCTGTTCCATATTCGTACCATTTATTGTTACATTATCTTCATCTTTATTATTGGACACTCTCAAAACTTTGGTCTTTTGATATTAATATTCATGCCATACATGTATCTCAATTCCGTATCATTCAGACCATCCATTATCTTCTGCAGTCCAGTCTCGCTGCACGCTACCATTCCTTGGTCATCTGCAAATCGTACACCTTGTAACAAAAATTCCTGCAACTTCTATTCGTTCTTCCATGTTTTCCATGGCTTCCTCCATCATTAATTTTAACGTTAACCTTTCTTGTATTGCACTGATTGTAATATTAATTAATAAATGCGGCAATAAAATACTTTATCACAGAAATTTGTGGCAAAGTAAAAATACTGTGGCAAATTTTAGTATTAGGCCTATTATTGTCACAATACAATATATATGACGTATCTCTCTCTCTCTCTCTCTCTCTCTCTGTCTGTAAATATATATATATATATATATATATATATATATATATATATATATATAATATATATACAGTATATATATATATATGTGTGTGTGTGTTTGTGTATGTTTCTGGGATTCCTTGCGTTACATGCCGCCTCTAAGCGTCTAAAGATTGCACTATATAGACATTCAAATTATTCTATGCTTTACAGCCGTAGAGGAGCAAGATCGACACTAAATTTTACACAATCTTCATCTTAGTGGATTTTTTCTAACTTTTTTTAGTAGTTCTCTCATCTTACTGAAGGCCTCTTTTGATTGAGCTATTGCACATTTTATTTCTTTTCCATATATGCCATTGTTTAGGTACCCATGATGGAGTTCTCAGGAAATAACGTTCCTGCTCAGCTATTGTTAGTCGTAGCTGAGGAAGGCATCTGGGACCCACTCCTTCATAAGCAAAATCACCCAGAACAATGGTAGGATATATCAAAAGGAATGTTAGATTATTCAAAGATCTACTCGAAAGTGGATATGAAGAGGATCATGGAAAACAGAAAAGAGTGGAGGCGTTGTAAACTATGGTCCTGTCATTGGGCAGTGCACTGAGAGAGATAGAGAGAGGGATAACTTCGTCTACCCTGTGTAGTAAATCTCATTACTTGCTCTAACTTCGTACCACGTATACATGGACTTCTCCTTTTCTAGACACTAACAACACTTTCGTCCTCTTGAAACTGATTTTCATTCCAGACTTTAAGTTAACCTCCAACAACCAACGGTTAATTCAAGCTATAATGTTCAGGTAATCCACGTATTTCTGAAGGCCTACTTATATATTGTTTATAAGTAAACCTTACATCATTATATCAGATTAGCTTCAATTTTGTGTTCATTCTTCAATGATATTCATTGCGTCCATCATGGATACCTTTGTGTGAATGCTAACTGAAAAAAATGGTGACATGCAGCAATCTTGCCTTACTCCCAGTCCTATTCCACTTCTTTCCATAACTCCTGTAAAACTTTGATAATTGCCTTTTGGGTTATATAAAATTCGTTAATTAATTTCGTTGTGTCATATCTTTTTCTAAATCCAAATTTTGACTTATTTATTATTTTAATTGTTACTAAATTTATTAATTTTTCTTTAATATGTTGATAAGCTTATTGATCTATGCGATGGTAGACTTATCGTTCTGTGATCCTATAATTCCGCAGGGTTTTCTTTTTTATGCATGTGGGCCAATAGGGATAATTATTAACTAATATGGTAGAGTACCCTATCCATATACCGTTACTATGCACAATAATGCCTAATAGCACGCGTCTTCTCAGTGATTCTCCATATAATTTTAAAAATCTACTGACACTTCATCAATTCCTGTTGCCTTTTCTTTTTTATTTCTGTAACATTTTTAATATTTAATTTGCATAATAGCTGGCCCCTATGATTATATTATACCACAAAATACTCGTTTGATTTCTAGTATACTGCAGTTGTCTGTCTATCATCGTCATAAAAACCTTCCAGAAATTCTATCCATCTCTCTGCTGAATTTCTATTTCTGTCTTTATTTCCACATAATATCACATATTCCTTATTAACACCTATCTTTTTATTTCTACTTTCTTCTCGTTTCTTGTCAAGTGACGCACTTTTGATACAACATGTGAATGCGAACGTCCAATATAGTCTATTATATTCTGAAGTCATCGCAATTTTTTAACATATATCTTACTTATTTACCGTTTTAGGATGAGTAAATATTGATATAGATAAGAAGATAACTATTTCTATACATGTAATGACGTTTATTTTATTGTGTTTGCTAAACTCACTTTACTGACTTTAGAGCCATTATTTCGTTAATTAATATCAAATATATCTAACATCATCAGAAGTATGAAGAGTCTGGCAGTCGAAAGTCCATATGAAGTCTGGCTAATTCTTTTCGGTTCTTATTTGCTTATAAATAGTGTTAGCTAAACAAACATTACATTGGAATATCCCCATTTTCTAGTCACTGCCACAGTCTAGTTACTGCATGAAGGATCAACTGTAAACTGCGTGAATGTGTCGTAAAAGGTGACTAAACAGGTAATGGTGAAATCAATTTGAACCAGTTCGTAAGCCATATCTCAATTTTAGTTTATTAATTAGGATAACTCATTTAATTGTTTACACTTACTTAAGTAAACGTTATAATATTCATTTTATTTATTGGCAGTGCATCCTAAATGTATTATTTTTACAACTATCATCATCTTGTTACCTTTATCTCAAATTTAGATAGAGTTGGTATACAAATAGAGCTTTTACTTGTCTCTCTTTCCCGTACCATATCATCAGTCAATCCCCTATAATCTCTTCAATTCGTTTTAGAACATTGTGAAGCAATTTCTGGAGTCAAGGCACTCACAAACCGAATATTTTCTGACGCTGGTCTGGATCTTAGTGCTTTAGTCGTCTTCTATGTCACGTGCAGTCACCGGTTTGTCTACTCTTCTCACCACCAGAGCATAACAAAGGGGAAATTTCTTAAGACATGTAAAGATTATTCAATTAATTAAAGCTGAACTCTAGTAAATTGCTAACAACTTATGTTACGTGCTTTGCTTTTCATAATATATCTTTGCAAGTAACAGTTTAGCGTTAAGCCCGATATATACTGTCATCACTGATTGCCATATGTGCTTGTAATATTTACTTTTGTATTATAAACAGTTTAATATTTAGCACATATTTAAACTACTGTAGTTCTCGTGAAACCTGTCCTGTGAACGTCCGAGATTTTACTCTCAGATAAGCGCGGCCGGGAATCGAACCCTCGAGAGTTCAATTCACCTTAGATATGATATGTAAAAATTAGCGATAGTACTTTAGGACTCTAATCACTATACTTTTCTGACATTCGATAACTATAATACAAAGTAGAGACAACAATGGAATTCATTTCATTAAAGTGATGTAGTGAAGCTTATTCAAAAAATAAAACACAAATATGCTCTATACTCAGCAGTGAATTGTACATTGTCATGGGGCGATAAGTTTAACGATAATTTTCCAATTTAACAATAATGATAAATTATATTGGTGGATAGCTGTGACAATATTACTAATAAAATTAGTGATGATAAAGACAAATATTGATTGGTAATGATAGTCACAAATGTAAATATTAAGCGTTGTAAACATCCTTATGATTGCATTATTTTTATAGTTTTAAGAGGGAGTATGTAAGGATGAGTTCTATCGCTAAGTTAACAACTATTATTTGCTTTCATTGGTGATAGAAGAGAAAATAAAATATTATATATATATATATATATATATATATTAATTACAGAATTAAGTATTTTTCTCTTTAATACTTCAGCTAAATCTTTATAAAGAGATGAATTTATCAAAGTTTCAGGCCACCGCTAGTTCCGTATTTTAAAAAAATCTTCACTGGTGTCATGTGGATAAAAAAAACATAAAATTGCTCTGCTATCTTTCAAAACACTTATATTTTGAAAGATTTCGAAATCCCGTATCAATGGATATTTCTTTCTTAGAACGTCAACCGGCTAAAAATTTCATATAATCTCACCTAAATCACGAGATACTCATTTTCATTTCTTACTGTTTGAAACTCTCTACCTCTGATAGTCTCTTGCGTTCTATAACCGAGGTGGTGGTTTGGGTGTATGGATATGGGCGTGTGGAGTCGCTTGGGTTGAAGATGATGATGATGTAAGGTGATCTTTCGTTGTAACGGGAACTAGTTCTTGTTGCATAGTAGAGCCTTTTCTTTGACTTATGCTGAATGAATGTTCTGAATATTGTTTCTTGATTGGTTTGGTGCTGGCCGTTGCCGATGATGACTCTGTCACGTTACTAACTGTTAGCTGTATCTGTGCTGGCGCTATTCAAGAGTTTTCTATTCTATTATTAGTCAACTAAATGTGCTCAATATAAACTAAGAATGCGTTTTAATATCGATAAATAGTTAAACAGTTATTGGTTCAATTAAAATAAAACTAATAAACTACCTTACACTATTGGTCTCTCTCTTAGTGTCTTTTTATTCTATTTCTATCTCTTTCTCTCTGTCTCTCCCTTAGTCTGCAAAACCCGACGATATATTCATCCCATCCCCTACGGCATCCTGATCCTGACCACGACTTCCCGGTTACCTGCTCCCTTCCGCTCCATTCTGCTATATTCTAAACATTACGTCTTTTCCTGCGTCTCATTTTATTGTTTTCTCATCTTTTCTTCACTGCTTCCGAGTCCAAACTTCACACGTCATCCTTCCGGTTAACTGACTCACCAAAACTAAAGGTAAACTTTTCAGTGTCTCATCTAGCGTCCTCTCCAGCCCTCTAGCCAATCAAATTCATCTGCGTTCTAATCATTAATATTCATACGTAACCATTAGTACACTTTTCATCTTGTTTCTTCTTCAACGTGTTAATGATGACATCAGGGACCATATCCCTATATTACTCTTTTTAATATTCTCCTCTCTGAAATAGTTTTACTATTTCCACTTTCTGAATTGGGTTGAAAACACATCTCTTCAAACCATAGCTTTATATAATCTAGCCAGACAGTTGTTTGATCACCAGACTGGCACCGTTTAGGATCCCTTTTCTTTGTCTTCAACACAATTTTAGAAATTGTTTGTGTGAGTCGATTTGTACTGTATCTCACGATTGGACCCATCTGTAATCATCCGTGCATAAAGATTTTGATGGGCTAGCTTACTTGAAACTCGGTTTATATATTTACTGAAATCCAGTGATTTAAAATCACAGTGAAATAGAAAATATGGAGCAATTGTAAGAAGATCTTTTGCAATAATAAATAACCAAGTTGTTAATATGATGTATGCATTATTATATCGGTATATGCGTATATAAGTTAATTTGATTGTATAATTTATATATATATATATAGACTTATATAGACTTTATTTCACCAATATATGGTAGTTTCGAACAAAGATATAGAAAAAAGAAAGAAAAATAAACGAAAAGAAACAACACTTTGCATACAAGTACAGCTAAGCAACGCAATCCTAGTAGTTTACAAGTGACAAACAGAATCAAATCAACTCAATTATTCATTAGAATATTCCATATGTTGCATTTTGTCAACGTAGATCCAAAATTTTAATCGTATTTTAGCAACAGAATCAACAAACGAAATATTACATTTCCTTTGTAAACTTTCAATTTCTAAATAACCTGGATGATCTAATTCGATCCCTTTAATAATTTTGGCATCCAATACTAATTGTTTAAAAAATTATATCTATGGTATTCATATAAGATACTCAAAGGCCAAAAACCAAAATAATATTGACACCACATAATTACTTCCTTGTCAGTCGTATGAAAGATCTTCGAAAAGTTACTGTCATATGCTCTACTCATACTCTTTAAGTCTGAATCTCGCATGGTGGCAGCAGCAGTGCCATAAAGCAGTGCTGATGCACCAATACTATCAATCAGATTAAGAATTACATCTTCGGATGCTTTTGTTCCCAGCCTTTCTAAAATGATGTTAGCAGCTCTAAAAAAATTTCCCTTTTGATTCTTCCCATTGGCATTTAAATTTTTTTGCCTTACAAATAGTGACTCCTAAGTATTTAATAGATTCCACCCAATTAACTGCAACTCCATGAATACTTAAAGGTGAGCATGAATAGCTACACCTTGGGCCTATTCTTATACTATTATTATCACTGTGGTATCACTATTATTATTATTATTATTATTATTACGTTGCTATTATATCATTATTTCTATGTATTCATTAAAATATGTTAAGAAAAATGTTCTTACACCCATGGTCCCAGTATCAAAGCACCTTTGATCCAGGGATCAAGGGTGCAATAGCATTATGGGATCAAGGGTGCTTCACTACAGCACTATCACTTAAATGCGCATATTATTACTAAGGCAAGTGTTAGGAGCAATATTTTGCTCTGTTATATAAGCACATGGGTATTTATTGTTAATCAATTGGTAAACATGAAATAACCCGCGATTTCCTGCCCCTGTGGGGTTCGAAAATAATAAATTTTAGTTACTTTTTTCTACAGCTTTATTAAAAGTGAAATTATTTTTTACCTAAAAATTTCAGAATATTATCAGGATTCCTTTTATGTCGTATATATAAAAAAAGAATAAGATAACACTAGGATATAATTCTTCTTTCAAGCTTAAATCAAAATAGCCCCCTGGGATCAAGGGTGCTTAGGGATCATGGGTGCATACTCTCCCCTACCTGTACGCTGGGTAATAAAGCGCAGACAACATAACAATCCCCGCCTTTCCTAAGGAATTTGCAGAGACCTACTTCGGGTCAGATATATACATGTTAAAAACTAGGCGCTGAAGTCATATTTACACATACGACGGATAAAATAAAGGCCGTTTGTTAAAGATCTAGGCCCTAAGTAGCGAAAAGGTCTAGAAAGTAGCTGGGTGTAACAAGTGGGAATTTTTCATTAATGATATAAAATATAGATATAACGCTGTCATCTACTTGTTTAAACTATATTTAATCATAATCCTATCTTCGTTATCGATACCCGCTGACAATGAGCTATTGTACATGCAAATAGCGATATAACCTAAACGTTAATAGTAAAAGTAAACACGCCTAAAGTGTGGAAAGTTGCATTGTTGCGTATAACAATTTCCTTCCTGGAAAGTATGTAGACTATAAATTCAAGTATCAGAGAGCATTAAGTTAGACCTCCGTAATGAACGCAGCAATGTCATCTCTGAAGCTTTGGCAATTCAAATATTAATTATATAGCTTACTATAGAATAACTTTAAATTTAATTAGCATCATTGCTTAAAGCTTAATCTTTTGTAATCTTATCTTTTGCAAATCAGTCCTGTTTGACAAAGGGTTGCGAATTCTGTTCAAATCTGAATACCTTAATTTGATTATCATCGAATCGGGTAATGTATTTCAAATTATTTCTCATATATATATATATATATATATATATATATATATATATATATATATATATATATATATATATATATATATGAGATCTGGATATCTTAAATTGTCTACATATTTTATATTATATGACTTTACCAAGGTACATTTGGGACTATCCATAGCTCCCTTAGACGAGAAAATTGCATCGCTTTCAACACACATGCCGATACGCGTATATTTGGAAAATAACAAAAATATTTTACAAATTCTAATGCAGAACTATTATGTTCGTATTCAGGTTTGGACTTATTTCCTTCTGCCCAAAAACACAGACGTATTCCACTTCGTCGCCACTGGGTCCATCCAGTGGCGACGTCGGTAAGATATTCGACAGCGGATCAGTATGTGCGGGGTTCAAATCCTCGGCTCGCCCGTCACTGATATCGTTTCGAGTGAGGAAACTAACGTTAACCTTAGCTTTGTCAGCCTTTACTAGAAGCAAGTACGCGACTTCTCTGAGTTGAGAGAAGGTCTGGTATAGGTAGAAGTCTCAGAGTCTGAGTTCGGACTGGCAAACGCCTATGAGGCGATCGATTAGTGAAAAGGTTGAAAGCCTGAATGAGTGCAGCATTTCCAAAAAATGTTGAAAAAATTCAATTACATTTAAAATGTAGGCTATCAGTTTATTGTCGTTGTTGCGTTTTCTTCATTTTGATAAGCTTCATGTGCAGAATGCTAAGGTTGGCGCTAATTGTTACGACAACCGATCTTAGTTGCTGACAGCATTTTTCTGAAGTTAATTTAGATTGTTTATGGAGTTTCTTGATGTAATCTTCGACCACAAATAGAGAGAGGTTTCTGGTGCTCATGTGAGATAACAAAATTCATAATTATCAGAATGTCAAAAATTAGCAAGCATTTAATTCCTCGTCTTCGTAATCTAAGCTAAGAGATGATGATATGATATGTTCTAAGGTCAGAGATGTTAATATTGTATGCTATATAATTATATATATATATACATGTATATATATATATTATATATATACATGTATATATATTATATATATACATACAATATACATGTATATATATATATATATTACATATATATATATCAGCTTACATGTATATATATTATATATATATATGTCCATGTCTATATATATATATATCAATATATATATATACTGCATATATATTCGTACTTGCATACAGTAGGGGTCTATCTATGATGTAGATGCATGAATATCATCCTGCATGTCGGACTATGCACACCTACTGCTCTAGTTAATTTTATATGGCCTACCAGTGCATGTAAATAGCCAAGTTGCTGACTTCATAAAGCAGCAAATATTTTAGACATACGCACTTGAATAAGATCAGTTACTTTAAACTCAGTAAAAGATTCTTAAAATGCAATTTTCCTAATAAATTCCTTAACTTCAACTCAGAATATTAGCTGACATAATAATACGGCATAATGCGGCGCTTATTCTGTAAGATTTCTTTATTGATTAATAAGTAGATAATACGACTTCTCCTTTCACCACAGGCCATTAATATTATACACGTCTCCATTTAAAGTGTGTACAAATCAGCTCAAGCTAGTTAGTTGTATCAGAACTTCAGTACTGCATGTATCCGTTTAAAACGGTTCAGCTCTTTGCGAACAATGTTTTGCTAGTTGTATGGGCCTATTTAATTAGTCCTAATTAATTCAATTATTGTAAAATCAGAAAAACGGAGCAATGACACCTAATTCTAAACGTCCTGAATCACCCATGTCATCGAACTTCATAGAAAAGTCCACAAATATGAAACTAAAAGGGGAACCAAGAAATAAATCAATAGACGAAACTGGAGAAGTTGTATGGTAAGTTCTCACTCTCTCTCTATTTCTCTCTATTTCTATCGCTCTTACTCTTTTCTCTCTCTCTCTTTCTCTCTCTCTCTCTCTCTCTCTCTCTCTCTCTCTCTCTCTCTCTAGTGTTCTGCTAAATGGCAAGACAAATTATTCATTTTTAGAGTCTTCTTTTTCGTTCAATCAAGAGCACTCCAAAAATCAATTAGATAAGAACATCATAGGTGGACATGGGTTGTTGAACTATCTAAGTGTGGTAAGAGATGCCTCCGGGGAGTCATTGAAATGGGCAAATGAGCCATTGCCCGGGCAGATCCATATGTCATTCCAACAGCCTCATGGTACCTTTGTTGAAGCCAGAGTTCTCATTGCGCCCAAAGTTCGTATTGCTAAAGCTGGTAAAGTTAATTTTAACGTCAGCTTCCTCACTCAAAAGAGATGTCAGTGACGGGCGATTCCAGGTTTCGAACACCCGCACATGTTGATAAGCGGTCGAATAACTTACTGACATCGCCATTTCCTCCAGCTAAGTTGTTCCATCAGATACAACAGCCAGCATATTACTTGGCGATATACCATTATTATTAAAAAATCTATAATAGCATCCTCTGTATATGTTGAAGATCCATTCTGAGGAGCCATGTGGCCTAGGTGGATATAATTAGGTTCTTCCATTATAGTAATGTATTCTTTTGCAGAGAAGCCATTGCTACTAGCTGCAGATGTACAGAGATTTTTGTCCTGATTTCCATTTGAAATGGATAGGAAATGAATTTGGAATCATTAGCCATTACTACCACCATTGTTGTATGAACTAGTTTCTCTCGAAGTAGGCTAGTTGCCTTTATCGCCTTAGCTTCATTATTATCAATAATAGCAATAATAATAGCAATAATAATACAAGTAGCTGTTTTGCCGTATGGTGTATAATAATGTATACTAAAAAAGGCCAACTATTGTCGACTTTGCGCTCTCTGGAGTCAAAGAAAAATAAGTGTAGATTTTCAAAGAACATGCATTTCATACTAAATTCATCGCTTTAGCAATTTCTCATCACTAAACAAAGTTTATTTTTGACAATCTACCCTATTAAAATCGTAATGTCAATAACAAACAGTAAGCTGTATGGACGTAATTTCTGTACCAAATTAGGCTTTCCAAGGCTTCGACCAGTTTATATTTGATTTACTTCATGAATCGGAAAATTTAAAATATTTTCTGTCTAAACTTAACACGTTTTAACATAAAACGTTTCTATGTTTACCCATTTAAGTACTTAACAGGTTCTAGGTATCTGCAACTCACACCTCGCATGAGCTGTTGTTTAATTTTAGTTAAGAACTGTCGATTGTTCAGTCTGATAGTTATTATGATCATGAGTATTTTATGATTATAAAATAAATCCTGGGCTCGCCCGTCACTGACATCGCTTTCGAGTGAGGAAACTGACGTTAGCCTTAGCTTTACCAGGTTTATCGTATTGATGTCATTTAAGCGAATAGAAGTCTCAAAAATGGGATTGACTGATGATAAAAAGTAGGACTGGGAGGATTTGAGACAGTCTGTTCGTATCCCGACCCTAGTTAAACTGGGATTCAAGGGAAGATGATGATGATGATGATGATAATGTATTGATGTCATGACGATATGCAATCGAAGAGGCTTACTAGTGAAAATTCAATAAAGATAAATATTTCTCTCTATAGTTGTATCCGTTAGGAGATGCTCAGAAAATCCACCGGATTTCTCCACAGGTGAGTTGGCCCACCTCACCCCATCATTCCCTTGCCCCTCCCCTTCACCTCTTTACTTTTTTTCCGCAACCAAAAGTTAGCCCCTCAAAAACAAATATTTTATTCCTATGTTCCAGACTAAAATGTGGGTATATGAATTGTTATTGGTAGCAATGGGCTATAGATTAAGTTAATGAGACACGAGTTTCTGTAGCCAAACTCTCGGAGTGCTAAACAATTATATATATAATTGTTTAGCACTCCCTACTATTCTTGTAGGGTTGTGCCACTGATTTTATAATGATAAAAGAAAAATATAAACGTAAAAATAACGTAAGGATGTTTAAAAGAGTAGTAGGTTTAAAGTTAGAGTAGCATGTTTAAATTGCGGCCCGATAAGGCCAAGGATTGGGTTGGGCTATGATTTGAACTTTATATGGAGGGTCTGGTCTAGTAAATGATGAGTTGGGTTGTTTTGGGTTGACCAAGTCCACTTTAAAGGGGGGATGATTTTAGGTTTGTTTTGGGTATTCAGGCATTTAAGTCATCCGATATCCTAACGCCTAAAATATCCTTGTCTACGGTACACTCACTATCTTACTTTATCTTAATATTTATAGACAGTTTTATAAAACGTCGATGATGCTGTCGATAGTGAATGGATAATGCTTAATTTATGCTAGGACTGTTTGTATTTTCGCTAAATATTGAGCCATTAAGTATTTATTTCTGAATGATGTTGAAAAACACAATGTTAAGACAATTTGCATGCCAAAATAAGCGATTTTAACAATACAATGACCGAAGTATCAGCGTGGATCAAGAATGAAAAGAAAGTGTGAATAGTAGGTGCCTACTTCAAAGAGAGTGAGATCAAGATAGAAATGAAAGTGAGATTAGAGAAGGGAAATTTCTAATAGACAATAATTAATTGTAATAGATAATTGACCTATGAACTTTTCTTCTTGTATAAAAGCCCTGCGGACTAATGACCTTTTCGATAATCCCATAACATCGCAACAATTTAATTAGTGGCTTGACGAAAAGAATATCAGAAGGTATAACGAAAATTAAAAATACATAATTGAAAAAGATAACCTTAAAACTAATTTCAATACAATTTAAGTCTAAAATTAAACTAAATTATTATAACCAAAATGTCTAAAATCGGTGTGTTAAATTAATACGAGTATTTGTTTATCGTAATAGGCCCACATTTAGTTGATAATAGCTGATATAGTTAATCATAGAGCAGTCACTTAGTAATATATATATATATATATATATATATATATATATATATTTCCTATAAATATATATAGGCCTATATATAGTCCTATATATATATATATATATATATATATATATATATATATATATATATATATATATAAAGGTCTACGTATAATATTATTAGATATTTAACGTCTTTGTTATTATTACGTCCCTGACAGCATCCTAGTATGAGAAAACGAACGTTAAAGCTTTTTGATATATATATATATATATATATATATAGGCCCCTCTATATCATGATCTTCTCTTGATTTGCATTTTCTACATTTTGGCCTATAAATATGTATATATATATATATATGTATATATATACACTGTATATATATATATACATATATATATATACATGTATATAATCAATAGTCCAATACATAAAAGTAGGGCCCGTCTGTAAAATGATCAACTTTACACATGTATTCTATATACTGGTTTGTATTATTATATTCAGTAAATGTGTAGTTAAACTGAGAGCTGATATTTTTCCTGATGATTCACACTGTTCTGATGCCAAGAAGTCCAGACCAGTGTGTGGGGTCGACGAAATGGGTAACTTTTGCTTTTTTGTTGTTTTCAAGCATTTGTTTATTATTGCGAATATCATTGTTAGTAAAAATGAGAAGATAAAGGATAATCTACGCGAGAATGCATTTCTCTTAGTGTATCATTATGTTGCTTTCAAACTGACTGATAATCCAGTATGATACATTAAACATCGTTTCGTAATTTAGATCTTGGACTTGCACTGTTTTGATCTCGCTTTCTCTTGTGGTCTCTGCGCACTCATTCGTCATAGTGTGGTGCTTTGGCGCCTGTTTGTGTAGTGTCTGCAAGAGACGTCCCTGACATTGCCCTATTGAGAGGAACCGGACGTTAAATTCTTATTGATTGATTGATTGATAGAGATTTATGGGCTATATGTGTTCGTATTGTGTCTGCGACACTTAACAAGAGACCTTAAATGGTGCATATCATCAGACGCGACCGTGCAAGAACTGATGAAGGCCATTGGAAGGCAAAGAATTTATATATATATATATATCTTAGTGCACCGCCTATTGGCAGGTCCATGGTATATAACGCCTCCAGTCTTCTCTGTCTTACACTTTCCTCTTCATTTCCACGTATGACTGGGTCTTTAAATCATCTAGCATACCTAATCTCGGCTTGCCCCTGCCTCTTTTTCCTTCCATTCTACCTTCTATGACCTCTATTAATATGCCTTCCTACCTTAGAATGTGTCATATCCAACTGTTCTTCCTATTTCTTACTACATTTATCAACTGTCTATCTGTACAAACTCTCTCCAGAACTTCCTCATATGTAACTTTTACAGTCCATCTAATCCTCTTCGTTCTTCTCCAAAGTCGCTCTTTCAATGACGCCAGTTTCCTAATGTCCTTCTTTCTTATGGTCCATGTTTCATATCCATACAATAGCGTGGTCTAAACCAAAGTTTTTATTATTTTTATCTTTGTATTTTTCATTAGACTTTTTGGTAAAATTTATTTCCAATAACCAAAGGCCGCTTTTGCTTGTGCAATCTTACTGCATATTTCAGTCTCAGATTTCCGGTCATCGGTTATAGTATGACCCAAATATTTGAAACTCCTTACCGGTTCCAATTTCGTGCCATTTATTGTGATATTAACTTCACCTGCATTATTGAACACTCTCATAACCTTGGTCTTTTTGATATTAATATTCATGCTGTATCTAAATGCCGTATCGTGCGTTATATTCATTATCGTCTGGTGTCCAGTCTCGCTGCCCGATACCATTTCTTGCTCATTTGCAAATCCTACATATTTAAAAAAATTTCCTCCTACTTTTAGTCCTTCTTTCATGTATTCCTTGGCTTCCTGCCTCAGCGTAAATGTTAAACAGCAGCGGCGAAATGCCACAACTTTGTCTTACTCCACGTCTTATTTCACCTTCTTCTAAGTGGTCTTGCTGGATTTCGATTACTGCTCTTTGATTCATGTACATGTAGATTTACAATTGGTCTTCTATCTCTCAAGTTAATTCTTGTTCTTTTCAAGATAGTCATCATCGTTATCCAATCAATCCCGTCAAAAGTCTTCTCAAAGTCTACAAAACATACAAAAACCTCATTTCCACATTCTAAGCTTCCATCGCAAAGAACCCGCATTATACCTATTGCTTCTCTTGTTCCGCATCCTTTCCTAAAACATATATATATATATATATAATATATATATATATATATATATAATATATATATATATATATATATATATGTTAAACAGCATATATAGTAGAACAGTATTATATAATATATAATAAACAGTATATATATATATATATATATATATATATATATATATATATCGCCGCGAGAGAGACAGAGAGAGATAGAGAGAGAGCGAGAGAGAGAAAGAGAGAGCGGGGGAGAGATAGACAAGATAGTATGAGAACCACGAATTAATAATAAATAAAGTTATTTAAGTTATAGTTATAGGAATAGTAACTGAATCTCTATATTATGGAAAAAGAATGGCGGAAACCCCTTCAGGCATACTTCTATAGCTACTATTTTTATAGCCTATTTCAGCTGATGCACATCTTGTTTGTTCCCCTAGCTTATATACGCCTATTACTTCGCTTTCTGTGCGTTCTATATATACTAGTTAAAATTCTTAACAGAAGAACGGAATTTAGTTGTCTTTACTTTTTTGACAATAAAATTTATATAAACGTAATACTTATGTAATTCAGATAATGTAATAGGCCTATATAATATGTAATATGTAATTCAGGTTATGTGAATCGGAAATGTGCAAAGAATTACGAAAAGACAAAACAGTCGAAAGTTATAGAAGGATTACAGAAATTAAAGTAAGTAAATATTTGTCCATATGCAGCCATATTTATGCTATATACTATTTGTGCAATAAATCTCAATTAGCTAGAAACTCATCCCGTCAGTGACATGGTATTCGAGCAGAAAACTGATGTTACACTTAGCCTTTGCCTTAGAATTAGCCTATACTATCTCATATAGGCCTTCATTCCAGCAGGCCTATAGACCTTTTATAATATGTAGCGGTAACTCTGTTCACATTATAAACAAAGCCTAGTGGGACAGTGGGGAGGGGTGTGTGTTTCTATTGCCGGCTGGCAATATTCTATATATTCGTATATATTTAGTATGTATTTCTTCATATATTAACAGAATGGTATTTTAATTAGTTACAAAAAAATTCAATTTAAATTTATTGTCAAATGATGATAAACCTATTTCTTAATTTACAGTTAATATATGTCTAGATAGAATATCTAGAGAGGATATATTACATTTTAAGGATTTATTACATTGCAGTTGCCAGCCCCAAAACAATTAATTTTATGATGCACAGTGGCGCCGCTCCAACGAATGAAATAATACGTTAGGTGATTTTTCAAAGTAAACACATTTTATTAAAGGTCTATATGGGGGCAGCTACATCAAACGTAGAGAAATGTCGCCCAAATACCAAAATATCTATTTCCGTTTAATGTATCTTATTATTCACACTTCAATCAAGCAGTGGTCATTGAGTATTATGACGAGCAGACAGGTTGGCTTTTAGCGAAATCACTTGTGTGATTAATGGCAATAAATATGGATGTGAAAGTTGGACACTACCAGAAATTGATGAAGAGAGGATACGTGCTTTTGAAACAAGTGTGAGATGCGAGGCGAGTACAATAATATGGATAATTATAACCATAATGTTATGGGTATTTATAACATGGATAGACTTGTTTTCTGCAGAGGAGATATGGTAGAGATTTAACGAAGGGTAGGGTTTATCTTCTACAAAATATCAAAATAGGAAACTGAGAGAGGCCTAAAATGAACTCACTCGCAGGAAAGATAGTCTTTCTATAAAGAAGAGGAGACAATTAGGCTATAGGTCTTGTTCCTGGTAACCGAAGCAGACGAATTCTCTCCATGACCCACGGGGTGGATGTATTATAATAAAAAGTGCAGTTGGTTAAGTGTAACAACATAATTGCATGCAGCCAAATCAAATACTATGATGAGAAAAAACATTCATCACCGAGTCACACCTTCAGTTGAGAAAAGGGATGGGGCGAGAGCTTGGAGATCGCAATACAACTGTTATTTACTTACAGATGTTGTCTTATAACATCTCTCAGTAAAGTAAAATACAGCAGGATATAATACACTGTAATGTAATGCGGTACAAAGCAGGCTGTGTACTAATGCGATGATTAAATATATTTTTTAATTATTATAGCCGCTCCTACGTCATTGACGTTAGTGATGGCAGGTTTAGCTGATACCAGTGACGATGCAAATATAATATTTCTAGTTCTGCACTCGTAGATATTAATATTCATTTTACGTGATATAAAATGATAGACAATTCCGTTAGTTAACTGCTAAATTTTTGATCGATGGACTGCTCTATTTATAAATTGACATTAGACTATGAATAGCGATATATTGTACATGTACATTAGAAATGTCGCTTTCAGAACATGTTGATTTAGACACAGACTTCCTCTGTTACTGTGCAACTTTTTCAGAAGTCAACGAGAATTCTGCTTGCAGATTCCAGCCGTAATTGTTAAGTCGCGCTCTGTAAAAGTGCATTATATGAAGAAGAAGCTCACAGCGAAAGAGTTGATCAATGTTAAGGAGGATCTCCGTAATATCAGGCGCGTGGTAAAAAAAAGTGATGGGCAACGAAACACAGATTGATCTCATTGAATTAAACGAGATGCCCTGCTTTCAGCCTACAGCTGGACTGAGTTCTGATTTGATACAACGTGATCATCTTAACGCTGATAGACAAGTGGGTTGTATTACTGCGCTCCTGATTGGTAGGTATAAGTCATTGTGAACACGATAGGCCTACATAGGCCTAGCAGCTAATTGTTAAATGAAAGGTTTAATCGTTGTTTAACTTTAAACTTTAAGAGGTCTACTTTGTATTGTAAATGAATAGTATACTGAACGTTCTATCACTATCTAATATATATGTAATGTATATATACACACACACAAACACACACATACACACATACACACACATATATATATATACATATCTCAGTGCACTACCTACTGGCAGGTCAATGGTATATAACGCCTCCACTCTTCTCTGTCTTCCGCCTTCCTCTTCATTTCCACATATGAGTGGGTCTTTAAATCATCTAACATATATAATCTCGGCCTGACCCTGCCTCTTTTTCCTTCCATTCTACCTTCTGTGACCTCTTCTAATAGACTTCCCCCCCCCCCCCTTAGAATGTGTCCTATCCAACTCTTCTTCCTATTTCTTAGTACATCTATCAACTGTCTATCTGTGCCAACTCTCCCTAGAACTTCCACATTTGTTGCCTTCTGAATTCAACTAATCCTCTCCATTCTTCTCCAAATCCACATTTCCACTGCGTCCAGTTTCCAAATATCTTCCTTCCTTAAGGTCCATGTTTCACAGCCACACAATAGCGTGGTCCAAACCAAAGTTTTCACTATCTTTATCTTCTATTCTTCTTCAGACCTTTTGTTAAGAAAGTTTGAAGAGAAATACAAAGATATATATATATATATATATATATATATATATATATATATATATAGTGTACACTGACTACTAGCAGGTCCATGGTATATAACGCCTCCACTATTCTTTATCTTCCGCTTTCCTCTTCATTTCCACATATGCGTGGATTTTTTAAATACATATGCATGTATATATACATATATAATTATATATATATATATTACATATATATATATTTATATATTTATATATAGATATTATATATACATAGAGAGCAGCGAGAGAGAGAGAGAGAGAGAGAAAGAGAATGAGAGAGAGACAGATAGTAATATAGAATAAGCCATAAGAAAGGGCGAAATATATTTAGATAGTGAGACATAATTCTTTATTTTTTGATAATTTTAAGACTTCCAAAAATTGCTCCATTAGGCCTACTTTTACATGTCATTATGTTTTAGGCGCAGCAACTACGAAGGATTTTGCTTTAACAGTTGGACACAGCGTCAACGTCGGTGAAACAATTTGTATTAAACTGGAAGATGGCTCTTGTGTAGAGATTGGCACAGTTCGAGAAAGAATAGTTCAAAACGTAAACGGTGCTTACATCGACGCGGCTTTGATTGAACTTAACGAAAAAGCAAGGGCAGATTTACACCTTAGACAACAATTTGATATCGAAGACACTTCGTATCGTCTAGCCGCTCTTAGAGTGGAAGCGCTGGAAGAAGGTGGAGTAATCCTGCGCGCAATTAATAACGATAACGTTAAGGGGTTTGTCTCGACCGTGTCTCTTAATATTCTTGAAGGTGAAGGAGAGCCGATGTTTGACTGCGCTCAAATCCTGCGCTATAATGAGAACGCTGATCTCGTGGAACCCAATCCCATTCACGAAGAATATCAAAGCGGACTGCTTTGTACATCGGAACCAACTCCGCAAAATGGAAATATTGTAAAACCGTTGGTTTTTCTAATTGGATTGTATCCGGTATATAATGATGATGGTGTACCGATAGGCAAATCTTCCGTTGGTGTGGAACTTCGAAGAGTGCTGGAGCATCTGGCTGTATTTGTCGGTGAATTATTGAATATAAATGCAATCGACATTTAACTGGCTCGCGTTGATTGTACTAGCTGATAGCCTAGTCATACAACAACAACAACAAAAACAACAACACCAACTACAATTACAGTTTTATTTTCATCAATGACAACATCGAACACCAATAAGACAAATCTAAGCCAGCGAGCAAACAGAATGTCTAAAATGGTAAAAATTGCAATATCTAAAAAATCAGTCCAAAGATAAATGGAATCAAAGAAAAGACAGATTACTCGCCGGATGCAACTCATAGACACTGGATGGAACAGAGAGATGGAAGGGGTAGGCCATCAACTTCCTATGGAGCAGTTCATAAGAAAGTAAAGGCCGATGTAATTGAAACTAATATTTCCCACAGATTGGATAGAAGAGAATTCCAGATCTTCAGTGCAGCATGCTGTAAATTACAATTAGATAGCTTAATTAATTTAAAAGACCGAGAAACAGCAGGCAGCGGTTATTCGGTTAATCTGATAGCTTAGTTGGCCAAGTTGAGAAGCTAGTTATACTAGCTAATTGTCTAGCTTTCCATGTTTGATGGCCTAGTTGTACTCCTAGATAGACAATTTGTACTAGTCGATTGCCGAATTGCATCAGCTGATTGCTTACTTGTACTATCTGATGGCCTAAATGTATACTAGCTAATAGCCTATTGTACACTTTATTCGATAAGTCTGCAAAGCGTTTATCTGATATCAAGATGCATTGGATTTAAAATACCTTTAGATTGACTTTAAGTTCCCCTATTTTGCTTATATTGAGGCCGATTGGTTAAGTTTACGCACATGTTGCTAAAGTGTAGCAATGCTTACAAAAAGCTGCACATAGAGGATGATTATGATCATCATCATAATCATCCTCCCTTGAAATCCAGTTTAGCCAAATGACCATCTTCATTTCACTCTGTCCCATGCCATATCACGGCCAATCTCCTATAAACCTCTTCGATGTGCTTAAGAAACATTTAAGACAATTTCTGGATCATATATAAGCGATCACGAACCGAATGCTCAGTCTGGCATTGCTTTGGTTCTCATATGGATTAACTGCCATTTAATCTTGAGGGAAAATAATTCTTGTTTAAGTGAGTGCCTCTGCCATCCGCATACTATAACATATATTATATATATGTGTGTGTATATATATATATATATATATATATATATATATATATATATATATATATATATATAATTAGATGTTATAGTCGTCTTCTGAGTACACGCTGAAGTTTGTTTTGCCGTTGCCCTATTCTGCAGTGGTCCCAACCACACCCAAGTACCACACGGGGAATATATGTACGGGTACATCTCTAGTAGATGTATTTTAACTACAGCGTGATTAAAAATAGATACAATTAAGGCCAATATAAATAAAATGTATGTATAAACTTAATTACTAACTTGCTCTTGTTATTAAAGTGAATATCTTAAATGGTATTTATAAGACATTCACATTTAAACACGAGCAAGTTAATAACTGATTTTATACATACACTGAGGTTACACTTGCTATAGTTTAAGTTTTGTAGGCCTATATTTATGCACAATAAACCTAAGTATATCTTTAAGTATATTGCAGATATATTTCGCACTTATTAGTGAGATTAAAAAGGTCAAAATTATGGAAATTGTAACTACACTGTACGTATATGTATGTATTTAATTTGTCGTATTATTAATACATATTTCTTAAATATTATTTTATATTTGCTTACTATCGCATGCCTTTAGTTACCGCTTTGCAAATTATTTACATGGATTTTGTGTACGTGTAATTGATTTATATCTTTAAGTATATTGCAGATATATTTCACACTTCTTTCCACTTCTTTATTCGTCAACATTTGACAGGAACAACAGTAAACAAATGAAACAGCATAAACATAAAATTAGTATAAAAAATAACCCACCACCAATTACACAGAGATACAGTCAGCCTAATTGGATCAAAATACTTCATACATTCTATTATGTTGAGCCAATAAATTATAGTCCAACAAAAGGGAGTATTCTTAGGTGACTGTACAGCAAAATGTACAATTTAACTTAATTGAAATAATTGAATTTAAACAGAACGGTTTTATATGAAATACTGAAATCATTAGAAAAAGTAAGAGTGTGTGTCCCTGTGTTATAAGATCTCTCTTAATGTTTATTGTATTTTCCTCAGGTTAATAGAATACTACCATCAGTTAATCTTTTTCGTAGGTTTACTCTCCTGCAGCTGCATGAATTACTACATCAGCACCAGCACTGGCCTCGGCAATCACTTATCAAGCCAATATTTTTGTAAGTTACTCCTGTCTTTGCTTATATGCCATTTTTATATGATTAAAATATATCTCTCAATGATTAATCTAATCTTCGTCTTCGCTTGGTTATTCGCACTCAATTTAAAGTTAAAGGGTTACACTATTTAATTAATCAAGTAATACTGAATAAGTATTATAGCACGAAGCCATATTTTCCGAACACCGTGTTTCTTTACCTCAACCTTAAGTCAAACTTAATAGGCCAGTAGCTTATTGTATAAATGTGAATTTGTAATTAATTACCTTTTCAGTGATATGTCAAATAAATGATAATAGAAATTGTTGCTGCTGTAGATCGGCCTAATGTTTCTATGCTGCTTTACGCTGTTGATGTAATATCTGTTCAAATAGCAACCATGTTTCACGTCTTTAAATAATTTATGCAGATTTGTAATTCCCGCTGAATAGCTGATTATGGATACCTTCGTGATTTTGTTGCGCATAACATACGATATTTTAGTATCAATGTTACTAGAAGTTTAGCCAATCTGGATTTTTTAAATTTATTCGAGTAATTTCTAAAGTTCTAACACCGTAGACAAGCTATGTTTCGTTTTGCTATGATAATTGAATATTTCTAATGAATATATGCTTAATTATAAATTTATTTTTATACATTTATAGACCTAATTAATTTATGCATTTATTGTTCGTATTAAGGATATTTTACATTGTCTTTTAAATTTATATGTATTGTATTTTGAAATTTATATTTGTTGACTCTATATATCTAAATTGGACTTTGATACATTTAAGCAAGAGCTACATGTACCTAACTTTATTTTAATTCTGTTTAATTATTTAATCTGATTTGCTTTAAAAATAATACTAATACTAAAGGTGTAACGTCCGTTCCTCATTCAAGGATGATGTCAGGGTTGTCCCCATCACATATCACCACAAACAGATTCACCCCAAACGATCTGAAAAAAACATGTGCTGAAGAGAAAGAAAAATATCTTAAACGGTGCCGGTCCGGTGATTAAAAAATAACAAATACGCTTCCCCCTCTGAGTACTATTTTATGCGCGTATGCCCGCTATTGTTTACCGCAATATATCTAAAGATTTGAGCATAATATATATGGATTAATATATGTCTAAATAAATTATAAATTTATTTAAATAATATGTCTAAATAAATTGTAAATTTCCTTAGATATTGCTTTCACATGTGTATTGGTATATTCCTTATTGCAACAGTATGGATAATAAAAATGCAATGAAAATGTAATGACATATTCCCCACCTAAATGGAAATGTCAGTGGCGTCTTACTATGGTTAATTTAGTGCATTTTTACACGTTACTTATTACTTTATATACTTTTATCCAGAAACATTATATTTTATTATCTACTTTTCATTGAAGTTGAGCCAACTGGATTTTTTAAGATTAATATAAGCATTGTAATATCAAATGTTCTGACATTGTAGACACTATAATGTCTTCAATCATAGCTATATGAAACATAGCATACTCTACATGTTTCTTATTGCTATGATTATAACATTTTTCTACCGAGCAGATGATTGATTATAAATTAACATTTATAATTTATCGGCCTAATTAGTTTGCGCATTTATTGATAGTATTTTGGATATTTTCCATTTACTTTGACATTTATATATTGTATTTCGAAATTTATATTTGTACATTTTTTAATTAATAATATTAAAGGTTTAACGTCTGTTTCATCATCCATTGATGATGTCAGGGACGTCCCCATTGCACACATCACTATAGATCAATTCACCCAGACTAATCTGCAAAAGAAATGTGCTGAGGATAAGTAAGGTCCTCAACGAAAGCCAGTCCGGTGATCAAAAAATGGTCAGGGTAGATTGATTATGTCTTAGGTGGGAAAAGGTAAGTCTTAAGCTTGCTAGAGAAAGTTGAAAGAGAAAAACAAGAGCGAAGACTAGCAGATAAAGAGTTCCAGATTGTAGGTGTTGCGTAAGATAAGAAAAATTGAAATTGATCATTAGAGCAAGAGCAGTACCTAAGTAACTTCATAAATTCTACATAAAAATTTAATCTGATATATTTTAACGATACTTAATCTTCCTACTCTATGAAGCCTACTACTATTTGCGCTTCTGCAGCTATTGTTTGCCGCAACATATTAAAAGATTCGATCATAATATAATGTATTAAATTTTAAATTTCCTTCTAGATATTGCTTTCATATGTGTATTAGTATCTTCCTTATTGTTACGTTATGCGTAATAAAATGCAATGAAAATGTAATTGTATATTCCCCAGCTAATTGGGTATGTCAGTGACGTCTCTAGGCATGAATTTACATTTAGGGTCAATCATAAGTTTCAATATCGCAATTTTAAAAATTTATTACTATTGAATATGTCTCTGTTCATGCGTAAGAGGTTAAGTTGTATTCAGCAGTTTTATATATATACTTTATTATCAGTTTCATGATATACAAAAAGATACGCAGATAAAATAGAGTTTAAATTAAAACATTTTGACACATATAACATAACATATAACTTTATTACCCTCCTATATCTCTTATAATCGATAATGGTGATGAAAAAGAAAATTGTTCTAATTGGGCATTAGAATATTAGACCTATATATATATATACATATATATATATATATATATATATATATATATATATATATATATATATATACACTACACACATATACATGTATATATATACTGTATATATATATATACACTACACACATACACATGTATATATATATACTATATATATATATACTATATATATATATATATATATATATATATATATATATACAGGTATATTGCAGAGTCTTAATATCTGTTTTTTTTAATATTAAAACTTCATTAAGTGAACTTTTATTAGCTATGAAATATAAATAGTCTATTCAGTATCATGATTCTATTGTTAAAATACGATTCAAATTTTTCATGTATTTTGAGGGAATATTGCCCTAAATTGATTAATATACCTTTTAGTTAATCCAAAGATATATGTTTGTATTTCAATTTAATTTGTTCAAGGTTTAATTTTGTATTTTCTGTTGTTCTTTTCGTTTTGGTTTCTCTGGTCATGTTCTGTTCTTGCTGCCTTGCATTTGGTGAATAAAGATCATAGAAAGCTTTGATCCACAAGTGAAATGTTATACGAGATGGATGTAAGAAGAAAATGAAACAATAGTCAGACAGAATATGGAGAATGGGTATATGCAAGACAAAATAATGAGGTGAGAAGAGCAACGGACAACTAAGAAATCAGTGTGATATAAATAAAATGATGATCTTATGGCATATGATCGAAAAGGAGGTTCGAATGTGTTGCATCCAGAAGTGCGTCAGTTAACAAAAACGAGCAGCAAGTAAGAACAAAAACATAGATATCAATACAATAACAATATGGGGCACTAGAGACAGATATAAATAATGTAACAGATGATGGGGAGAATATGTAGAGGATTAGTATGAGAATGCTAAGTAGTCAACAACCGAATATATTCAATTAGAAGAAAACTGGTGATAGATGACAATCAAATAGGGCCAAAAATAAATTAGTTAAAAATTTATCAAACATTTACAGTAATAAAGAAAGGAAAAGCTACATGAAATGACGGAGTATCAGAATAATTCCTTAAATTATTAGAAGATTAAACACAGCAGAGAGAAGTTAATCTGCGTATGTATGGTCATGCATGTAATGGATTATACCGGAATGTGACCAGATGTATTTACAGTGTTTATTCATATTCCCCTGCAGTGGAATGTTCAGATTACATAATAATAAGATTATCACATACTGCCTTACTCGTAATACGTATCTAGTGCATATCTAGTGCAATAGTAGATGAATATCGCTAAGATATTACAAAGGTTCTAGCCTAGGGAGCCACCGACTAATTCAGACTTCTACTGGTATAAAATTTTGGTAAATAATTTATATATAAAATATGTCGTCAATTTGTAAACAAATTGGGCTTTAGTACTTTAATTTGTATTAAGAGAAGTTAACGTTTAGATAGAGTATGTATGTCTGATTGGGAGTTGCAGATGTGAAATTCTGACTATAAGAGAACATTTGAAGCCGAGCATTGCGCTGTAACAGACAAACTTGGTTTCTACATTAAAACTATGGTAAAGGCTTAAATAAGTATCGAGTTGTCTAAAATATGTCAATATTAAGCAATGAAGCAATCTATCAATAAAAATTTAATGTCCGGTGTATTTAGCAACAGACATTTGCTCAGTGAGTAGAGTTTTGGTACAATAGTATAATATCTTACCGATTTCGCCACTGGCTGGAGCCAATGGCGAAGTCGGTAAGATATTCGACTGCGAATAAGTATGTGGAGGGTACAAATCCTGGGCTCGCCTGTTACTGGCATCGCTTTCGAGTGAGAAAACTGACGTTAACCTTAGCTTTATAGCTTTGGTTTTAAGAATACTCTGATAAAGCTAAAAGCTATAAAGCTAAGGTTAACGTCAGTTTTCTCACTCGAAAGCGATGCCAGTAACAAGGCTGATGTCAGAGACGTCCCCTCATCACATGTCATTACAAATCGATTCACCCCAAACGATCTGAAAATAGAACACGTGCTGAAGAGAAATAAAAGATCCAAAACAGTGCCGATCCGGTGATAAAAAAAACAGTCAGGCAAGATGAAATAAAATCTATGGTGGGAAGAGATGTGTTTTCAACTTACAACGGAAAGTGGAAGTAGTAGAACATGAGCGAAGATCAGGAGGCAGAGAGTTCCAAACAGTTGGAGCGAAGAAAGAAAATGAACGTCTACCTAACGAAGTGAGAATATTAGGAATTTTGAGCAGTTTGGTATCGGAAGAAAGAAGCTTACGAGAAGGTTGATATTGGATTAGGAGATCAGAAAGGTAAGAAGGTTTACCAAAAAGAAGTGTTTTGAATGTTAACAGAGCATATCAGCATAAGAGCAATACATGCATATGTGTATTTTTTAAATTAATTCCATCAAATGCATATCCGTCTCTTGCTTTATTTTTTTTTTTTTTTTAATGTTATGCAAAATGAAAATAAAATCAGAGAAGAAGATCGTAGCAAGATAATGGCAGTTATGCAGACACTAAGGTAAGGATATGTTTAGGTTAGCTTATTTACGTGCATGTATTAAAGTAGCGCCTTGTTTGACGTAACATCATATTTTGCGAATCATTTTATTCGTTAAAGTTCATAAGATGACAGAATTACTCATATAGGTCTAAATATATCATAGCAATTGCACGGAAAATTAGGGCATTACTCACTCAAGTGCAAAATACTCTCACATTTAACAGAAACTAACATAATTACTCATAAATCGTTACTCAAATACAGAACGATTGCTTCTTAAAATAAGTTGAATGAATAATAATTATTATAATAATAAAGGTTTAACGTCCGTTTCCTCATCCTGGGATGATGTCAGGGACGTCCCCAACAATCCCCAATAATCGTAACAAATATGATAAGAAATTAGAGATTAAATTTGATAAATTCTAAAAGGCTTAGGATCTCTGCGGCTTGAATGATGGGTTCATTAAATGATGTGCGTAATGTTCTACTTAATTATATAGGCATATAAAAATTGAATATTCAGGTTTACATTTACTTCACTTCCCAAAGGTACCATCAGCGACGGTTCTAGCTCACAGTCGAACTCTTCCCATCGGAAACCCTTTGTATGGAGCGCCTTTAGGCCTATATACTACAGTCTACATGTATTTACTGATAGACCTACATGTATGATGTAATTTATAATTATTTGAGGAGACAGCTGTCAGCTAGCCTTAGTATGTACCACAGCCTGAGCGGCTGAGAGTGATAATCTGCCAGTCCTAGATCGTGTGAAGATGCCTCTATAGGCCTGCAGTATTTTTCTCATATCAATGTAAAAGTGTGCAATCTGAATTGTTTGTAACTGTAATGTTTAATTTTTAATGTTTAATAGAGTCTCTAATGCTAAGGCACCTCCATATTTTGCCATAGTTACGGTAAAAGAAGCAATATGCAATAAAATGCACACAGTAAAAATCACTACAGTATCAAATAACTATCATATGTAGCCTAGCTTAAATATTGCAATCTGAGAAATTTATCAGTGAGCAGAATTTATATGGAATGATCGACCAAAATGTGTCTTAAGACTCTTTTTAAAGCGATCAGGTTTATCAGAATGTCTTAGAAAATATGGAAGTTCATTCCACAATTAGAGACTTGTTACAGGAAACGACTTGCCAGCATAAGAAACTGTTCGGCATTTAAGTACAGCGAGTTTTCCTGACTCAACAGATCGCAAGTTTTTCCTAACCGAACAAGCACTTCATGGTATACAATTGTCAGAAATTTATGACGGGGCTGATTTAGTTAGGCGTAAGGCAGTAGTAGCTGAACAGTGCATGTTGTAAACGTTTTAAAATTACTTTTAGAACGCTAGCGTCACCGAGAATCTTTCAGACTTCAGTTGTTCTTAGTTATTTTACAACAGTTTTTGTATCTGGCTAAACAAACTACAGTCATTTTCAATTTAAAATAATTTCATTGCGTTTTTGTACAATTTTTTGCGTGGAATTTCCACTATTTTATAAAGAATAGCTCAAAATTGTAGCAAGATTGTGCCTTACGCCAACCTCCCATTTATTAATTTAGGACTGCACCAAAATTAATACATTTAATTTATATGTATTCGAAGCGACAGTTGTCAGCTATCCAGCCTAACGTAGAACACTCACAACTCTCCCTCTGAGCCTGAGAGACTGAGACTGAGAGCCAGCCGTCCTAGATCGATTGATATGCTAGTCTGTATAGGTCTACAAGGCATTGGTACTAGTGAGTCCATATTAAAACACTGCATGGAGCTGCTTAAAGAGAGCACTCTTAGATAGCACTGAGCTGTTAGTGAGACGAGCTCACTTCCAAGATAAGCACTGAGTGAGTCGAAAGAGCAGTGAGCTGCCAACTTTACCGTAAATTTCACAAACGAATTCAATCAAAAGTTTATAAGTGTGCAGCAAAAATGTTGCAACTTCTATTGCGAGAAAATTAGCGATACCCTGAAACTATGAGATGAATGATAAAATGTTACCAGTGAACGTTTTGGATGATTTCTGTAGTTTGGCTTGAAATTTCTAAACAAGAAATTACTAATTACTGTTCTGTGACGTAACCACGTGAATCTGGCAGAGTAAACTCCTGACGCAGCATTTACCTGACCAATAGAGGGTCAGCTTTGTCCTTTGTTGCAAAAAAGGGTTTCACACAACCCCCTCCCTGCGGTCGACAAATCTGACTCAGTAAGGAGGTCGTGGTATTCCATTTGGGAGGTTATTCCACATAACCGCCAGTGGAACACCTAAACAAGGATTAGGTTAACCTGGTTTTCTACATCAAGTTAACTTAATCCACCGCTCTCGGCCAATCATAAACTGATTCAAGCGATATATTTAATTTGTTTCATTTAGTTATTAATATGCTATTTACTATTCGGTAAATCAAACATTGTTGTGAACACTGACGTCTATCAGTCGTTATTAACTCATGCAGGCATTACAATACTCGCAGTGTTCTTGTATGTTACATTGTTAGCTAGCAATGAGTTCGCCATATATAATAATAATAATAATAATAATAATAATAATAATAATAGTAATAGTAATAATAATAGTAATAATAATAATAAAGGTTTAACGTCCGTTTCCTCATCCAGGGATGATGTCAGGGACGTCCCCAACAGCACACATCACTACAGATCAATTCACCCAGACCAATCTGCAAAAGAAATGTGCTGAGGAGAAGTAAGGTCCTAAACGAAAGCCAGTCCGGTGATCAAAAAATGGTAGGGTAGATTGATTATGTCTACGGTGGGAAAAGGTAAGTCTTAAGCTTGCTAGAGAATGTTGAAAGAGAAGAACAAGAGCGAAGATTAGCATGTAAAGAGTTCCAGATTGTGGGTGCTGCGTAAGAAAAAGAACGTCTGCCCAATTATGTGAGAATATTTGGAACAGAGAGAAGATTGACATCGGTGGAACGAAGTGAACGTGAGGGACGATAGGGAAGAAGAATTTCAGATAAGTAAGAAGGCTTGCTATATATATATTGCTATATATCATCAAGTAGTTTTTGAAATTGTTGAAAATTATCAAAATCAAATCTGAATATAGTTTTCAAAATACAATTCTTTTAAACTGAATGTTTATAACAACTATATTTTTATTTCATTTTATTAGTGTTGGATTATTTTCTTGATCATTAACTCATATTGATTTATTTTGTAGAGCGAGCCGAGATCTTTCAATAAAATTTGCAGATATGTCTATAATGGAAAATGAGGTGGTGATACGGTATTTACGAAGAGGGATGCCGGACAGGCTGACACGAGAAAATAGTTCAAGAAAAGCCGTCGAAAATTATAGTATCGGAGAAGAGCACAAAGTATCTTCACAATCCATTAGCTTAGAAACTATTTCAGTCGATGGCAAAGTTAATGAACACTTGGAGGTCGTTAGAAATGCATTGCGTGATGTAGTGCCTCACGCAGAAATAGTTCTAAAGGAACTTGCAAAGGAGCCATGTTTTCAGTATAGCTCAGGCCTGAGTTCAGAACTGCAAACAATTTGGAGTAATGGCATTTGCAAGCATGTTGGTTGCCTCACCGCTTTTCGTATACGTAAGTTCATATAGTAAGTTCATATATTCCAGAGAAAAGAATATTAGAATTATTTATATCAAAATTATGGACCTTACGTATAGGAATTAAAAAGGAAGCCGTAAATCGGGAATTTTGAAGGGAAACCTTTAGAAGAAGAGTGCGTAAACGCCACGATACTGCGTAACAACGTGAGTTTTCTCTTCCGAGGGGCGAATATATAAAAAGCTAGTCGTGTACTACACTTGGTGGTTTCAGAACGATGGATAGCCGACCTTAAAGTTCCATTTCCTACCTATCTAGTCCTCTTCTTTTCGGCGCCAAATAGGGATATACGGCGCGCTTCACGGAATGTTTTTAGTGCATGGTTTTAAAATCAATAGTCGCGAGTTGAGTGTTTGGTCTAGGTGGCTGAAGATATAGACTTAAACTCAATAACAAGCTTAGAAGAATTACTACTACCAATAATAGCATAGGCAACGATAACCGTAACCTTGGAAAGAAAAAAAATAATGAAAACTAAAATATGCAGAAACTTAGTAAGGAAACTCTGTAGCTCATGCGGTATGTCATGTGTGTAACCATAGGTGCATCATCATCATCATCAGCATCATCATCATCCATTAAATCGCATTTTAACCAGGGTCGGGATACTAATAGACTTTCTCCAGTCCTCTACAGTTTATCTATTCGTTAAGTTCTTGTAGCAATTTTTCTATGTAGCCATAGGTACATACAAAAATAATTATAGTCACCTTACAGTTAAGCAATACTGCAGTCAGTGGTAACTACACAAGTGTCAGATGAGAGGTATTTCTTATCCATTAGGCAAGTTTTATGCTGTGCAAGGCGAAATAGGTTGAGGTAATTTCTTTGTGACGTTATAGCATAGTCTTCTTAAAAATATTGATAAACAAATATTTATACTAATAACTTTACTAATAGTCACAAATACTATAAATAATTACAGTAAATCTACAGAAAATATTTAATAGTAAATAATATTAGCATTAGCATATTACTGTATCTTTATGCTTTTATTATATTATTGCAATTATTGAATGGTAAATAATATCACACTTAGGATTATTGTTTACGTCGTTATCTTTAAAATTGTATATCTGCCTGCTGTTTGCTTTATTTAAAAATAAGTAAACACGCATTATAGTGAATGATCAACTATGTTGATATCTATCACTTTCTATCTATCACTTTTTAACACCACATATTTAAACCGTTAGGTAATTTAGTGCATTTTCCTTGTAACCAGTCTAGTGAAAGTCCGAGATTTTAATCACAGATCAGCGCGGTCACCAACTGAACATTATTATTCATCTACTTAAATTTTACTTTTCTTTCTTAAAACATTGTTATACAAAATTTAGATTCTATGTCTATGGTAACATCATTGGCAGTGATTCTGGTGTACCGTTTGCTTTATTCTGCTTCAGAGTGCTCTGTGATGGAAGACATTTATAAGTGAAGTTTATATCGAGAATAATTAACGATTAAAGTACTGAATTTATTTTCCACTTCCTGCAGTTCATAAGGAATGTAGTTTGAGAATCTTCTGCAGTAGCCACCCTCCAAAGACGCCACCGTCGACAATGTCGACGCTAGAGAGTCAGGAAACTCTCAGAGATGGCTGCGGTTTAATAACCAGAAGCAAATTAATCACCGAAAATTTAATACATATAAGAAACAATACCGAACCCGGACTTCCTCTACAGACGGGTCTCAATGCAGAAAAATCATCAGGCAAACAGAAGATCGGTTCATTAAAACTGGTAAATGGCGGAGTTTTAGACAATAGCGCAGTTCCGGCTAATAAAAGTGGCTACGCATACACTGGTTCAGGGATAACAAACGTGGGCAAGACACAAGCTGTCACATCAATGGCTTCCCAGAGCGGGTTTATTGGATTGGAATCAAAGCGACCCTGTAAGAGTTCCGGTTTATCTAAATCTCCCTTGGGAAGGGAAAACACTTCCACCCAGAAAGACTGGACGAGTGATATGAGGTCCAATAATTATAAAGACGCTGCAGATTTAAGCTTCAAATTAAGCCGAACAGTAGATACTGAAAAAGATTCTGAAAACCGCAATGATATTCAAAATCTAAGACTAAAGTTAAGCAAAATGATATCAGGTGAAATGCGGTCTGACAGCCATGGTACCACAGATGATATATCGACAAAGTTAAGTAGAACTGCTACGAGTGATACCGACAAGAAGACTTCATCGAGGGAAGATGACACTTATCACAGCGACTTCGACAGTAGGAGCTACAGTGGCTCGCCCAGTACGTGGAGCACTCGTTATGAGAGTAAAAAGTCCGATTACATTAGCGACTGCTCTAGCTCTAACTCATCTAATATCCCGCCATTCAGTAATACAAACTCTGCAACTAAATGTAGCTCTTACAGTAGAAGCCGTCGATCTCTTCGAAGTGACAGTCACTCTGGCGGGAAATCCTTTGAGGGAAGGGGAACAAGCAGCAGTAGTCAGTTGTGCCTAGATATAAGTAAATATGAATACTCTTCTGGCGATGCTCAGTTTGAATCCACGACCAGCCCGATAACATCTGAGACGGACAGGTTCAGACCTAAAATTTACGAGTCTTCTAGCAAGAGTAGCTTTGTTTCAAACGAGGTATTACCTCAAAGTTCTGGGGAAATGTCTTCAGATGGAGCCGCCGATACTGATAGGTACAGTACGTATAACAACCCTGCGTACAGTTGGCCCATGTTCCCTCAATTGCGGCCTGAGTTTGAATTTTCTCCGGGTTGGACCATTTCAGTTGAAAATGTTTTCAGAACCGTTCAGAATTGCGCAAACTTGAGGAAAACAGATGAGCTAAAGCTGGATCTAGAGGAGATTAAATCGAATTCATCCTTAAATAAACCACAGAGTCCGGCATTTAGTTTTTATCCCGTGTCTGTAGCGTCGCAAACTAATTCACCAGATCGTCTGTTGTACTCCTCCAATGCAGACATTTCTGAGAGCTCTTCGGAGTTTGTTGTGGAAAAAGAGATGAATGCTAGTCAAAATAGCATACGTGAAAATATGCACAATTTTTCCGAACAAATTTACAGGAGTTGCTTTTCTGAAAGCATGTTAATTAAGCATTATGATAGATGTTGCAAAGACAGGGTTGACCAAATTAAAAGCTCCCGTGGAATTACGCCAGATGATAATTATTCCAATGAACAAATTAAGTCAAATGTTGAAGAAACTCCATCGGCAAAGTTACCGGAAGTTAAAGCTAATCCTTCGAGTTGTGACGAGGACGTTAATCATAGTTCAGTGGCAGAGCGAGAGAGGACAGAGGATTCTGAACAAGAATCTAATATAGAAGAAACTGATCCAGCACTTTCATCTCTATCTACTAATGAGCCCGAAATGCCTGACCAAACCATTTCAAACTCAAATTCCAATAATCCAAGAAATTTTATAGAAACGGTGAAACAGTTAGATGAACGAAAAGATAGCGCTACCCAATATGAGTCAGGTGTTCTAACCAATGGGCTAAAGAGAAGCCAGATAATCGAGATTCGAGTGGGAGAGCGATCGGTAAAGTGTTCGACTGCGGGTGAAGATGAGAATGATTTCATTACGGAATTTCCTCCAAGGATATCGCTCAAGAAGATTGAAGGACGCTATTTAATGCAGGAATCTGATACTTCATCTAGCGAAGACGTTGTCTACGTAACGATGGACGACTAAAGAAAACTCGAGAATTATTTGATGACTCATCCGATACTCTTTCTTCTCATTCGTCTAAAATATACGACATACGTTGCGCAGAAATATGCTCAAAATCATCAGAGAAGTCTGATAGAAAGAGGAACAAGCCAGCAACTTACACAGATCTGCAAATACACGAGGACTGTAAAAGTGAGGATGAGTATTCACCCTGTAAAACTCCACTCCATGAAGAATGCCTCAATACAGAGTTGAAACAGACGGTCAGCCCAGTGGGCTCATATTTTCGGAGATGTAGCCAAGGAAATGATTTCAATACAAATCAGAGTTCGAATGCAGACTCTATATCAACCTGGAATAAACCGTACGATGAATCTTATAATGTAGTTATGGAAAACGATTTTCTGTCATCATGTCCTCAGTCAGGTTTTCAAAAAGATCAAGTTTTCGCTGCAGATTCTTGCGTTCAACCGCTACAATATCCAGTAAATCAATCAACTAGTCAGTCGATTGGAGGTCATGATCTGCCAGTACATGAATTGACTTGTGCTCCACCCATTCCGAGGAGAATTGCTCTCAACCAAACGAACGCATCAAGCTACGCTCAGCAAAGGCACCATGAAGATCCCAATAAAATGTCCGCATTAACAAATCCTCAATGCCAACAAAGGCTTCATGAAAATCCCAAACAAATGCCCGTATTTACTAACGCCCAATGTCCGCGAAGGCTTTATGAAGATCTCAATCAAATGTCCGTATTAAAAAATCCTCAATGTCCAAAAAGGTTTCATGAAGATCTCAATCAAATGTCCGTATTTACTAACCCTCAATGTCAACAAAGGCTACATAAAGATCTCAATCAAATGCCAGTATTAACAAATCCTCCATGTCAACAAATGTTTTGTGCGGGGCTCAATCAAACTCCAACATCAACTTACCCCAAATGCCAACAAATGCATTGTGAAGAGTTAAATCTAAACACAATAATACCCAACTTCAACTACCTACAAATGTATAATGAAGGACTAAAGCAAAACTGCAATTCACTCCATCCCCAACATCAACACATAGACCTACAGCGTAAAGAGCTAAATAAAAATTCTTTATCACTTCACTCTCAATGCCAACAAGTGCTTCCAAACAAACCTACTAGGTTCGATGCAAACCTAATCAGGGTTGATCAAAATGATTTAGATGCAGAACCTCGGTCGCCTAAATTCTTCCATAATGCAAAAAAGTTAAACTGGAATAAAGGACCATCGAAGCTTCAGGAGAACCGAGGTAGAAATATAAAAAAGAGTATTCTAGTTAAAAAGGACACTCGCGTCGTTAAGAAATCCTCAAAGAGAACTGACCAGTCACGTAAAGATGAAAAATTAACCGAAAATAAACCATCGTCAGATGAAATATTCAAAAAATCGACCGACGACGTTTACTTGTTTCTCGATATGTGTGAATTAATGAACGATTTAGACTTTCAGGACAAAATGGCAAAAGTAAGAAATGGTCCTGATTTTACACCTGAATCAGAAATCAGTAATTTCACTGAAGGAAGTCTTTGTGATGCTCAGACCACAAAAGTTTCTGAAAAACTTCATCAGTCTTCTGATGTCCAAAAACTTCTTCGCAGTGAAAATAAAGTTATATCTGGAAATAGAAATAACAATTGCCGTGGCAAAGTCCAAGCGGATTGCTCGAATGAGAGAAGGAAAACTAAATCCGCCAGCAAAGAGATGAAACCTATCGAAGAAGACTGCAATAGTTCTTCCACTAGTTTGGATTCAGTGCAATCTCTCAGTTGTTCATCTAACAAAAATCATCAAAGTTGTCCAATTAAGCCCCAAACTTCACAACACGATCAGGATGCCAATGACCCATTGACTGGTGACACATTCTCATATTTGTCTTGGTATTTGAGTTCACTGATGGATGTATCAAATCTTGATGATCAAAGGGACAGAAAGAAGAAGGATAGCTCAATGATAGAGGCATTAGATGTTGATGATCAGAAGGGTAAGTGGAAAAAAGATAGCACAATGAAGGAGGCATCAGATGTTGAGGATAAGAAGAACAGAAGGAAGAAGGATAGTTGTGATAATTCTCGTAGTAAGATGAAACATAGGAGATCTCATCTTAGTCAACGACCACCTCAAGAGATTGAGAAGAAAGAAACGAGTCACACATCTAAGCGTCAGAGACTGGAGCAGTCGGAGACAAAGAAGAAAACACAACTGCAGAGTGATATCCGTGTGTCAAATAAACAGAAGTATCACATGATTCATCGAGGAAGTCAGATTCAGCAAGAACAACAAAAACAACAACAACGAGGTGTACACAAACCACAGCTGCAAATGTCTCAATGCACTAATGATCATAAAGGACAACATGTTGAACTAAGACAACAACAACATATTGTGTACAGACCTCAGATGCAAATGCCTCAATGTTCTAATTCGCACAAAGAACAACATGCTGAACTTGGACAACAACAACATGCTGTATACAGACCCGAGCTTCAAATGCTTCAATGTGCTAAGGATCTTCAAGGACATCGATTACCACATTCTAACTACTCAAATCTAAGCCAAGTACAACTCAGCTGGCAACAGCAACCGCATCAATTGTTGCCTCATTGGCAACAGCAAAATTATCAACCTCAGCAATCATCACCACAGCGTTGTGCACAGCAGAATCCCCAGAAACTCTGTCAGATGCAACAACTGTCTAGCAACGTAGTGCAACATCCTGCAGGCTTGCAACAAAGCAACTGTCAGCATCAGCCTCTCATGCAACAGATATCATATCAACCACAACAACATGTGCAAAGCAATTATCTCCAGCAACAACAACAAAACCAGCAACAGGGTTTACTTCAACAACCTTCCCAGCAATATTATCAGCACCAGCAACAACCCAGCAGCTTACAATCACAGCATTATCAGCAACAAAAGCAGCAACAAAAGCAGCAACCTCAGCAATATTTGCAACAGCATTCTCAACAACAATATCAGAATCAAATACTGCCAAGTCAAACGCAGCATCAACCAATCAGATTAGAACATAATATTAGTCAGCAACAGCGTCAAATGCAGCTGAAACATCATCCACAGCAATATATCCAACGAGACAACCCGCTACAACAAAACCAACAACACAATATGCTTCACCCGAATCCGCGGGATAGATTTTTGCAACAGCAGTCGCAGCAACGTTATCAAAATGAGCAACTTCATAGGCAACAGCCTCCCAGCATAGAACAAAGAAACAGCCAGAAACTGAGTCAAATGCAGCCGGATCTCTACAAGTCTCAGCAACATATTCAAAGCGGTAATATACAACCTGATCAGAGCAGAAAGCCAGAAGAAGATAGAAGAAAAGTAAATAGAGACTCTCGAGAAGATGATAAGGGGAGATGTTTGCTAGGATCAAATCAGAATAAACTGCCTGGAAATGAACAAGAGAGACAGCAAGTGCTTAGCAACGCACTACAGAATCCGCAGTTGCCTAGCAACACACTACAGAACCAGCAAGTGCTTAGCAACGCAGAACTAAAAAAGCAATTGCCTAATAATGCTCAACAACAGCAGCTAATATCTAGCAGCGAAGAATCGAAAGAGCAACAGAATCAAACGAAGACTAAGCTTGATCAGCCACAGCTTGACTGTCAGTCAAACGATTCGCAGAAGGAGCAACAAAATCATCAGCAGATGGAAAATATTCATCAACAACAGCAGCAGCAACAACAACAACAACACAAGGAGCATCCAATTAATGAAAAGAATGCTCAAAACTGTGGCATGTGTTGTTGTTGCCATTGTAAATGTTCTTCAAAAGGTCATACAACTGAAAATTATTTAGAAAATATGACATCAGATCACACTGATACCACAGTCGTAAGTACAGCTTCTGTACCAGACTCACCTGCCCAAAGATCTGAGGAAATCACAACTTCTAAAGATCAACCCGTCGATCCAAATCTATCAACTGCGTTGTCTGCTCTACAAGCGCCCAGTAGCGAAGCAACTCCTACGATTCAGCGATTTGTACCATATTTTATCGACGCGATAGGAAATGTATTCATTCAACAACCGATGGAAACTATCGCTCTAGTTCCAGAAGTGTTGCGCATGGAAACAGCGAAACCTCCCAGAGCGGCATTGTACGTAACACCTGACTCAAACTTACTGCCACGTGAAGTAGGAAATTTAGCCATGTCACGAATGCAGATAGCTTCAAATATCGGCTTGGCGGCAGCCAATTCCGCAAATTCTCTCTTGCCTCCATTCAATCGATTAAATATCTCGCCACGCGGCGCGCAATATCAGCATACCTTTCGAAGTATAGTTCAGAAGCAGTCTGCTGTAGCAATGCCTGAGACAGGCGAGTATGGTCGTGCTGGTCCAACTGAGCTTAATAGTGAAATGCTTAAGAAATCACCGAATAAAGTCGTGTCCGACGGAGAGAGCTATTCCAAGTTGATATCACGTGATAAACCACACGAGGAAAGAAGGAAGGATGAGAATAAACGTGTATGCAATACTGAATCGTTAAACTTAAACTGCAATAATAATTCTGTTGTCATGAATGAATCGCCCTATAACACACTGGCTTATTCACATCCGGTGGAAGTAGACATTTCTAACGAAAAAGAAAAGTCGTCACATTTTAGAATTACCGACGGAAAGCCTAGAAATATAAGTAGAATTAAATTTGCTAAGAAAGTATAGATTAGGGCTATTTATTTAATATGCAAGTTGTGATTTGTTACAGTTCATATATTCATTGTCGTTAACTCTGCCATGACAAAAATGAATATTAAAATTAAAAGCTCTTGCATTAAAATGTTATGATTTAGGTAACAGTTAAATCGCTCTCTGGAATTTGTTGCAAAGTTACTGAAATATTATAGAAGAAGATACACACAAAATTCCTTACGTTGGGAAAATAATAAAGAAATGTCTGGGTTCTGAAGATATATCTGTCAAATCGGCTTTAACCTTTAGTCGCAGGGTACACTCTTAGCAAAATGTAGCTGTAAATAGTGATCGCTCAAATTCCAGACTTGTGGATTATGACAAGTAGGGTGTTTTCTACTTCTTGGCTGCTTTTGCAATGCCATTCATCATCATCATCAACTTCCCTTTAATCACCGTTTAACTAGGGTCGGGATACGAATAGACCTTCTTCACTCTTATCTGTCCCATTTGTAATGCTATTATCGGTTGATTATATAATCTATATTCTCTGCCAATATTATGTTATCCTAATCTGTGTACTTGTGAAGCAGACCATTTAAAAGAAGCTATTTTGCTTGAATTAAAACATATCCTCTTTGTTTCATTATTTTTAACATTTTAACTTTCAAGCGATCAATCGATAGATCAATCAACAATCAATCAATCAATCAATCAATATTTAATCAATCATAACGTTCCAGTTGATTAGTGGAGTTCTCGCCAATTTGAGAACTCGAAGATACATCGCAAAAGCTCCACAGAAAACAGGATACTGTGAAGAAACCTCTCAAGAGGGTACTGAAGAAAGGCCACTACCCATGTGATAGACTAGATTGCGTGCTACATACTAAGGCACACAAATCCTCGGCTATCGTAAACCAATAGATTTTAAATTAAAGCAAGACATAGGCAATGAAAAACATAACCGCCAGCTCATAAAAAATGCACAAACATCTAAAGCATATTAAACGTTTACAGCCTGATATAAATAAAGAATCTAACTGCTGCAGTTTGTTTTCAATCTACATATATTTATGGGTGCACATACATGTATAACTGGGTTTACAATTCAACCCCGGTCTTGGCTGATACATAAGGCGATAATGGCTCATTAGACGATACATTTATTAAAGTCGATGAAATATCTTTCAGCATAACGTCATGAAAATTTTAAAAACATAAACAGTTATTCTCTAAAGTTAACGTAAATATTACAAATTGAACGAAGTTGCAAGGATATTACATGTAGATCAAAGATAGAGTTTCTTGTATCTTTCATTCTTTTATCCTGCAATTGCAATGGTACGCAAATACTTCCACGAAGCCGTCGAATGCATTCAAGAGAAAAACGATCGCTTTAAATACCTCTGCTTTCCCAAATGTTGTATTCTAAATATAGCTGATTCAATGAAATTAGAATGTCTTGATAGCGTAGGGGTAACGTCATGATGTTTTAAATGACAGACCCTGCGGTGAATTGAACCTTCACGGGTTCGGATCTCATCCGCGCTGATCTGAGAATAAAATCTCGGACATTTAGTGGACTGGTTATACGGAAAGTGGATTAAATTGCCTAACGGTTTAAAAATGGTATTAAAAGTGATAGATATCAACATATTAGATAATATCACTATAATACGAATTTATTATTCACTATTTTACAATAATAAACATTTCTGACACTCTGGTCCAATGATGAAATGTTAAATAGCTTTACTTGAGAATATTGGGTTAATTCTTGACTAGAAAGTAAAATATCGGAAAATCACAAAACGAGTAAAATGAAATTGACTATTAAATGCCTAATGCATTTAAACATGTGGTATTAAAAGGACAGCATGGATCACTATTAATCGCTATTTAACATTAACTTATTGATCTTAGTAATTCTCCGAAATTATTGTACTATATTTTAATCAAATATTATCCAAATAAAAAAAATTAAATCAAGAAAAGACTTTTATAGATACGTTTCTTAAATTCTGAAACTAAATTTTTTCATATGAAAGACAAAAGAGATTCAATGAAATGAAAATAATTAAGGCGTATTTAAATCATCTCGTCGAAAATAAAAGGGAATCAAAATTAAAAAAATAGTATCATACATGTATGCTATTATTTGCACAATCCTCTTTGCATGTAGGCAGACGTTGACTGTAATTGAAATGAAAGGAATATAATAAAATTACTATGCAATAGTAAAATTATTAATGTAGGAACGTAATGCTGTACATTTATATTTCGGATTAAATAAGAAGATGGCTGCTACCACGGACTCTCCTGTTAACGAAAGAGTCAGACGGTTCCAGCTGACTGGACGAGCGCTCGCTCACGTGAGGACTCTCGATGATGGAACCCGAAGGATAGTTTACTCCGTTGAGGACTTGGTGGTTGTCCCTCAGAACGAGAACGACCGTTCAACTGAGAATAAAACTTATCCTGATAGAAATAGTTTGAGGTCGAATCAAACTGGCGATGTTAGGCCTGCAATGCGACCTACGAAGACTGGTCAGGTTCGTGGCAGATCTGTTAAGGAAGATGTAGATGATCCAGCACAAGCGGCTGGGCATTTAGAATGTCTCATTGAACACATACTCAATAGTCATACTACTTCACGAGATCGTTTGAATCTGACAGAACAGCCATTTCCAGGTCACTCAAATGTTGAAGGAAACTTATCTCAGATGAATAATAATATAAACCATCCAATGGACGGTAGGGAAAATCGCAGATTTGAATCCGCACCGGAAAGAGTAGATAAGAGAATACCATCAAGAGAAAGAATGGGAGTCCAGTCAGAATATTCCGGACTAGATTACTGCAATACACCGACAGAAAGATTGCCCGATGAAAGAAATGTTTCTAAAGACTGGAAGAGACACGGTCCAGTAACAACTTCGTCAGCTGTCGAGTGTGCAGAAAGAGAAATTAGAGGAGTAGATGTCGAAAGATTTTCACGAAGGGCTGTCAGTGATATGACTCTACCTAGACCAGTAATCCGCAATTCATCAACTTCCGTTAAGTATTGCAACCCCAACTCCATTTCCTCTGAACAACTGGGCAAGGTCGCCAGCACACTGGCAGACAAAGAACCACGCCGACGTCTACCACCTGATCAGTCTCTAGCTAACCCACGTGACTCCGTAACGAGATCGTCGCAAAGTCTTCCAAGAACTAATATCAACACTGGTCCACCAGTCAACATTCCAAAAGATTCTCGGACTCATGAAGAAATCAATAGGCACGCAAGAGGAACTGAACCCCGTGGTACCTCACCACCCATACCTCAACCTCGAAGAAGAAACTCAGGTCAATCGGAAGAGAGACACGGCATTCCTCCACATGATCTGGAAGCGTCCGGAGTTAGTCCTTCAAGACGAGTTGCCTCTCTGGATCGGCTCAACTCTTCCAATCCCACCAGGAGAATTCTGGATAGAAGAATGTCATCGGATACGATTCCGACAAATGTCTCAGAGCAGAGAAGAGTCTTGCCGGATAGTAAGGACTTGTACAGAATACTAATGAACAGGCCGGCGTCACTGATCGACTCTGCAGCCTGGTCTCGTAGAATTGCTTCGGATATTCGAAATCGAATGAATAGAATTTCACTGCCACGCGGTAGCCCATTGCAGATGGGCAAATGTCGCCTAGATGCGTGTGGAACAGATCGAGGCGATTCTAACGATGTTGGAAATCATTTAGGAGGTCTTTCAACCACCGCGCGGAAAAGCTCAACGGATTCCTGCAGAATCCAGACAAATATCAAACCAAAAACAACATCCGAATTTTCTCAACGTCCTACTTCGCTAAGCACTGATATTGGAAATCATTCCGGAAAGCAGTCAACAGCTGCGGAGGCTAATACAGAATCAGGGGAGTCACGCTTAGCGAGATCAGATCATAATAAAGATTCATCCAGTGGACAAAGCAAGGAATCGGATATCAATGTGGAGAAAATTTATAGAAAAGCCTATGAAGTCCTGATGGAGATTGAGTGCAGTGAGTCGACGGAACAAATCCCTATCATAAGAGAAGTCCCAGTCACGACTTCGAGGTTTCCAGATTTAATTGACTCAAATCAGGCTGTACGAGTGGAGAGGGCCTGTACGGTGCACAGCACATCACGAGGTGCTGGGGATACCTCCAGGTTCATAGCAGCTTCAGAAGAGAATGATTCTGGAAATCAATCCGATAAGAAGCTACCCCAAACAAACATCAGAGAACAAGTTATTGGACGACCAATGTCAGAAAACATCGAATGCTACAGCAGAGCAGACAAGACCACAAGCAAAACTTCCGTTAACTCGACATCTTCGTCATCCATTAATCCTGTACCAGCTGAAAGAAGATCGAAAAGCAGCAGCGTTAGCACGGTTTCTTCTCGCATTTATTTAGATTCTACTTCGAGGAGAAGTGAAGCTGCTTGCCAAGGTCAAGGAGAAGGCCAAGGTCAAGGAGAAGGTCGAGGAGAAAGTCAAGGTCAACGAGAGAAATTGAGTCAGCAGTCAGGATGTCACAGGCCTGCCCCCACATGCCACGTGTACATCTTGCAAAATCACTGTTGTGAGGCCATGGAAGTAGAGCAGTCACAGAAGGAAGAAACGAATTCCACAAGATGGCGCATTAGTCTGGCACCAACCGGAAGAAGCATATCGAGCAATACGAGCAATAATACTCAAGTGACAGAGAATAATAAAACCAGCAATACCACGAATGCCTTGAATCACATGAATACAATAAGCTTATCGAATTCAACAAGCAACGATGCCACAAGCAAGAAATCGAACGGTTTAGAGGTTGATGGTGAAGTTATGCCGCTTCTTGTCAGCAGAACTGCATCAAGTACTACTAGCAATCATGCCGAACGTATTTCTAATGATACTTTTGGCGATACATCTAATCGGAGAAGCAGTAGTATACCTAGCAACGAGATAAACACAACGCAACGCAAGGTAGGTGGAGCCAGCCCGACTTATGGTAGTAGTCCAGATCATGGGCATCCACGGTGGGCAGAAAGCAGAAGAGCTTCAAACAGCACGAGCGAAGATTCGAGAAGAATATCAAACGATGTGCATGAGAGTTGTAACACCAGGTGTGAAGCACAAGGTATGTCTGCTGCGGAGGGAGACAGTCATACGATATCTCAGAATGACTCAGCGAAAGCTTCGTCAAAGAATGATCTAATGAATAGATCACAAATGAAGGATTCAGCATCGTCATCCTCAAAAAACGATGCAGGGAAGGCATCGTCAAAGTGTGATTCCGTGTTCGTAAACTCTAAGAAAGACCCGTCTAAGTATCCAGATAAGGAACACCAGTTTAATCAGCTACAATCAACTAACCGTCAGCAGACTGCGGTTAACACTTATCTAAGAGAACATCCTCCAGTCAACGCTTCAACAAGGAATGATTTCCAAATCACTACTTCAGCCAGCTCTCGAGCTCCGACAGCTCCAATCGTGAGGAATTACATTCCAGAAACTTTTCCCGTAAGAAACGAGGCGCCAACATTTCAGACAAGAAGAAGAATTAAACGTCCAACCTCAAACATGTCTCCGATACTAGAGCAAGCTCATACAAAGCACCAGGAGCATCGGTCGCACCACGGAGAACGGCTCCAGCAGACTGGAACAGAACATTCTGAGAGTGAGCAACCGAGTGCAACGACACCGGGTGAAGGTCAAATCGAGGGCATAGAAACGGCAAGTGAATCAGACGACAAACAAGAAGACGAAGAGAGTAATTCCAGTGAAAGCAGCAGGGGAGGAAGCAGTGTCTCGAGCGAGAGCGAGTCCATCTCAATACCGATCTCTACCGAATCGAACCCGATCAAGAGGCAAGAAAACCAAGTGGTAACGCTGAAGAGGAATCTGAACGTTCCCATCGCCTGGGAGAGAGTTCCTCCGCCCAGATCTCTAGCCGCTAGACGAAGAATCGATCCCGTGCCGGTCAACTTCTACCCCGCTATAACCTATGACGTCAGAGCGCAGACTGGTGACGTAGTACCGCAGTCGTGTGACGTCATTCAAACATCGGATTTCTCGTACCTTTCCGCAGTGCTCAGTGACTTTAACCTTCAGGTTGAACTGGAAGCGATGTTGGTTTCTGACACAGCGCTTATACAGGAGATAGACAGAGAGCTGGCTGATTATGAACAATATCTCGCTGACACGGCCGATTATTTCAACGAGACGAGATAAAATCTAACCTGAAGGCTCAGAAGAAGAGTGCGAGAAAAGTAAAAAGGGCGAAGTAGAGCTAGTTTTGTAAGAGTCGTATATATTATGATAATATATCACGGTTTATTTTGTAGTTGAATCACTAATAAATATCATTTATTTGTCGACATCAAATGTTAATCTACTGATTTTGGTCAGTTGATAAGAATTGACCTTACCGAGCCATTCTAAACTTAACTCGGTTCTGAGCCATTCTTACCTTAGCTCAGAGCTGATACATTCCAGCCTTATCTTTGATCTTCATCTTTGTGGCTAAACCAGTCAGTTAACACGTGACTTGATTCTGATTATTCTGCAGAAATCAGCAAATCAAAGACTTGCAAACCTTTAAACGTGATGGATAAGTTGTCGAAACTTTTTCCAACCCGGTTTTTTTCTTCAATTCAGTGGTTTAAGTGTTAAGTAATAAACTTTAAAGCAAGACGTCTGGATTATAAAAAATCACGGCTAGAATTATATGGTAGAACTCTACGTAGTATTTACTGAGAGCTATAGAAGAGTTATAAAGAGTTATAAGTAATGTAGTTTCTACAGGATGGCCAAAACTACAGCACACTTGCCTTGCAGGAGGTCGCACGCTCGATTTTGAGTAAGTCATCACTGCAATCATCTGAGTACAGAGAAACTGACGCAGAATGTTTACTGTTGTTGGTCAATTTCGTTAATGAACGTTACGTTACTAGCCAGAGTGAAATGTGTAGGATCTATAGCCTAAACTCTACATCTGTAGCCTACAGTCTATATTTAATAGTCTGTAGCCTATAGCATATACTTAATAAACTGTAGCCTATACTCTACAATCCGTAGCCTATGTTCATCATATCTTTTGGTGAAATAAGGATGTATACAACCTGTAGCCTATAGCCTACGTCCTATACTATTCAGCCTGTACCTATAGGCTTCAGTCTCTGCAGTACTTTATGGCAAGAACATTTGAACGGTATTGAATAATGTGTATAGTCAGCAGCCAATTCCTACAACTTAAGCGTAGTAAGAAACCAGATTTATTCCTTTATTAGTTAGTTAAGTGTTGAAAGTTTATTATCAATTTAAAATAAACATGACTGCTAGTTGTTGCTGTCTCTCGCTTAGAAGATCAAGTCAGGGACGTCTCAAACATCAATCTAATTCAGACATAAAGATGTACAAGATCACACACAGATTTAAGCATTTAAAATCATCCTTCTATTTTCACTTATAGACTAACTTGGATGCTAACAAGCAAAACACCCATAAACAATATTCTATTATAAGTTTTCGATTAGGAACAAGTCAGGTAAATAGTTAGAATAAGAACATTATTCATATAGCCATATAAAATATATTTTCAAAGTAAAAATCACTGTAACCATAAGAAATATATTCTTAAACCATAGATCAAGGGAGAGAGATTTCATTGATCTTCTTAAACTGTAGATCAATAGAGAGATATTTAATCAGTCTAAGAATAAAAGTGAACGATCTATCTATCTATCTATCTATCTATCTATCTATCTACCTATCTACTAATCTATCAATTAATCAATCATCAGCGATGATTTAACGTTCATCACCTTCCCTGAAGATGAAGTTTTGGAGAGAACGGGCACTGCTGAGAGATAGAGAACATAAATCCAACTATACACTAGTGGTTATAAATAAAAGAATGAGAGAAAACATGACAAAGTGTCACTAAATGTTACAAAGATTAACTAGAATCTTAGACACTGAGTTTACTTGACAAAATATAGAAATAATTTACGCAATGAAATACAGAATCCATATCACAAGTTCTCATGGAATATTAAATATTGCAAAAATAAACAAAAGTAAACAAAAGGCATCACAAAAAGTTCGTCCATACGTACGAACGAAAAGTAGATGACAGAATATAAATAAAAACCGACAATAGAAGTAAGTTGCACTAATGTCTCAGGTATAAACTACCACGTACGAACTTGGAAACTCTCATGAAACCACTATACATTGTGGGCCTAAAGCCTAGATTGATTTGTTTAGACACGTGAAGTCATCATCAGCGATAGGTTTAGCTAGAGTTAGGAATTGTAATCTGCGAAACGACATGTACGTTTCAGAATGTAAAAGGCTATATCAGCAGAATAAATAGAAATTAGCAATATTGCAATATAAAACACTATAGAAATTAACTAAACAAAGTATAATTATTTTAATTTCATTATTTTGTATTAATTTCATTATTTAATTTAAATTTCCTCATATTTAAATTGTACTATAATTTAATCTAATTTCACCTTAGTCTCTAAACCTTTAACCGTTAGTACATGCAGGCCTATATATGTATTTCTATATATAAAAACGAAATGCAGTAAAATGTACTGGAAATCAAAAGCATTAACACGAAGCAGTATGCAAGCAATATAACAATATTATTGTTTATAAAACAAATGCAGAGCAGAATGCCATTCCCGAAAAATATATTTTCTGTGTATTTAAAAGTAGAGTCATGGAATAAAAAAAGTTCATTATACCATTTCATAGAATAAAAATAACTACAACATTATTATGACTCCATAAAACTCAGGCAATTATTCAATTTCTAAAGAAGATATAATTATAAAAATATTTAAATCAATATATAAATCAGTCAGCACGTTAGTTAAGAAGTTATATATCCGTGATAAACGGATATATAACGTTAAAGCATGCTTACAGCATGACATGGTGTAAGACCACAACCGTTATAGCAGTCTAACCCAGCAAAATCCACCAAAGTCAGCGCCCAATGGTTTATAACAGAGATACGAATAATGCTTGAATATAAATCTAATTCCTTTCTTTATGAATCTAATTCCTTATAAATCTAATTCCTAATAAAACTATTTCTTTATAAATCTAATTTCTGGGTTAGTCAAAGCTTACGAAGCTTTGAACCACGGTCGGTGAGTTTAATTCTATTCCGGTAAATTAAATTAAATGGATACACTATATCCTTTTTTCTTTTTATTTTATACTTTCTGTAGACCCATTTGAGCTATTTATTCAAGCAAAATAGTGTGATTATTCGATAACACTATTGAAACATACCGTTTCATTTCAAGAATGCTAATGCTAACGTTCCATTGCAATATTTACATTACAGATGCATATCTTTCGCGAAAAATTATTTTTCCAATATCTCGACCATGAGCAATGGTATATACATCTCATAATAACAGAAAGTCCAACAGAAAGGCGAAATGCAAAGTACAGTGCGAAACAGAGCTAAAGTCAAACGCAATAGGAAAGAGAAGGACAATGCAGATAATAAAAACATGCGAAACAGTTTCTATATCTACTGAGATACTTTTTGTACGAAGCAAATACAGAAATAATTTAAGAATAATCCAAATTTAGTCACAGAATTTCAAGTACTCACTTTCTATACGCTCTAATTTAAACTCAAAATCTAAAACTTAATTCTTGTTTTCTCACTACATATCGGAATATCATTACTTTCACCGTTTTTTGCATTGCCAAGTACAACTTATGGCGTATTTAGAAGTTCATTACTTAGGCTTGACTTCTATGTAAATTCAGTTCAAATTTTAGAGAAAAGTGCTATGTACATACAACAGAGCCAAAAGCTTCCACAATACTTTCACAAGCGGACAATACTATAAAATAATGTGACACGCTTTAACATTTCATAATTTAGATTAAAACACGTTGCTGTAGGCACGACAATGTACATAAAGCTTTACACGCACAAATTCTCCGATTAAAATGATTTAAATGCATGAATAAGCAATTTCATTTAAGCCATCTCTTTGTACAAGTAAAATATCATAAAACATTCTATATGGATACAATTTCTAACTCAAGAATGCAAATCAATTAGATCCTGATCTCCTATGAACATTAAATTAGAAAGCTCTATAGGACACTATCAGAGTACTATCAGTGTTATCAGAGTACTATCAGTGTTATCAGAGTACTATCAGTGTTATCAGAGTACTATCAGTGTTATCAGAGTACTATCAGTGTTATCAGACACTATCAGAGTACTATCAGTGTTATCAGACACTATCAGTGTTATCAGACACTATCAGTGTTATCAGACACTATCAGTACTATCAGACACTATCAGTGTTATCAGACATTATCAGTGTTATCAGACATTATCAGTGTTATCAGACACTATCAGTATTATCAGACACTATCAGTGCTAGCAGCGCTATTAGACATTATCAGTGCTATCAACTTCGTTGCTCTAAGTTTTATACTATCATCCATTATCTCTCAGGAATAGCAAGCATTGTGAAAACTCTGCAGCGTATCTACAGCTAGACAGAGGCTATGCGGCTTGAAATTGTTAGAAATAAAGCCGGCAAAGCCAAGGTCAACGTCAGTTTCCTCACTCGAAAGCGATGTCAGTGACGGGCGAGCCCAGGATTTGAACTCCGCACATACTGACCCGCGGTCGAGTGTCTAACCGACTTCGCAATAGGCTCCGGCCAAATAACGCACAAGGCGCAGGATTGATCACTATGGTGTGAACAAAGGAATGCAACACATGCCATGCAACATATGCCATGTAACATATACCATGCAGCATTGCTGTAAAGCCATACTACATGTACAATACAAAGATGAGGCAAAGCTGCCAATGTATGAATGCAGCATAGCTACACAGTACCTGGATAAATCTGCCAGCTATTCTCCAAAAGCTAAAGGACGATATTGCTAAAACTTGATCTAGAGGCGGAAGCTGCAGCAACATTAAACCCACAGAGACAGACTGTACAAAATACACAACACGATTATCAATACGACTACTACAAACAGCTTTACACTAATATTATGCATTCAAACATATAAACGAATTATCTTACATCCTTATACCAGCCACTGCTGTTTTTCAAATTCGACTAGTATGATTTGGTAGCTCAGTTAGTCTACGTTATATGTTATAGAACATGTTATGATGGGCAACAAGATGCTGGTTAATGGAGCTCCGGCCGAACCTCTCAAACAAATAATCACAGACACAGCATGAACAGAGAATGAGTATTCAACAACTTCCCCTACCATTTAGACAAAGAGTGTTAAGAGCTTTAGCATTAGCATGGATAAACAGAGCATTGCAAAGAGTGTTTGAAATAATGAACATAAATTGAAGAATCGTTGAAAGTCAGGATTGAGTGGTTAGAAGTTTCTGTTGGTTTAATTTAAAACATATAGCAGGCGTTATCGAGTTGCCTAGCTTAGTTAAATTAGATCACGCTTCGCTTCCATGGACAAAGATGATAGCACACTCGGCTGCTGACCAGAGAAACACTGATTGAATTTCCAGTCGGATCATCTTTGACAGTATTCCTTGTGATGCGAAGACAGACGTTAAGTTTATTTATCTAATTGTATTCGCCAGTTAGCTCGAGATCTCTCTTTTAAAACATGGCCCATCAATAAGCCGCCAAACAGCTATAACGACAACACTGTTACATTACAACAACACACTGAGCAACAAGACAACATCAAAGCCGCTGTTTAACATAAACATGCCGCTGCTAAACATAAACATGCTGTATTTAACATAAACATGCTGCTGTTTAGATACAAAAGAAGCTATCGTTTACAAAAAATTAGTTGTTGTTCAACAATACGCTTGTTTAAACATATACAAGCCAATACGCTTTTGCTTAAACAAGTACAAGCTGTAACAGTAGTTCAGTCGCACAAAAAGCTGTTGTTCGGACACAATTACCAACTACAATTCACGAGTTATGAAAGTATTTTCAATTCTTAACTAGTTCAATTACTTCGATTCTAATACATCTCAATTAATTATGAAAATTATCCTGTATAACATTTGACTGTACTTATGCACTCATACACGCTATTAACTTTTTATTAATGGATATTTACTCAATTTTATATTTTCCGTTCTTAACTATTGGATATTATTTTTAGAAAAATAACTGAGGATAAAAATTTAAATATCAGAGATTTGCGCATGATATTATTATCACGTATTGTAATGTACTTATGTAATGTAAATTGTAATGTATATATGTAATGTAATGTAATAATGTAATGTTAATCACTTGAGTAGACATACCAATTCACTAGAAATAACATACATATATTGTTGGAAAAATACAAAATATTAGCTCACTTAAAATGAATGCACATCATTAGATAATATTAATATACAATTACTGGAATATCGACTTAAAGAAACAGCAGGCATTGCACTTGACACAAAAATCACATAATATAAATTCTTGCATAAAAATCAGAACCGACATTTACAATTCAAGAAATTTATAAAAAATTGTGCAAATAACAAATTCACAATATTGACTACAATATTATATACAAATAAAATAACTGGAAAATATATACATGTATATATGCACAAGTAATAAAGAAAAGCGAACCTACCCTGAAAAATTTAGTTAAATTTTAGAAGCAGGGATTTAGTGCGATGGAAATTTAAATTACACCGCTAAGACATAACATATTGCCGAAGAAATACATAAAATAATAATAATAGAGTAAACTAATTATAACATAATTTTACAATTCAAATAACAATTGCAATAATAATAATAATAATAATAATAACAATATCTATTTAGTAATAACACACTATATATATTGCATTAAGTTTTTGAACTATATCACGATACCAAAAAGTTGATGATAGAAGTATGTGAAGGAGTTATTCGCCATGGACCTGCCAATAGGCAATACACTGAGAAAGATTAAAAAGCTACTTAGCCATTGAAATATTTCAGAAATGATTTGTTATAAACGGTTAAGCAACTGGATTGCAACACTCAAAAGTGACCGTTTGTTCAGAGAAATTCTTCAGTAAGGAGCCCGTTACACGGGTGAGGTCAAAAGTAAACAGAGCCTTCAAAATATCAACTTAATCACGCCTTAATCTAAGCACAACAGCAGTCCTTGTCTTACAATTTACACTATACAATGAAGACCACTACTCTACTAAATGTTAATTAACATCTTACCCGGTAAGAGCAGAAAGTGTTAAAGTATAAAGTGCAAGACGAGAGTAGAAAGTTAATAGTAATAGTTTTATATTGGTAGGCCTAAAAGTAACAAACTAAAAAAATAATAAAGCAATATAAATCATAACTGTAAATCATAAGCATAATATAAATCATTAATGTTGCTGAGCGGAGGAGAGGCATTCAGCATCAGGTAGTTCAGCCTTCACGACAGTCTGCAGAACTTTTACCCATCTACAACAGCAGAACACATTCCAGTCTTGCATATTAAGTAAGCACGCATTATAGTGAAACGCATTATAGTGAAATGATCAATCTACAATATCATCTGTCTAATGTCCCCATCTTGATTGAAACTAAAAGGGCATCAATTTAACGAAATGCTAGGACAGTTAGCCGAATATTTATTATATATAAAATTAAAAGAGAAATGAAATTCTATCAATGTATAACAATGAAACTTAATTAAAGTTTTGAAGTTATTCTCTCATAAATTCCAAGCAGAAATTTAATTATTCCAAGCAGTACTAATAATAATTATAATTAATATTATTAGTAATAATAATAATAATAATTAATATTATTAGTAGGCCTACTAATAATTATTATTGACGCGAATGTCGTGTGTTATCATAAACAGTCTGCTCAAACTTTCCGAAAGCTCATCACAGAATATCTTCTGCAGATCAAAACTGCAGCTCAAACTCGTGACGAATCAGTCCCTAATCTATGTTGAAGATAAAACTGATGTTCAACTAAATACTTACGAGAGATTTGACAAGAAACAGTAAGTGAGCATGTTATTGTTAGGTTATATGTACCAGAAACAAACAGCAGCTGTATATCTAACCTCACAGTTACCATACTAGTTAAAATAATTAAGGCAATTAAGAATTATGGCAAATTAGAATAGTCTGTAGTAATTAAAAAATCACTATAAAAATTTATAAATATAACAACTGTCGCCGAAATTTATTTGATCATAAAAATAATGTAAACATCTTATCTTCAAAAAATACCATAATTTAATACTTGCCCAAACTTTACAAAAACCCCGAAATCAGCTTTGCTCGAGGACATGAAAGCCATATAAATTACATGGAATGAACCACTAATACAGACCTATCTCTTTCTGAAGCATTATGAGCCTGAAACACGTAGCACTTGTTTTGTCCCAACTTAAACACTCTGAATGAATTATCGTAATTAGCAGAGTCACTCTCGTTACAAGAGGTCACCTGGTATCCTGGCAGAGGTAACGTTGTTAACGCCACTATATCCTGCAGTGGTAAATAATTAGTTACATAATTACATCTCTCCCTTTTTGTGCACCGCCCACTGGCAGGTCCATGGTATGTAATGCCTCTACACTTCTCTGTCTTCCGCTATCCTCTTCATGTCCACATATGAGTGGATCTTTAAATCATCTAACATACCTAATCTCGGTCTGCCCCTGCCTCTTTTTCCTTCCATTCTACCTTCTATGACCTCTTTTAATAGACCTTCGTCCCTTAGGATGTGTCCCATCCAACTCTTTCTTCCTATTTCTTATTTCGTAGAGGCAGCGTTGTTAACGCCACTATATCCTGCAGTGGTAAATAATTAGATACATATCATTCCAGTTACATCATTCATTTGTATCATTCATTTAGTAACATCTAGTATCATTTAGCAATGAATTACGATGTACAATAACATATTAAAAGTTTATATAAAATTAATTTATCAGAAATATATCTTACCAATCGCTGTCTAGTGTTATGCCAAGAGGCATAACACTAGACAGCGGGTTCAAGGAACATATTCATACCTAGTCAGCCTTCATGGTATATAAAGAGCACTCCATAGATCAATATGTAAATCACTTACCTATATATATATGTAAATAAGTATGTATGTAAGGTCTTACCAATAATATATGTAAATCACCTATTTAGCCAATAGCTAGGAAAACATGGTTTCTGAGGTGGATTTCCGTTGCCTTTTTCAGTTACTTGCTTAGGCGGCTTGTACGACTAGTTCCGTTAACGGTTGATCTATTAAGCTTCACTATTACAACACTGGAAACAGAAGTATATACAACAAACATTAAATAAATAAATACACTGAGACATACTCGAACAGATTTCATCAGCATTTGTCCATTGTACCATTTAAGAGAAATTTATTTACTGCTGAGCAAAATGATCGAAGTCGTAGTGAAAGACGGCGGCTCCCTTACTATACCGTTGTCTTAAATATAATAATATATTATTAGTATTAATAATAATAATAACAATAATAATATTATTATTATTATAAAGGAATGGAATGGTATGGGCATATTGTGATTGGTGTGGACAGAGAGGATTTGAGAAGGTCTGTTTTTGAGGTCTGTTCGTATCCCGACCCTGGTATTCTAGCGAAGAAGAAGATGATGATGATGACAGTATAATAGTAATATATAGTAATTATAATAATAATGATTATAATAGTAATATAACACAGTAGAAAGTAGAAACCAGATAAATTAAACATCGACCTGATTAGCTTTAAATGAGTAGAGCACAAAGTTGTCATGCACAGCGAACCATTTCTTGACCCAATTCTTTCCATTGGTCGACATATTGAGGTAACTAGACATCAAAGCTGGGTCACTTGCCTTTACCTACAACAATATTCAACCGTAGCCAATTCATAATATTTATTGTTGCTTGATTAACACAATACTAACCAGAGTTAATCTTTTCAAAATATGATATATCACTGAGTTAATCACTTCAATTAGTGAATTTGAATGATAGGTGATCAATTTAGTTGATTGATAAGTGATTAATTCAGTTAATTGATAGATTGATGAGTGACTAAATTCAGTAATTGGTTAATTTACAGAATAGCGATTCAGCTAATAGATTTCTTTATTGATGTGATTAATTTAGCTACCGACTAATTCAGCTTACTTACATATGCTGAGGTGTCACAACAATGATCGCACTAAGCAATGTATACCTGTAAGACGACGGGTGCTTTACGACTCAGCAAGTGTTCACCTGACTGTTTGGCTACGTACGTCTCGTTCTCACCACCTCGTCTCATGTGCTCCATCTTAGCAAAGCAAGGATCACACACTCTCTGCGAGCGAGCGTCTCCCACGTAAGGTAGTTTGGATTTCTTAGAGGAACACTTGCCACATATAACCTACACAAAATATGCTTGTATTCACATCACCTATTTGAACAATTCCAACAGGGGTCTAGTTCTATTCGAGCAGGTGAATCCTAGGCTAAAGCAATCCGCATCAACTGAATATCGTATAGACAGACTAAAAAATGATTAGACAGATATAAAGTAAATAAGAAAGTAGAGACAGATTAGAAAATGTTTTATCAATTTCTGGAGCATAGGCGCTCACCAACCGAATGTTCTTTAAGGCGTTGGTGTAGGCCTATATCGTTTGTGTAGGCCTATATCGTTGGTGTAGGCCTATATCGTTTGTGTAGGCCTATATCGTTGGTGTAGGCCTATATCGTTTGTGTAGGCCTATATCGTTGGTGTAGGCCTATATCGTTGGTGTAGGCCTATATCGTTGGTGTAGGCCTATATATCGTATATAATAAATATATCAGCATATGTATACACATACAGAAGTGCTCTTATGGTGCGAGAAAACAGACTTTGAATATGTACCTTGAACCTGCCAATTGGCAGTGCACGGAAGAGAGAGAGAGAGAGATGTATTCAAATACAAACACAGTAAGCATCACATAAAAACTATAATATCAACAAATCAAATCTATTTTTAACGACAAAAGAAGTTAAAGAAGTCGTCTCACTATTCCGCAGGCGCGACAGTGATGACGACGTTTAATGGTCGTGAAGGGAGCGCTGCAGCACATACACATGCTCGTCTCCTTGTCCCGCACCCAAGTGGGCGCTCTCTTCCCTAGCTCATCGTCCTTCATCTAAACACAGCAAATCAACATTAACACATCTCAATAGCACATCTAAACACGTTAAATCATCATTACCACATCTCAATAGCACATCTAAACACGTTAAATCATTACCACATCTCAATAGCACATCTAAACACGTTAAATCATCATTACCACATCGCAATAGCACATCTAAACACGTTAAATCATCATTACCACATCTCAATAGCACATCTAAACACGTTAAATCATCATTACCACATCTCAATAGCACATCTAAACACGTTAAATCATCATTACCACATCGCAATAGCACATCTAAACACGTTAAATCATCATTACCACATCTCAATAGCACATCTAAACACGTTAAATCAACATTACCACATCACAATAGCACATCTAAACACGTTAAATCATATCAGTAGCACTTTAAAACACTTGAAAGCACATTGAAAGCACATTGATAGCACATATAAACAAATTCATTTGTCAAATAAAAGTTTTAAGTTATTAATCTCTACAAAACTAATGAGAGAAGAAAGTTTGAGTTCTGAGAAGAAAGCTAATCGTCTTGTGCAGTAGACGAGACACGTGAAATGATTTCTTTGCCCTAGATTCCAGTCTTGTAGGTACAAGAGTGTTCAGCCAAGTGGCACGTCCAATGTATATTACTCACCTTAGTCAGCATTCATATTCTAAAAAGAGAACTCCGTCGATCAAAAAATTAATTTATTCAAGAAAGGCCACATTTATAAATACCATAATGTAACCTATGCGGTGGGAAAAACTGGTTCTTCAGGAATTTTCCCATTGCTTTTCTCAGTTCCTTCTAAGTCGCCTCTTACAACAAAAACAGTTTACGTTCCGGTGCTATATGCCTTGGAAGTCTGATTTCATATTTTAATTGAATTAGCAACAGAATTAACAGTTGATAATTAGATTGCTAATAATTAATTTAATTCATTAATTGGTTGCATTGTTAATGCAACAGTTGCACTGTTAAACGGCTGGAGCCGGTGGCGAAGTCGGTAAGATACTCGACCGCGGATCAGTAGATGCAGGTTCCAATCCTGGGCTCGCCCGTCACTGACATCGCTTTCGAGTGAGGAATCTGACGTTAACCTTCGGTTTACCGGCTTTTAATTATTTGTTTAATTAATTAAGAGCACAGCTCAGCATACAGTATCAGCCGCTCCTTTGTGAGGTCTTCGAGACATCTTTCTTATTGTCATCTCTCTGATCGTTGTTGTCAGAGTCTATAGTCAATAGAAATTGAAATTATTATAAAACAATGATTTCAAATTTTCACTATGATTTTAATTGTAAATAAAAATCATTACAATTTCTAAATCAATTTCAATTATTATGTATACTGACCCCATATAGAACCTTTCTTGTATTCAAAACAAGACATGGCAGAATATGATTAAGCATCACAAAAAGCTTAAGCGATAGACACATTTACACTACCTAAAATGGTAGCCTTTTGCATAATAATAATTTTATTTTAATAATTTTGCTTAATAATGGTAGCCTTATGCCTGATTTAGAGAGAACCATGGCTAATTAAGAATATGTCTGAATTGGTTACAAGTTAGAGTAACAATTTAAAGTAGGGGCACTGTAAATTATGAACATTAATAAAAATATAGTAATAGGGCCTATACTTCTGTAAAGGAAGTTTAATAACGCATTAATCATAGAACATATCGCACTGGGTTACTTTAGCAACTCTTAGACAAGGGAATGATCATGATTAATTACTGAAGGTAAGATATAAAAATCCACAATCCTAAACCTGCACACAATTTTTGCACATTTTGCATTTTTTAAATTTTTTATATTATTTTTAAGCAAAAAACATAAAAACAGAATAAATTCAAACTCTGAAAGATATAATTAGAGCAACAGAAAGAACAGTAACTCTTACCATAATCCAGTCTTCTTTTTCTTCACTAGTGCTGTAAATATTACAATTACAAATTTTACTACTATAAAAAAATAACTAAGTTACGTAAAAAGCAAGCTGAACCAAATCTACAATCAGTTTCGATTATCAATTTTGTAGCTTTACATTTTGTAGCTTTTTAGCCAACAAAGATCAGACATTTTTAAATAAGTAACACTTGAACCTTAATAAGTATCAACACATAGCTAGGCCAGTTAGGCGGTCGATAGTGCGTCTCACTATGGATTCCAAACAAACAAATTCCACGCTCGTCTGTCACTGACAACTCTTTTGAATATAGAACTGACTTTAAACTCGGCTTTAGCATTTATTACGCAAAGAGTTGATTTGCTTTAAAGAAAGTCGAACTAATTGCTTAACCATTCAGAGTAAACCTAAACATTGATTGATTGCAGAAATTAAGAAATTTTTTAGAACATTTTTAGACATTTTTAAGTAAGTGGCAAACCTCGTGTGCATTTCAATGGATTTCTGCTTTCCTTTCACATAGAATGTATTAGGCATGTCCAAGTTATGAGATTCAAGTACCTACACATAAAGTAAGCACGCATCAATGAAGAACCAGGCGTTTGTAGGAGGTGCGGATAGCATGAAGACACTGGGAAAGTACCGAGTGTACTGGAGGCTGAGCGCGCAAAGGAAATTCCAAGTCATCGAAACAAGTCGTCGAAAAAGCGAACATTTATTTAACTTATGGAATATCTATCCCTCCCTCCCCGATCTGTCTGAAATGCTCTGAATAGTACAAAGACCGACAAACCATTGTAAAACCTAATTCTGAAACTATTTTAAGATCTGACATGATGCAAATGGTCACAGATGGTATTACTGAAATGAACAATAGAAAAGAGAACGTAATCTTTTCAGAGATTTCAGAAGATACTAGCAGCAGTGACTCTAATAAGGTGACCACTTTCATTAAGCTTCACTGCATCACTTCGGTACAACCTCGAATCGTCGAGGTTGTACTATATCTATGTAAGCCTGCATACGTGTTTAATGCCTGCATGCACATCAACATGAGTGTGCATACAAACAGAGACATATCTGCATTTAATCACATTCACAAACAAGATAGCGAGCACACACACACACAGACACACACAGACAGACACACCCATACACCCACACACACAGACACACACACAGACATACATATATATATACACACACACACACACGCAGAATCTCACCTCCATTCCATCTACATCCAGCCTGGACTTGATCTTGTACTGCTGGCGCTGACCAATCTTGAGAGGAAGACTTGAGCAAACCAGCAGCATGTCCGTGAACTGGAGCATAGTACAAGACATACAAAATCAAGAAAAATATACTAAAAATAAAATAGTACATTTTAATACTGAAAGTGATACAGTAGCTTTACACAAACTACAGGAGTAAAGGATTACATTGTTGCATTGCGCACAGTTCATCGCCCTAAAATAATATCTTTACAGATAATAAACTACATCATTCCTCAATTATAATTATAAGCAGTTACATAGCACAAAATAATTGTTATAATTATCCATACAAACTAGCAGTAACGAAGTTTCAAGTGAAATTTAACATTATATGCACAGATCTTTCATTAAACACCTTTAAAACATGCCTATAAAATCCAAATACTGCATAATAAATTAGTACAAAAAGTGAACAGGCGTTGAATGGAAAGTGAAGCAAAATTAACTAGAAACATACCAGAAAGAGAATTCTTTCCATTAGAGAGCCATCTCTGGCCGATACTCTCATCATTTTACCCTCTTTGATGAATTCTCTCGTAGGCGCAATGAGATCTATAGCTCCACCCACGCCCTCGTTTATGTCCAGCAGCTTACGAAATCTTTCCTAAATAAACAGCATAAACAGCCCAATAACTAGCTTACAAAACCTTTTCGAAATCATAAAAATCAAATAACTATCTTACAAAATCTTTTGTAAATCATAAACAACCAAATAATTAGCTTACGAAACCTTTAATAAACCATAATTAGTCAAATAATTACCTTAAGAGACGTTTCTAATTCAGAGACAGCCAAATAACTACCTTACAAAATCTAAATCCGAAATAGCCAAATCTTATGAAATCTTTCATAAATAGTAAATAGCCAAAAAACTACTTATAAACCTTTTCTAAATCATAAAAAGCCAAATAACTATTTACGAAACCTTTTCTAAATCACAAATTGCCAAATACCTACCTTCTGAAATCGTTCTTAAATAATTAATAAGTATCTTAATAGAAATGAAAGAGAAATGAAAAGTAATAGGAAGACAATAGATATGTAGCACACAGCAGTCTCGAAGACCAGTTCCAGTCAAGCACACAAATAGTAGAATGGTATTTGTGACAACACATAGAAAGTAAGGCAACAAACCATTTTCTGCATGGTGGTGTTTGTATGAGAGGCAGCCGTTGTTACAAGATTTAGCGCCTCTGAACATGCACATAAAACAGTGTCGTTAATTTTCAGTATTTTGAACAAATTACTGAATGAACTACTTATCTATGCATGACCTATTGTCGACAATTATTCCAATTAATTATTGCCGTAACAAATTGATAGAAATGTACATGAAAGTAGCTGCACATTATCGGCTACAAACGGCTGCATTAGCTGCAGGCTCATTATCAGCATTAAATCTAAACAGTTAAATTCATCAGTATCATTGATTGAATAATTTAATACAAAATGCCAGGATAAAAATAAGCTGTGAACTGGTATATATAATCTTATTATTTCAAAAGTCGGTTCTAGAAAAACTGAGAATAAAAATACCAGCAGCTGAGTATCTGAAAAGAGGTAAATAAAGGAAGGCAGTTAATATTTGATACTACAACTGCTCAAGAAATAATTGGAAAATATTTTAATTTCTAAAGATATATATTAAAACTGATTACTAACTCAATATCTATTCAAAAGAGAAAGTTACAACATAATTACTTTTGGTATCCTCCTCTTCCAAACTGTTTGGAGACAGATGACGAAGATACCCTGCAAGTAGCAACGTTCAGAAGATAAAATATAAAATAACTATAATTGTGTAAACTAGTATTAATATTTATGCCATTATTTAATGGCAATAACATGTAAGAGAATATGACCGAAATAAGAAAACTTAAGTTTTTATACGTCTGTACTTAAAATTTAGCAGTGAAGTAAATTTTGATACACATAAATGCTACGGTCTGATTTCTCATTGTTGTACAATCTTGATATGGCATTCACATGTAGAAATGAAACGGAATCCAAAGGATATAATTATATTGGAAAGAGAAAGCCAGGGACCTGACGGTTAGTGAGATAAAGAAGAACAATTGTCTTTAACCTATATATAAACATGTAACCTACATACATAGACATTAGATAATCTACATATAAAATATGCTACGGTAAGCGTAGTCCTCGGTTGATCTATTCTTCAGCAACCCGGATACAGCACGGGTAACAAAGGTATTAAACAATGGACCAAATAAGTATTAATTTATAAAAATAATACATGACATTATAACTAATAATTTAAAGTGCTTTTGAGCAGCAGTTCATTAAATTTCATACATGACATTATAACTTTGAAGTACCTTTGAGCAGCAGTTCATATCGTGGCACTCGCTGGATGGGTTCCAGCATGTGATGCTGCAGAGCAAGCTGCTCACATTCTGGCATTGCCTGCATCCACATCAATCATATCAATTAAATCATATCAATCACATCATATCAATCATATCAATTATATCATATCAATTATATCATATCAATTATATCATATCAATTATATCATATCAATTATATCATATCAATTATATCATATCAATTATGTCATATCAATTATGTCATATCAATTATGTCATATCAATTATATCGCATCATTCATATCAACCCCTGGTCCACTCTATATATCACAAAGTACACTATTAGTAGTCTTGAACCTGACACACTATTAATTTAATTAAAAATTTTATCACCAAAGTCTATCAACAATGGCTGGCACCAGTGGCGAAGTCGATAAGATACTCGACCGCGGATCATTACGGTGCAAATCCTGGGCTCGCCCGTCACTGACATCGCTTTCGAGTGAGGAAACTGACGTTAACCTTAGCTTTTAGCTTTAGCTTTAACTTAAAATAACAGAATATCATAGTCATCTTCCTTTTAATCTCAGCTTAACTATGGCCAGGAAATGACTACCAAAATATCAATAAATAAATAGGACATAAATTTGATAATACAGTATTCATAACTTACCTCAATGTCCTGAACAATTTTAAGAAATCTGGGGCATTTATCCATCCACTGATTGATCGTTCCCATAGCATTGTCAAAGTTACTCACATATTCCGTGTAGAGCTTTAGAAACGGTGCAAACTTCTTCATTACGTCACCTATTCGTGGGCATTGCTTCCTGTTACAAACATAGAAATTCTAAAATAGAAACTTCTATAATTAAAATTCATATTTAAATGTCTATGTTTATACCAAAAAGCTGGCACCTATGATCTAGGAACGTCATGATGAACAACGCTATTCTCTCAATGAATTTAATTTCCAAAAAACAAAAACATTGCTATAAAACAAATTATAATAACAAAATCATAATTAAAAGTACTATAGAATTAAAGTAGCAAACTCAATTATTAAGTATGTCAGATGTAAACTATTATTTCAGTAAATTATGAAATTTAGTATAATTATAATAGATCACGCAGGCCAAATTATGTAAACAAATGAAGAACAAAAGAAATGAGATTTTACCGGCAGAGTTGGTAGCATGCCTGCCCAGACAAGCAGGTCACGGGTTCCAAATCTCAGTAAATCGTCGACAATAGTACTCTAACTATTAGAGTCTACCAGTAAACTCACGAATGGAAAAAGGCGCTAAACTTCATGAAGTCATTAGTTTATCATAAGATTTACAGTACATTCGAAAACAGATCTGATATATTTATCATATAGAAATCAAAGATCATATAAGATCATATAGGATCCAAATACAAAATAAACATAAACGAAAAATAAACAAGTTAAATATATCCGGAACTTTAAATTTCATCTTTCAAATCCTGCATATTCTGATCGACCCAGCCTAAAGGCTGAAGCCGAGTTTAAACTCAGTTTCCTGCTCGATGTCAACATGCCAGTGACTGGGATAGCACTGGATTTGAACCCTTCATCTACTGATCCGCTGTCGAGTAACGTGCAAGCAATTACTCAGCTCAATCAATAAATTAATTTCAGAAAATATTTGGTCAGGGAGAAATAGTGTCAGGGAGAGAACTGGATTTGAACCCTTACCCTACTGATCCACTGTCGAGTAACGTGCCTTCAAGCAATTACTCAGAGAAATAAAATAAATTTGATACAATTTTTAAAAGGTTTACAAACAAACAAATAACAAAACACAACATTCTAGTAAATTTCTGTTTAAAATTGACCATTGCAAAACAGTAATCAACCATTAATAATAATAATAACACCAATTAGAGTGCTACAGTCATTAATGACAACATCATTGTACAATAGACAACCATAAAACAATAACCAACCATTCTTTCATGCGTCTCTCCAGCTGTGGAAGCAGAAAGTCGTTGTGGAACTGATAAATGCTTTTAATATTTGAAAACATGTGCGGAATTTCATCGTTAGAAAACATGTGCAGCTCACGATTCTTTAAAACGACAGTGAAGTGAAATGTCTGAAGCATAATACAATATAAATACTAAAGTAAATAATAATAGAAATAATTAAAATCATACCTTGGCTAAATTATTTTAAGTGGCTCAAGTCAAATTTAACTTTAAGTTTAAATGTTTAAATAAAACAAAGTTGTGAACATAGAAAAATATTCAAAAAAATTAATCGGCCCAGTATTTAAACAAACTATTTTTAAATTTATTTTATGAATACAACAAAAACCTCAAATTATCATCTCTCTCTCCAGCGCTCTGCCATGCAGCAGGTCCAAGGTACATATTCCTACTCACATGCTGCTTTTCAAGCTCCATACAGAGCACACCATCAACAAAAATTCAAATCAGTCGATTTAAATCAATTTCTTTTTTTTTCAATTTAAATTCTCTTCAATCTTTAAATCTGAATAATTGAATATAAAACCAGCACCTAAAGACCCAAAGCTAAATAGAGTAGCAGAAACAAATTATTACAATTATTCAAACTCTTAGAGAAACCTCTGTTAGAGATTGGTTTTAAAAATTCGCAGCGCATATCTACAACACACCTGATCGATGAGATGTAATCTTTTAACGTAAGCTCTCTCAGTGGTGAGCAGTTCCATAGCGAGCTGATAGGCTCTTATCATGTGCCTCCTGGATTCTACGTTATTATCAACGTCTGTGCCTAATATCTGTCACACAGCAAATGTTCTTCAGGTTGTATAGGATGACATGCAAGCAGCTACTTAATAATTATAATTATTAAGCAATAATTAATTAATTATTTTATATAATTGTAATTATAACCTAATAATTATTTGGTTACAATTACAATTATATAAAATAATTAATTACATTATATAATTGTATATTATATAGTATAATCTAATTATATAATATAATTATTTATTTTGTAATATAATATAATTATAATTACAAATTATAATTTGGCCATTTCGTCAATCAGAAACTCTCATTTTTACAAACAATTCATTACAGAACAACAGAATGAAGTTGAACAACAAAAGAGCTATTTACGAAAAAACAAAATACATGAATTGAATACAAGTTTTAAGTGTTTGCTAAGTATAATGCAAGTTTTCATTCAAACAAACAATGAGATGAGTCATGAACCAATTAAATAATGAAGCAAATTATAAAATTAAATGAACAACAACAACATTTTAAATCATATTTCATCCTTACATTCATCATGGCCAAATAGAAGTTAAATAAATCTAAAAGAGTATCGTAATATGAATATAAATTCAATATATAGAAGAAAGGAAAGCAGAAATTGGTCAAAAGAGCTAGGCTGCACACTAAGAAAGATAGAAAGAGAGAGATAAAGAGAGAGAGAGGGAGAGAGAGATTGAGAGAGAAGATAGAGAGACAGAGAGAATTAGGGATTGACAGAGGGAGAGAGAGCGAGAGTTGAGGAAGGAATGCAGAGAGAGGAAGAGGGAGGAAGAGACAGATAGTGAGCGGGAGACAAACCTCATTTAGTGGTTTTGTCAGGCTGAGAGACTCAAGATCGGCATAATCGCTCACTCCGTCACTTTCCTCTGAATCTGACGCTAACCCGTTCTCGTCAAATTCGTCAAACTCTCTTGAGCAAATCTCCTTCTCTCTCGTCAGCCGCTCCTGTCGAGTCATCCGGTTTTTCCTCAATTCCGATTTATTCCCAGAATCACATCTGCAGCTGACCTCGTTACAGCTGCAACCTTTTTCTTTATTAGGTTTTGAGTTAGAGTGTTTCCCTGTAGTATCATTGCATTCAACGGAGGAACTAGACCCCGATGGAAGTGGGTGATGCAATTTTTTTTTATCTTTCTCATTATTTGGTGAATTTTGGTTTTGCGGCACTTCAGGCTGAGCGTCAGCTACCACCTCAGGCAATCCCAAACCCGTTACAAGCTGCTCTGTGAATTTTGGATTTACAGCAACTGAAATGGAAATCAAAAATTTAAAGCACTCCTAATGGTTTGTAACTATTGCATTTTCTAAAGATAAAAAGAAAATCTGATAGTGAGTTTTTATCAAACAGTATTATACATAATACTAAAAACTAATAAAGTAGCAGTGATACTGATCGCAGCAAATATAAAATAAGTAGCAATTTGAACTTAAATTGCAACTCAAATTGAACTTATATAGCTAGTAACTCAAGATAATATATTGTAAAGTCTACAACTTTTTCTTAGTCTCTCTTCTCTCTCAATTTTTCACATTATCCTTCTTTCTCTCTCTGTCTCCCTCTTTCTGTCTGTCACTCTCTCTCTCTCTCTCTCTCTCTCTATCCCACTCTCTCTCTTTCTGTCTCACTTTATCCCTCTCTGGCTCTCGTTCTCTCTCTCTCTCTCACCTTTTCTTTAGCATTCACATTAAAAAAATTAAAATAAAGCAACAACAACCTCGTGGCTTTGTATTGAAGAGGTTGAACTTCCCACCACGAAATCCCGGGGCACCGACAGACTTTGACCTGCGCCTTGAAGCTCGCTGAGAGTTTGTCATGTTAGATTTCTTCTGCCTCGGCACCACAGAATTAGACGCATCTGTGGGAGGTTCTAAACTAATGCCGGCAGATTCTGAAATATCATAATAATAATAAAGGAAAAATAATAAATCAAATCAAAAAATTAATTAAATAAAGAGATTAATAAATAATATTAATCTGAAATATGATAATAATAATAATAATAATAATAATAAAGGTTTAATGTCTGTTTCCTCATACAAAGAAGATGTCAGAAACGTCCCCCATCACATGTCACTACAAATCGATTCAGGCCAAATGATGTGAAAAAACAAAAAAGCTGAAAAGAAAGAAAAAAGAACCTAAACGGTGCTGGTCCGGTGATAAAAAATATGCAAATCTTGTATTATGTTTAAAGTACTGAAGTAAAAAGGAAATTTAAAAAAAACCTACAATATTTTTTCTCTGTTTCAATCTGAAAAAAGAAAAGAAAAAGAAAGAAACAAGAAACGACATTTTTTACATTTTAATAGTAAAATTGCGTAGAAATAAAATAAAATTGTATTATAGAAAATTAGAGTAAACTACATGGGTCTGTGGATAAAATCTAATTATTATAATATACAAAAGATTATTATAATATACAAAAGATTATTATAATATACAAAAGATTATTATAATATACAAAGGATTATTTCCTTTATGTTGCAATATACATTACAACATAAGCGAAAGAGCTAAAACTTTTCATCACTATATTATTATCAGAACCTGCCAAAAGACAATAGATAATATTTATATTTTTAAGTTAAGAAGTAACAAAAAATAGTGCATATCTAAAATATACCATTGAAACTAGACTGAAAATTGCCTTAAATAATTTTGTCGTATTTTGCATACTTATTGTACTCAAAATAAATGTAAAATCTTATCCGAAATTTACAATTATGGCACTTAAAGGAAAAGCAGCATTCAATAGCACAGCACTGTTCCTTTATATAAATTTCTAAGTTAACTCATTAGAATCAGAAAGTTTACTGAAAGGTTACTGAGAACGTTTAGAATGCAAGTGAAAAAAGTTAACCTAGAATATATGTACTGTTAGAATTTACATAAAACATCCTGGGACTGAATACAGGAAAGCTTACTAAACTCATTTTTGAAATGAATATTAAACTAAACGCATCTTAAAAATAATCGTCCATAGTATACAAATATTTGAAACTTCTTGACCCTGTGAAGAAGACATTCAGTTAAAAAAGTTCTATCGAATGCATGCATGTACATGCGTCACACATACATGCATATATATACTAAATACCACCGAAATATAATTAAATAGACAATCGATACATATTAGTAACTCACTAGAGAAGAGATCCCCATCCTCAGTGGTAAATGAGTTGATTATAGTAGAACATCTGTATGTCGTGGCTTCATATTTCATCAAATTAATATCTAATTCAATATGATATACATGCATTTGTTAATAGCTAATATTACCATTCTCTAATTCACTGTCAAAGGTCAGATCCAAGGTATAAATTCTGATGCGCAAGTCAAGCCTAAGATATATGCTGTTAATAATACTGAAATTCCACTCATATGTGGAAATGAAGGGGAAGGCGGAAGACAGAGAAGAGTGGAGGCATTATATACTATGGATCTGCCAGTAGGCAGTGCACTAAGATAGAGAGACTACTGAAATTATCCATTAATCTTTAATTGACAGAACTTTATAGTATCAAATGTACAATGGAGAGAAAGGTCAGAGTGCTAATATTTAGTATTCAAAAAACCATTTGATCTCATCGTGATATTAGAGTTAAAGCTAAAGCCAATTTAAAGTCAGCTTCCTGCTCGAATAGCCTGTTCGTGATGGAGAAAGCACTGGATGTAAACCCTGAACCTACTGTTCTGCTGTTGAACAACTTGCCAACAAGCCACTGCCTCAGCCAGTACTGGAGTACTGATTTAATCACAAATACACCAGTAATTGTTGTTAGGTATATGTTATGTACAGTCAGTATAAACAAAACGATTAAATAAAACGATTGCGAATCCTATAAAGAACTTTGTTAATGCTAATATTATAAGTTGATTTATAAGTAGATATTTACAGTAAGTGAAAAACTTTAAGCTTTTAAGCACAAGTAATTTTTCCTTTCAACCCTTAAAGTATTTATTATTACTTAAATTGTTTTATTTAAGATTGTTAATTTTATACCTGCAGGTGGTTGGCACTGTGCTATCACCGTATTGTTCTGAATATTTGCAGTTCTATCGACCGAGTCCTTCTTAAAATATAAAAAAGATACAAAAATAATACATTCCAATGCTCATATTCTTTAACATATATATTTAACGTATCACCTCAGTGAAAAATATAAACTTTGACCGCGATCTACGAGAAATATTTTTCGATAATAAAATAATCATAATAGAACAATATGCACTGATATGGATCCACTGAAGAAAGCAAGACATCATCTGTTACGTCATGAGTAAGCATCATTTTAAGACATTTTAACAACTTCTAAAATTTGTTCAGTGCCTTGTGGCCTTAATCACATATATTATATACATGATCACGAGGAAATTTCTTTTAAAAATCATTTGTTTTAGTGAAATTTCCTAAACTATTTCTTATACTTCCAATATACATGTACTACTGAATATAAAGTCCAAATGTATATATAGATCCTCATATCTACATATACTCAGCCTACTTACCACAAATGGCGACACATTATAGTAGATTTGAGGCTGCTGACGAGGACTCAAAGGTGTTTTGGGTGAGATCATAGATCTTTGAGCGCAGGTTCTGATTGGTAGAGGCGGCGGAGGACCCCTCCCTGAAACTGTTACACTCTCCTTGATTAGTGAAGGAGTCGCATAGCCACGCCCACTTTCTGTAAAACAGGTTTTGACTGGAGAAGTTACACAGCCGTGCTCAGATCTGGCTGAACACTCGACGACTGGGATAGCATATGCACTCTCAATCGGAGAAACAGGTGGAGGAACTGGTGAAACTGGTGGAGATAGGCTCTTCCCAATAGGTGTGGTAGGCATCGTTATTGGTGGAGGGGCTTCAGGCCAAACCTCCATTGCAATGACGGTTTGAGTAATCAGAGGTTCATGTGAGACTGGCAACTTCATTTCACCTTTACCATCAGAGACACCGGAATGATTTAATTCCATTTTCCACAGTTTCTCGTTTTCTCCAGAAAAACACGAGGAGCACGGTTCCCGCTACTCATAACGGATAATTCATAGGAATCTAAATCATTCTATCCTAATTGGGTCACAGATCATCTTAAATCGAGGAATTACACCCTTTCAAATTAAACAGAATTACACAAAAAATATCAAAAATCACACCAATTTAAAGAGAAAATTATTTCTTTAAAGCACATTTTGTAGCAACTAAAAAATTAATTATGAACTACTGGTTAATTAATAATTAATTAATTAATTACTGGTGCACTGTTATATGTAAATAATTTCTCTTCAAGTCAAAAAAAGCCATCAAATCCTTTAGAAGTAAAAAATATAGCAAAGACTGATTTTTAACAGAGCAAGCTAATCTTTCACTTTTGGCACTGATCTACAAATTCTATAAGCTTAGCTCTTAAGATTTCATTGAATTAATGGTCCCATTAATCATTTGCTGCTCAATACCAATTTATGCTTCTACTTACTGAGTTTTTTTAGTAAATTCACGATGCTTCTCCTTATAGGCAGATTAGTTATAGCATCTTAGACAATTCTTAGGCTGAACTAGCCAACGTTTGACTGCTATTTCAAATCTTCCTGTAATTTCCCGATCCTGTCATTAAAGTGCTAAAGATCAGTGTATCTTTTGCTATATTGACTTGCTGATTCTGCACCTAACTCATCGATGCTGACCACAATATATACTGCATCTTCAGAATTAAGTTCTACAACATAACTATAACAAATTTTGTAAACGATTGCTAGCAGATTTTTAGTTTTTTTTTATTAGATGGTTATTTCCTGATTTTCAATGCGTATATAGATTTGAAATCGCTTATTAATTATTACTGAAATACATAGCTCTCAACTAAAATCGATAATAATATATATAAATATTTATAGAGGCCCAGATTGCTGTCCCATTTTTAATAGGAAAACCTTATCATTGAATCAATTATTAATAACATCGTTACATATTCTTTAATTTTAGACAGAAAATTATCCGAAAAGTCCTGAATCTTCAATGTTAGCTACTGCCACCGGTAACAGTAACACTGCATTTCATATGTTTATGCCGAATTAAGGAAAATACAAAAAAAACAAATCGTCAAGGAACATAATATACACAATCCGGAAGTTGATCAATCAGCTGATCGAAATGGGCGTGATTCATAACACTGCTACCAATGAAAATGTTTTTAAATAATGACCCTCATTTCCGATTCGAAAGCACATGTTTATCTATTACAACAACAATAAGAACAATATGATTAGAGTATTAACATTTTACAATAATATGATTACAACAAAAAGCTTTAATAACTTTACAAATAAAAGCATACCATAACAATGATTAAAATGCTACCTTCATCAATGCCAACATCGATCAAGCAGTCTTGAGACAAATCCGAGCCGATGAATAAAAAAAAGTTTAAAATGGTGAAAAATCCAAATAATAAGTCCGCAGATGTATGGAATTAAAGAAACGGAGAGTTACTTGATGGGAGCAACTCATATACACTGGATGGAAAAAGAGAGATGGAAAAGGTATCTCTTCAACTGCATGCCTTTGAACTGCTCATAGGAAAACAATGACCTATGATTTCAAACATTCTTTGGGATTTCATGTTTGCTGTATCTCTCTTCTTCCCTGCAATGTTCTGCCAAAATTGATATCAAATTAATAAAAACCATGCATATATACATGTAGGCTACGTAATATAAAAAGCTATACAATATAGCTATACTCTATAGCTACATGTATAGGCCTACGCTACATAAAAAGTAATCATGTTTGCACTATCTATTACATTTCTTACGAAGAGTAAAACCGTCCATAGTTCGAGTTATGACCATTGGAATGTCTGATTCATTGATACTCGATCAGATTGTCACATTTAAACTAGTAGTAATAAAAATTAAAATAACATTTAAACAGCGAGCTCCAGCAAATAGAATTATGAAAGGATGAGTGACTACAATCGATCAAGTCGATTTCAAATATCAAGGGTTCGATAATCAGCCGAGTTTATCTGAGAATAATATTATACAAGTATAATATTATACAAGTATAATATTATATATGTATAATATTATACATGTATAATATTATACATGTATAATATCTATAATTAATAAAATCTTAACGCTTAACTATAAAAGGGCTTAGAATTCAGCAATTGAATTACTATTTTTTCGTCTGCAGTATAATTATTTAAGTAATTTAGGAAATATGTGAAATTATAATTCAAAGTTAAGCTTTAGTGACGTTTCAGTGATCATCGATTTGATTCGCATTATTATTAAATGTTCCTACGTTTTTCCCACGTTATAATTTTCATTAATTATTATTCTCGTGATACGTTCTAGGTCTGTCGATCTCTATGTGAGGTTTTGGCGAGTGGGTCTTTGTTTTGCGCGGGTACTTGATTTCCCAGGTTGGAAGTAATACCTTGTGATGCTCACTTGGTCTCTCTGCAGTTGGTACTTCAGTTGTTTGAGTGTGTGTTCATGTGCATATGAGTGTTCAATTATCAGAACAATTCAATTTATAAATAATAACATGTACACAAAAGGTCAATAAATGACGAGACGAGACTAATCATCATTATCATTCAGTGAGCCGATTATTACAACACACGATTATTGGACTAATTTGCAAAACGTCAGCAATCAAGTCATTATATCCATTGCTTCAACATGCTTGAGCATAGGAAAATGCTACAGAGCTACTGAAATGCGCCTGCGTGCAGCAGTAGGCGAAAATGAGACTTGGTGAAACATTTGTTTGACAACAAATAAGCATAGCTCAATAATATACGATAAGTTTTCATACTGACATCACCTATAGGCTACCACTTTGTGCGGACACCTTCTGATCTTAAAGAACATAAACGTAAACACGCATTGTACTGATATTTTCAACTATTTTGATATCAATCACTTTTAATACCACATGTTTAAACCGTTAGGCAATTTAGTCCATTTCCTTATAACCAGTTCAGTGAACTTCCGAGATTTTACTCTCAGATCAGCGCGACCGGAAAACATTTAGAAAAATATTCTGCCCTGAGCATCCCTCAATTAAACTGTAGACGAAGCATAATATGAAGCCTATCATTGTGATGCATATGATGCCGATGATGATGATGCCCATGATGCATATGATGCCCATCATTTTGGTCCTTTTATTGATATTATACAATGTATTAATAATAATAATAATAACAATTAGAGTGCTACAGTCATCAATGACAACATCGAGCACTATAAATTAGGCAAACCTTATCACTGTTGTATAATAGGGCTACTTATATCATAGCGCTGTTCATATAGTGAGCGTGGAGAAAGTTCTAATTGTTAATTACAAACAATTAATTTCAACATTGCAATTTGGTACATCAGACTGATCTAAATTGATTTAAATTCTATTGAAAGATTGGCATATACTGATGTTAATAAGAGTTATTCCTACCATTTGGAATTTCGGTATCTCTATGGCTTTAAAAATGCAGAATAAATGTATATTTCTTAAAAACGAGCTTCTTCAACTGACTATGGTTTCTGCTGTACATAAAAATGATATACGGCACGTGTTACGAAATTTATTTTGAAAAGTTTCTGTTTTTAACGCCCCCACTCTTTTCTCTTATATTTTCATCTTCATGTCCACACACGAGTGGATCTTTGAATCATCTATATCATGCCTTAATACCATTATACTTGGGTGATTCTGCTTATGACGAGATGGGGCCCAAATGCCTTCCTCAGTACCAGTACCACGGAACTGTGATTTAATGATATTCGCGCGTGGTCTTCAAAAGTTGTCACTGTTCAGATTTAAGTTCAAATCCAAATATTGGTTGAACTGAGTACGAAGCTGCTTAACTTCGTTTATGACGCGAATGCTCTACCAATTTGCTACCCCACAACGACAATAACTTCAGTGAATAAACAATAACATGCTTGAGAAAAACCAATTTCATTCCTTAAATTCAAATGGTTGCATTATAAATGTCATATTTATGAGGCCAAAAACGTGATATTTTCTCATTACTCTGCCTTTTGTACAAACATTAATAAAATCTTTAAAATGAATCAATGAAGACAGACCAGAGATTGAAACTACTTTTGCTAATGCTCTGAAAACACTTAATCTCTTCAGTCGTGGATTATGTACGAGATGAGAGCTGATTAGCATTAGTCTACACGATCAACAAAATAGAACAGCCTGCAATGATATTCTGACGCAAAGCATAAATCTTATGCAGTGAGAAAAGTAAAGAAGAAACTGTTCAACACAATGGAATTATTTGCAATAAAATGATTAAGTACAGCTACTTAATTAAATAAAAGGTCATGGCTTTGCAGAACGACATTAAGGCCTAGTATATATCTCAAGTTCGTAAATTTCAGGTTAGGAAACCATTTCCTTTACATTCTAGCTTGCACATTAATCATAACATTAATCATGTGTTTAGCACATTATTCATGTGTTTAGCACATTTATCACGTGTTTAGAACATTGATCATGTGTTTGCACATTAATCATGCATTTAGATGTTTGTGTGTGAATTTAAGCTCTGTTCATTGAAATGGATTTGATTAACAGTTGAACCTAGAAGCGTAACATTCAATATTTCGCACATTAGAAGATAGCTACTTTCAACTTACACTATAAAAATTATTTTCTGAACAGTTTCTAAACTCAATATACTACTTGGCCAAAAGCTCTTCTAATTTAGCTTATTATATAAGAGTTTTAAATTATTGTTAAAATAGAAAGCTTAACTAGCTTATTGAAATCGAGTAAAATAGTGCGATGAGTTACAACAACTGATAAGACGATAAATAACAGGCAACTGTGGACCAGTTCTCTTTAGCCACAGATCATCGAGGTTTACGGAGTACAGAGAAAATCAGGTTTTTGTATTCGACGGAGACTTAAATATGAAATAATTTTTCATCTCGAAATGACATCCATAACGTTCGATTCTCTCAAATACTTGATTTTGCTATTCAGCCTCGAATAGGGGGTCTCTGACAGATACTGCAAAAATTCTTGTTCTCACAATTCACTAGCTGCCAGCCAGATTTGTAGGTTTCAAATTTAGTCCATATGAACACCGGATAACAATTATTGTAGATAGCCTTTACCATTTCATCGATGTGAAAGCAATCCAGTCCATCCCTTCCGCCGTCACACTTACACATTCCTGGATCTAAATATACATAACACCAGTTAGGGTGCTAGAGTCATCAATGACAACATCGAGCACTATTGAAACAAAATCAAGCAGGCGAGCAAAAAGAACGCCAAAAAACGGTGCAAAACATGTAATGTTGAGTAGGAATAAAGTTAAAGTTTTATTAACGTTGACATTTTAGGGAAAGCTGTTTGGTTAATAAAATACTGAAAATTTACACAAATGAAATACTAACAATCGTAAAAGAGTAAATCCTCTTCGGAATGTCATTGAAATGTAATGGTATCACTAAAATTTAATATAACGCATCAACTTCCCTGCCAGTTATCCCTAACTCTAATATCAAAAAATTACTCAATATTGTAAATAAGCGTATAAAAATTACGTTAGTTATGAGATCTCGATCTATCTCTGTCATTTCACTGCCTACTGGCAGGTCCATGGCATTTATCGCCTCCACTGATCTCTATCTTCCGTTTTCCTCATTTTGTCCATATAAGGGTGGATCTTTAAATCATTCCTTTTGATATATCATTTTCTTGGGGGGGAGAATTATGTTTAATTTCAAACGATCAACAACAGAAGTACAATCAGCTACAAGTAAATACAAAATAAATATAACCATTGTAAATAAATCATACGATGGGGATATGAGCTATGACATAAGTATAGCTTACTTCTTTGCACAAAAATGTCGATGACGTCTTCAACAGCTCGATGATGTTTCTGGTTCTCTATGATGGCTAAGCGGGCATGGCTTCCCCTCACAGGCTGCTCATGGGAGCAACCGCTCCTAGCAGCAGGCCACGTCTCCTTGCTGGCTCTGACCAGATAGCAGAGATTATCTCTACCGAGACTGTATCCGCTAGGACAACTTATTGCTGCTTTGTGATAACCTAAGCGCAAAAATATAAAGCTAAAAAGTAAGATTAACGTCAGTTTCCTCACTCGAAAGAACAATGACGAACAATGGTGTTAATGACGGGCGACTCCAGGATTTGAACCCCACACATACTGATCCGCGGTCGAGTTTCTTACCGATTTCGCAAATGGCTTCTGCCGACGGGTTAATTTAAAAAAACATCTTGTCTAGTTATTAGGACAATTGCCGTAGAGAAAGAAAAGAAGAATAAAATAAGAAATTGACTCCAGTGTAGTGCAATATGTGGTGGTGAAGCTTGTCCCAGTCGTCCTAAGCTACTGAAAAAGAGTTAGTTTTTTTGTCGACAACTCATTTCAAACCAGGCATACTGAAATGATCAACTGTGTTGATATATATAGATTTTAATTGCGCGTGTTAAACCGTTAGGTAAGTTAGACCATTTTCCGTATAACCAGTCCAGTGAATGTCTGAGATTTTACTTTCAGATCAGCGCGGCTGGGATTCGAACCCACTAGGGCTATATTCACCTCAAGATCTATGATTTAAAATTTCATGACGTTACCCCTGCGCTACTAAGTCATTCTAAAGATTCTTTCAGTAGACTGAAGATTGCGTAAATGAATTTAACTAATAGATAAAAAGTAGAATTATTTATACATCTAATTACTAATGTACCAATCACCAGTGTCTTAGTTTAAACTTCTCACTAAGTGTTCGATCGCATTGCTATTTCTAAATGCTTCAATCATACCGTAATAAAATAGTAATACGTAATTACATACACAATAGTATCGCTTCGTTAGCTACTACTGTAGTAATACAAATGACATTTTGCATATTTTATTAATTAGCTTAGTCGCATGTTTTGATTTATTCGCCTAAAATGAGATGACTAAAATGTAATTAATTACTGATCTACAAGTAACGGTAGGTTGATTTATCGAATGAGCTGAGGCTGGAGCCAGTGGCGACGTCGGTTAGATATTCAACCGCGGATCAGTATTCGTGGGTTCAAATCCTGGGCTCCCCCGTCACCAACATTGCTTTCAATTGAGGAAGCTGACGTTAACCTTAGGTTTACCGGCTTTTAATTATTTCTTTAATTAATTAAGAGCACAGCTCAGCATACAGTATCGGCCGCTCCTTTGTGAGATCTTCGAGATATCTGAAATGATATAGTGATTTTTAGAATTGAAAGTTGTACCGTTTTGGACCTTCTTTTTCTAACCGGCTTGGATATGTCTCAATAGTTCTCGATGTTACCATGGACGACAGTAGCACTCTAATTGTTGTTTTGTTAAGTTATTTGTAATAATAATTTTGTAAGTTATTTGAAAAAATGTCATTTTAAATAGTATTCAGTTACCCACGCACCATCGTAAAGTGGTTCGCACTCTCTCTCGATCGTCGTCGCTGTTCCTTGTATATTTCGAAGCTGCTGCTCCATTTGAGCCTTCAGGCTGCTGCAGTAACCCCATGTGCCTTGGATCGTACCGTCGCTTCTTCGAATTTGACAATTGCATTTATTAGAAATAAAATAAAGGCATGAAAGCACCACAATCAATGTTATCTTAGTTTGAAATGTGAGTTTTATCCTTATTTCCATGTTGATATAATAGATAAATACCTTGTTTACATAAATATAATGAATTTGTAATGTAATGTAGTGTAAAAGCTATTTAGGCCTATGTAAAAAAATATCACTAGACTGGCTTTCGTTTATGTCCTTAGTACTCCTCAGCACATTTCTTTGCAGATTGGTCTGGGTGAATTGATCTGTAGTGATGTGTGCTGTGGGGACGTCCCTGACATCATCCCTAGATGAAGAAACGAATATTAAACCCTTATTAATATTATTATCATTATTATTATTATTATTATTATTATTATTATTATTATTAAGTCATTTCTTATAACAGTATTTATTTTCGAAATTAATCTAGAGGACCATCTGCAATGGGTTATCATGAGACAGGCTATTGAAATCGTTAATTCTGCAGCTAATAAAATCAGTTGATCTGGCGAAAACTACATTTTAAATTTCCTAGTTAAAAAGAGAATCAAGTCTTATAAAAAGTAAACACGCATTATAGTGAATAATCAACTATGTTGACATCTATTACTTTTTAAAACCACATGTTAAACAGTTAGGCAATTTAGACCATTTTCCGTATAACCAGTCCAGTGAATGTCCGAGAATTTACTCTCAGATCAGCGCGGCCGGGATTCGATCCCACGAGGTTTCAATTCACCTTAGGCTTTGTCATTTAAAATTTCATGACGTTACCCCTACGTTACTTGGACATTCAAATTATATTAGTTCATTACAAATATTAGATTACACGAGTGTTCTCGAAAAGTTCTCGAACTGTAGCAGATTATCCGGATAAATTGTATTAATAATATTTAAATGAGAAACTAAGTAGAATTAAAAAAATATCTTTTGGTTGCATAATTTATCGGCCAATATTTATATTTATTATTGTGATTCAACTGAAATATTTTTTTATCAAACCATTAAAGTATAGAACCCGTTTATCGTTAGCAGAATTAAACTATTTTCTCCTAGGCCCATATGCCTTCATTTACTGTGAATTATATTTAAAAGCATGAAAATTAAAAAACGACAAAATGATTACGTCTGCTGCGAAATAGCTTTAAAATCGAAGAATTAATCATATAAATAAGTAAATAAGAAGTATAATTATACTATTCGACCCTTACACTCTGCTCACTTATCGTATGGAAATTGAAGCATAAGCAAACGCAAGCAAACAGCGGCTGCGCATTTATCTAACACCGCTGTTCTAATTATCTACAAATTGTGGTTGAGACTACTGAATAGGTCTAGACCTATTCGGCCGAATATGCTGAATCAAAATGAGCTAAGAAAATAAAAGAGAAAATTCATGTGTAAAATTCTGATTTGATTCCACTTTTAAGTATATTCTGACATTTGTAAATTTATATATTAGTATATATTACTATACATTAGTAAATTTCAAGAGGTTAGTGTCATAGTACTGTGAATTGATAATCAATTATGATTTTCAAATAAATTAGAAAATTACACAAATACTAATTTTATAAAAGAATTAATGAATTGCTAATTACAATCTTATTGAATTAATTATTAATCAATGCGAAGTAGTATGTGTATACACTATACATGTATATTGAGCAAAATCAACTGATTCATTTGACATTTAAATCAAAAACATAGAATTTATGGTAGAGAAACATGTTTAGATATTCGACTTTAACTATTACTTATGTAAGTCTAAATTTGGTTAATCCTTTAAATTTAGCCATTAAATCGCCCGGGGATAAAAACCTGTAACATTCCAATGTTGACTAATTGAAGCACAAGTATATGTACAGTATGTATTACCAGGTAGGTTGATCGTGTACCTGACCCAGTTCTCTCTCTCTCTTCAGTGCACTGCCAAATGGCAGGTTCAGGGTACATATTCATACTCAAACTCTGCTTTCTCGCTCCAAAAGAGCACTGTTCTTTGATCAGCAGGTTAATCCCTTCACAAAGTTTATATCTTATCCATACCTTATATAGCCTATAGCTTGGGAAAAGTATGGCTTCTGAGGTGGTTTCCCGTTGCCTTCCTCAGTTGCCTGACCCAACTATAACTTTATTATTGTTATATAACTGTTGCAATAACAGAGGAGGAAATAGTCAACTGGTATCAGCCGATTTTGTAACGCATTCTTCTAGATCGTTTCCTGCCATAACAAATCCTTAAAAATGCAAATAAATGTATATATTATGCTCCATCTCTTAAAACGACAAATAATTTTTTAATTAAAACCATTGTACCCGTACTATTTCAGCACTATCAATATTAATATTAAAATGAATATATAATTTATAATATTATGATACTATTAGGCTATTATTATTATTATTATTATTATTATTATTATTATTATTTTAATTTTTATACCCCGTGTATAGATAATTCGGGTTTTGATAGAAACGCGTCGAGCAATGCTGCCTACTTCAAGCAGATTGAAGCAGACTGCCCAAAGTTTACTATTATTTTATTGTTATTATTTTTATTATTACATGTAATAATATTAGGATTATTATTGTTTTATAAGGGCCTACCGCATTGATTTAAATTAGATTTACTTTTAACATGTTGTCTAGGTATTCAATTTTGAAGTCATTTATCATTTGCGATATTATTTTCGTAACTAGAAGCGATTCTACTGCGCTATATATTATTACATACTATGCTATACACGCCAATGATTTTGTTCATGCAATTAAGAAGATTTAGTTAAATAATTTGTATATGGGAGATTGTGTGAAACCTGACATAATTCTGGAGAGCTTATCATACAAGGCTTTCTCATGCACTACAACGAAGCATTTAAAATATCTAATTACAGTTATAGGCTACTAAATTACAATAATACTAAATTACAATTAGCTTAATTGCACTGAACTAGGATTATACTCAATTACAATTAGCTCTTTATTTTAATATACAGTCTGGTAGGCATTCCTCAATGAGTTCTGACTTAATTTTATAAGTACCCGAGAGAATTTTTCCTTGACGTTTGGAATATTGCTTGAGACTCATAAATAAATTCCTAATACATCGCATTCTAGTGGAAGGTCTCATGACTCTATAGAGATCCATTCAGACGTTAAGTCTCATATTTCCTTGGACTGAATGAGAGCTCGACAATCGTAAGCGTTCTCTATCTCATGTGAAGTGATGATATACATGGTAAAAGCTAATGTTAACGTCAGTTTTCTTGCTCTTAAGCGATGTCAGTGACGGGATAGCCCTGGTTTGAATCCCGCACAAACTGATCCACGGTCGAATATCCTACCGACATCGCCATTGGCTCCAGCCATGTAGTTACAGTGGTTAAAGTGGTTAGAGTTAGGGGAACTCATTTCCCCTAACTCTCTTTTTTCTGAGGTGCGTTCCCAGGCTGGGGTCCTATGCTAATAGCAGGAGACCTGCAAATACATTACAGGGGGCTCGAAGAATTGTGATAGTTCCCTTAGCTCTCAATTCCCACTTTAACCACCATGTAGTTATTGACAAACAAATATTTAAATTAAGTTCTTTAATTTCTTGTACTGGCCCTACTCTGGCGATTTGTTAATAGGCATTGTCAGAGTTGATTATGAACATGTTACTAAACATATAAACCTATACGGACTGGGGCAAAAAAATAATCCCCTAGCGAAATCTCAATAACTTTAAGAAAACTCAAAATTTCTCTACGAAATTTGCGGAGCTTCTAGGGGAGGAATTTCTGCGTATATCTGGCAAATTTTATGAAAATCTATTGAGCAGGAAAAATATTACAGCTTTTCTAAGAAAAAAGTGCAAAATCAGTTTTAACAAGGCTTTTTTTACCAAAAGTCTTAATAACTTGGACAAAACTCAAAATAGTTTTACAAAATTTTCGGGGATTCCAGAGGAAGAATTTCTACACATATCCCGCAAATTTGGTGAAAATATATTCAGAAGTAACAATAATACAGCGTTTCTTCGAAAAAAAATTTAAAATCAATTTTAACAAGGCTTTTTAAACAAAAGTACCGGATATTTTCTTCAAAATTTAGGAATAATTTTAACATAAGAACAAATTTTAGGCATCTTATATAGGAGTAGCTAGCATTGTAGTACAGGTTTAAACTCCACCACTTAAGTAAACGGCCTTTTCATGGTCGTTATTTTCTTTAAAAGGAACGACTGACATTTCAAAAAGTTTTGTTAAAATTGATTTTAGCACTTCTCGCGTAGAAATGCTGTAATTTCGTAACTAATGAAAATATTTTCATCAAATTTGCAGGATATATCCAGAAATTCCTCCCCTAGAAGCTCCGAAGATTTTGTAGAGATATTTTGAGTTTTCTTGAAGTTATTGAGATTTCGCTGGGGGATTATCTTTTTTGCCCCAGTCTGTATATGTATATATATATATCTTAGTAATTATTGGTTGCGTTTTGGTTTGCGAAAGGCTTGATCTTGGTAATTAAATGGTCAAGGGAGTGCTCCTATACTGTGCCTCCTAGAGGATGTCGCGTTTAAATGTGTGCTTTGGACATCATAATCCAATTTTATGTAAAATATTGGCCCCTAAGTATTTCGGATTGTTTATCTAAGTTTAGCTTTGCAGCTTCAATTTGCAACAATTTGCAATTTGCAGCTTCAGGAATAAGAGTTAATGCCATGCCACGAGTGGACGATTTGATTTTTATAAAAAATTCGCTCTTCCACAATGTCATTTGTAACTAACTGTATGATTCATTTTTATGAAGAGGATGTATAACTTTTATCTCTATGCCAGAATATCTAGACTTGTCAAGTTTACACATTACGCAAAACCATCGATATGTTCCCAGTGAAATAATTAAGCTAATGTTTTGCTTCCACTATTGTTATCTCTCCACATCTTACGTAGTACAGTTTCACACAATCAGCCGAATCAAATGATAATATCTGTCTGTGAATCTGGGTGTCTGAAAACTGGAAAATGCAAGCATTGGAATCTATGTGCATTTGTTTAATTAACTATCAGTAGGTTGGATAAGGCATAAGTTAACGCAAGTCAATAAAAATTACTTTGCGCATATAGACAATTATGCTTGGCAATTTTCGACCGTCTGCAGCAGTAATAATGTAGAACCGAAGTTACATGCAGGCCCATGTTTAATTTTATGCTTCACACATGCTATAAAATTGTGCTATATTTGATACAATAAGGCACAGTCCTGTTAAAGCTCTCAAGTGCGATTTCTGAATATATTGGCCTACATTTGCAATAATTTGCGGTGTTAAAGTGCCCTTGAAGTGATTTGCAATATTGGAGTGTTTATATTTTAGTTTGATTTAGTTTGTAATTTATTTGGTTTATTTTAAATAAGTTTCTGATTGCAGACATTTAAAATTTGAACAGCACGAAAGACTTATAAATCGTAGATATGCAGAAACAACGCCGAAAGTTAGGGAATTTATTTTTGTTGATGAAATCTTTTTTACGGAAGCAAAAATATTAAGAGTAGATTTAAAAGAAAGCTAAAGCAAGTCAAAGTTCCTGCTCGATAGCTTATCAGTGATTAGGACAGTGCTGAATTTGAACCTACACCTACTGATCCGCTGCCGAAAAGCTTTCAAACAGGCCACTGGGCGAGCGAATCGTAACTTAATAATTTAATTTAGCAACGTTAGTTCCATCACCACAATCATACATGCTATTTTGAGACTTGCTAGTTCCATCTCAGGGTGATGGAAGATTATTCTTAATTCCTCGCCGGCTGCAATTGATGCGCCATCAACAGGCAACGATTACTAATAACTATGGAGAGGAAGGAGAAAATGGACCTTAAAGAAGCATTTGTGCTTCCTGACTCAGTGTGTCTTATTATTATTATTAGTTTTGAATCGGGGGTCTTTGACACAGACTACACAGCCTGGCTGTTTCACAGGACACTACCTTCCAGCCCTTCTCTTGTTTATATTCGTTCAAGCCTCTGTTGTAGTATGAAAAAGCTACGCAGCTTTCTCTACTTCTGGCGTCGCGTCCATCAGTCTTACAGCTGGGTTCTCTGGGAAGCCAATGGGTGTAGTCTACCACCTCTGTGGGGGCATCTCTCCAGATAAACTGCAGTTCACAAGTACCCAGGTTCTTCCTACGAGCCCCAATGTGGAAACAGTGAGTTACACTGTACTTACTGGTGTCGCAGGTACATGTCCTTGGATCTAAAATAATGTAAAGTGTTCTATTATTAATGTAAATAAAGCTAAAAACAAAACTAAAGCTAGGGTAATGCTAAGGTTAACGTCAGTTACCTCACTCGATACACAACTAAATGATAACTACATCTAACAGCCAAAGTCCTATTTAGCATAACTGGCTGGAGTCAGCGGCGATGTCGATAAGATGCTCAACCGCGGATCAGTATGTGCGGGGTTCAAATCCTGGGCTCGCCCGTCACTGACATCGCTTTCGAGTGAGGAATCTGACGTTAATTTTAGCTTTTCTAATACAAGACCTTTTCTTATCCTACAGTAATTCGATGTGAGCTTGGACGTTTAGGAAGGAAATAATATCAGGAAACAATAGAATAATGAATTCATTTTAAAAGATTAAAATGATTAAATCAGATTGACCCAGAAAGTTCAATTCAATTTAAAAAATAAATCAAGAATAAGTTTAAAAATCAACTGAATTCAAGAAGTAGGATTCATAGAAATTTCTTAATTAAATCAACATCTAGTGAGTTGAGATTGGCAATCCTATGATAAATGTGAAAACAATAGGAAGATTGAAGAGAACATGCTAAAATTTGTGGATAAATGGTTACATAATAAATTATCCGAATGTAAGGGAAAACGTAAAAAGATGTTAGATGATTTTCTTGTCATTCGTACTACAAAATTCAATTATCTTCTCCGACGTTCTAAAAAATTTCTTTGAAATGAAAAATTAGCCTAACTACAATTTCCATATTTTAATCAGCTATTATATCTTACTTCTATTTGTAAATTCTTTGAGGATTTCAACAATATCTTGCTCTTGTTGCTCGTTCTCCATTCTGGCTAAACTTGACTGACTGCCAGGAGCTGGATGGTCAATGGAGCATTTCAGATTGGCTTCCATCCAGGATGTCCTATCACTCACAATTCTGTAGCATTGACCATCTCCAGCCATTGTATATCCCCTCGGGCACGTTCCAGCTTCTAATTATTAACCAAATGAATATAAAACAGCTTTTATAATCCATAATTGGAACAATTTCAATTCCTAACTATATGAACATATAACAGCTTTTAAAATCCATAATTGGAACAATATCAATACCTAACCATATAGCAGCTTTTAAAATCCATTATTGGAATAATTCCAAATCTTAACCATATGAACATATAACAGTTTTTAAAATCCATTATTGAACAATATCAATTCCTAACCATATGAGCATGTAGTAGCTTGTTAAAGCTATTTATTGGAACAAATTGTGAATGAGATTTTCTATTAGAATAAGATTGTCAAGAAATTGTAAACGAAACATTGTGAAACGATCTGAAATTGAATTAAAACTATTTCATAACTGTCGAAAACTCACGTTATGGAAAAACAAAAATAAATATAGTGCAACTGTAGTAATGATGTTATCGCGCAATATAAAATCGAACTGCATATAATGAGAAATAGATAACTCACACATTTGAATCGTATACACTATTCCAAAAAATAAACTAGGAATAACGATAAAAGTGGTTTAAGAGTTAATATAGCTTATATTCTTAAACGTTGCCTCATCAGTAATACTCCTACCTTCTCTTTGAGGACTTTGAAGATCATTGCACATTTGTCCAATCAGTTCAGAGGTTTGTTTCATCTCTTTCAACTGATTCTCCATTGTACTTATTTGTCTTGCACAAAACTCATGCTGAGTTTCGCCGCTATCTCGTCTCCATGAGTTTTGACCTCCGCATTCCTTTGAAAAGAGGTGAATGATGCATAGATTTAAAAGCCATCCTTTTTTCTTTAAAAATAATACTTTCAGTCGCCCTTCTAGAGTCATATCGAGAGTATGTAGTGAATTGCCTCTAAAGCACAAAGCACATAAAATATTCTATAGGTCGTAATTAGCTCATCTTATTAAGTATTGTAATCGTTATTTTTCAATTACTGAAAACTACGTTTTCTATAATGGATTTAACCTAAACAAACCTATGAACTTTATGTAAGTCTCAAGCTTATCTGATGTCAGACAGGAGTGTGCATTGCTCGCAAGACAATCATCCAGAATTGTACTTCTAAGCTAGGATCTTGATTATCAAGTTTATACATTACTCAAGATCATACTATATATTCTAACTATATAACTAAGAACTATATATTCCAAGTGAAATAAATAATAGGACAATTTTAATCTTCTTGGTGGTTTGTTGAATGAAGACTGGTAGACTGTGTAATAGTAATAATGTAATAGTGTAATACAGATAAATCAGCAGACAAAAGTGAGAATCAACATGTGTAGCATCGAACAGAAACTAAAATTTGCTCACCACGGCCATCAGAGAGGGTACTGAAGTACCCTATCGAGCTGACCACCGCAGTAAACAAAGAAAGAAGGAGATCGAAGAAACACTAAAGTTTTGACTACAACATGACAACTGTAATATGTTACGTATATGTCACTAGGATTGTAAATAGATTACCCAAAATAATATATGATACGATTATCTAATATATATATATATATATATATATATATATATATATATATATACATGTATATATATATATATACATATATATATATATATATATATATATCAGATTTTGAATAGTAATTCAATAATTACCAAGATTCCATAAGAAAAAGTCTGTATGACACCTTAAAAGAATTAAAAGAGTTTAAGTTGCGAATTGCAATAGGTATAGCATTCCATATTGAGCATCCTTCAAATACATTAGATGAGAAGTTAGAACGATTCGCAGGTAAAGAAAGATAATTGGATACCGAAAGCCTAGTCTGATAGCTGCTATGTAAAAGATTAGATATAAACATATCTTTTATAACTTTAGACATGAATCATTCGTGATATAAGCACTTATATTGACAATCATATTGGCAGTCATAGACTTATACAACAGATGTATCGGCAAGGTACTGTAGTTCTCATAAAGGAACTTGGTTTTATATCGTCTGTCTTGAACCTGGAGAATCCTAAGGGCTCTATTATTCGCAAATTAATAGTAATAAATAGTATTTAATAGTAAGAGCGACAACCAGCGAAGATGCGTCACTTCCATTAGGACTTGTGCTAATTGAGAAAGTAAACCAAAAAGTAAAAACAGTAAACACCCATTATAGTGAATTGATCAACTATGTTGAATTGTTGATATCTATCACTTTTTAAAACTCACATGTATAAACCGTCAGGCAATTTATTCCATTTTCCGTGCAACCAGTCCAGTGAATGTCTGAGATTATAATCTCAGATCAGCGCGGCTGGGATTCGAACCCACGAGGGTTCCATTCACCTCAGGATCTGTTTATTTTCAAATATTTAGTTTGTTTTCAATTCACCTGAGAACCCATGAGTTGTCCCACCATCTATCGTATCACCAATGCCAATTTAATGCACTCTAAAACTCTCTCCCGGGCCCATGGAATAAATTCATTTCATTCAGCAACCAAATGACCCCCTAATGATTAAATTCTTATACTGATTTTTTTGATTTTGGAATTTGCACGGTGGCAATAGTGCTCGATGTTGTCATGGACGACATTAGCACTCTAATTGCTGTTATTATTATTAAGTGAACCATAAATTGTAAGCGAGAGCTTATACATCAGTTGAGCCACAATAAACTTATGTACAGTAACTATCCATTGCTCTTAATACAGATTGGCTGTTCTTCTATTACCAACATTAGTGAAATTGTTCAAAAATATTGTAAATACGTAAAATATCTTAATTTTGAAGAACATTTAAAGCATAGTAGCATTTTAATCTGTGCTAGTTTTATGCTTACGATGCTGACTATAGAAAAAGGGAGAATAAGCATTTGGTTGAATGTATGTTTGCCTTGCTTAGCTGTATTGGCCAGCTATTTTGTTAATATTTGTGGCCTGTACCGGAAATTTAAGAACTACAATTTTATTACATTTATATAACAGATTGTATTTGACCTTAGTATTCAAATACATTCGTTGTAAGTATAAAGCTAAATCTTTTGTTAGCTAGAGATACAGCATATAAGCTTAATTTAAAAGTAGTACCTTTCATTGCTATAGTGTATAGTATATTATGTATATAGGATATATACAGTATATACATGTATATAAGTGCACATAGTAGGCCTATATAATATGTCGCATATACTATATGTATATCTATAGCACAATGTATACAATATATTGCAACAATCCTATTGCAATAGCCAGACTACTTAAACAAATCACTTTATATGTTTCTAATAATAACCATAGACAAAATGATACTGTAATGCATCCAATTACCCAATCTGCTGATGGAAAGAGCTTTAGGCCTAATTCTGACCTTTCGTTGAAAATAACAAGTGACGAACAAGTTCTAACAACTGCTGGTCGGTGCAAGCGCAGCTTAACTTATTCAAGTGAATTAAGCAACAACAACACGTAAGTATTAGAATCGCAGTCCCTAGGATTAAATTAAAAGAAAATTTGATTTAAATTAAGATTTTAGTAAAATTAAAAGTATTAGAACATTACCGAGAAGAATTAAAATGTTTAGTTGTTGTAGGTTTTAAAGTGACGTAAAGTGATAAATGGTTTCCGTTGTTAGCCTATAGATTGATTTGTCTATTGATTATTTCGCTGATTCACTGGCTTACCTGCAAGTTGCCCATGCAATTACGAATCCGAAGGTGTAGGGTTCAAATTCAGTACCCTCCCGATAACTGATTAGCTTCACGATACAATACTAAAGAAATTAAAATATAGAATAAATTATTTATTTAAATTATCCAGTTTTGCTTTAATACTTAACTTTGGATTTTACTTCATTCACTAATTTCCTTCATTTAAACATATGTTTATGTGTCAAACATCATTTTCTGCCGAGTGAAATCTTAAATCTTTCAGTTACACACATATTCGCACATTCACAAGGCCTTAATTTATTCACAACTTTTTATTCTCTTCCACTTTCTAATTTATTTGCCATCAGTTAGCTATGATATTTACGATACGGAATTACTAGAGTTTAATATAAAATACCTTTAAAGTCCTTGTTCTTAAGAGCATTATACAACTCTCTCTCTCTCTCTCTCTCTCTCTCTCTCTCTCTCACACACATATTTCAGTTAAATCCTCTCAACGTTTCAGTACACAGCACAGTTCTACAGATATTCTAAGCTGACCTCAGAGGCGCTCTGCTCTCATAGATAAAACTTTTTCCTGACAGAGCTGACAGGAGGTTGATAGTGACGAGTTTTCTCTTAGAGACGTAGTTTTTGCTTTCGTAGGTCCCGAGGTCAACCCCATAAATACACACAGATCTGAACGTTTGGAACCATGGGAAGGTCGGTTTAATTTAATAGAAAAATGTGAGGTACTCTGATCTAGGTCAGGTTAGAAAAATTCATTGGGTTATTAATTCCATTTCTTGAAGCAGGTTGTCACATGCAATAATGTATGTTTCCACCTAGTTACTTAATTTCACGGAAGTGCTAATCATTCTCTCTAATATATGATAGGATGTTCGTTCATATTGCATTATAATAATAATAATAATAATAACAATAATATTAATAAAAATAATGATAATTCATTAACGTATTGTTGTTCATATTTTCATTTATTCCATTTTTGCACTCTTGTTCTTTATATTCTTGTTTTTGTTCATTATGTTCAATTTTGTTCATTATGTTCAATTTTGTTCGTTATGTTGTTGTTCTTGTTCATTACGTTCACTTTTGTTCATTATGTTCTTGTTCTTGTTCACTATATTCTTGTTCTTATTCATTATGTTTTTGTTCGTGTTCACTATGTCTTGTTCTTGTTCATTATGTTCTAATTCATTAAAGAGCGATTGCTTTAAAGTTATCTACTGAACTATTCAATCTTCATGGTTTTGAATGATAGACTAAAATTAATTAAGATATTTTCTTAGATTCTATAGTATCTCCTGTTACCATGCTTGTTGGATTTATTGCACTTATTTCTACTGGACTATCCTACAATATGGTTCTAACAAGGAAAGTATCTGACGAGACAGAGTGATTTAATGCGGAATAGGAAACTATTTCACGGTATAAGACAGCCTTCGATGTGTGCGGCTTGTTTCTATGCAGCAAAAGCTGTCTGCGTCAGTCATTTGAACATCCAATAGCTCCAGCATACAGCAGTTAATTTCTAGGTGATTTAAACTTTAGATAATATTTATAATTATATTAATTTAGATTGCTGCTTTATAATTAATAACAGTTAATTACTAGGTGATTTAAAGTCTAGACAAGATTTATAATTATATTAATTTAGATTGCTTCTATATAATTAATAGCATTAACCTATTTTAAGTTCATTTAGAGTGGGATTTAATTATGTTTCCACTGACATTCTAATTCTAATTAAAAGCCCCACTCATTTAATTGACTTCTGAGTTAATCCCTTCACAATAGGCTCTGTAATACGCAAACCTTAATTTAGTCTTCAGCTTGGGAAAAATGCGACTACCGCGGTTGTTTTCATTTGCCTCCAGCAGTTCTTTTTAGTCGCCTCGTTTTACACATGCAGTTTAAGGTTGGTCTATTCTTCAGTGGCACAGAAACTACACGGGAACAAACTTACTACGTGTACATTTTTACTGTGTAGTAAAATTCCGTTAAAGCAAATGTAATTTTTGTAATACAATATGGTAAATTGAGTAGACTGAAATTAATCTCATACTAATCTTCTGAACGTACTGTGCCATGGAATAGAATTATTTCCCAGGAGTAATCCGCGTAGATGTATCTCTTTCGTTTATTCTCATTTGATGTTTACTAAACAAGCTATACATTTGGATATATGTTTGCTTACTTTGGTTTGAGATTTTTACTTCTAACGTAAAGCTAATAAGGTAAAGTAAACGTCCGTTTCCTCTCTCGAAAGCTATGACAGTGACGGGAGAACACTTTTAAATAAAAATGGATAATGCTAGATAACAGCGAAATCAGGAAGTCCCTAATAACATAAGTATTTTATCAATTAGTATGTATTATATTCCTCTCGTTGTAGTAAGTTCATTTTAGGTTAACCAAAGAATATGGATAAGCTAAAATGAATTGTCAGAAGTAAGATACTGAAGTTAAATTCTTACATTTGGACAGATCATAACCAGACATTCCAAGCTGCTTGACCTGATGATACAACGCTTTGCTATATCGCCAGCCTGTATGTTATGTTTGAGAACTTTAGGATGTAACAACAAGAACAACAACAATTAGAGTGCTACAGTCATCAATGACAACATCGAGCGCTATTGAAACAAAAGCAAGCCGGCGAGCAAAAAGAAGGTCCAAAAACGGTGCAAATTCCAAAATCCAGAAAATCAGTTCAAATTCGTACATTGTTCGACTTTGGACTGATTTTCAAAAGTTGTAGATTATCTCAGATGTTGAGCTAATCTTTAAGTAGTACTTTAAGTAGTACTTTAAGTAGTACAACTGCAGCCTGTTCCTATTGCCTCGGGCCCAAGATAGCTAAAGAATTCGATCAAGCATACATCTCTTTACAGCAATTCCTTCCTATTTCCTTAGAAGTAAGCCACATTTTCTTCTTTTAAGAAATCAAAATATGGAAATATTAATTGTAAAGCCAAATCAACTATAGTCATACTACAGTCAACCATATATATATATATATATATATATATATATATATATATATATATATATATATATATATACATACATGTATATATATAACTATATATATATATATATATATATATATATATATATATATATATATATATATATGTATACATGTATATATATATGGTCTTTGAAGTCATACTTTGTAGTATGACTACAAATGTAAAGTTAATGTTTTGCGAAAATGCCCCATCCATAGATATAACTAGATCTATCAACTTGCTCTCAATTTATATAAAAAAATTGTCAAGTACTCTCTCTCTCTCTCCCTCTCTCTCTCTCCTCTCTCTCTCTCTCTCTCTCTCTCCAACATTCTTCATGACGTTTCATCCGTAAAAATGTTGCTAATATAACGTAGAAATTGTGTTAAGTAGAGAATCTAATTTAGTCAATGGAGAGCAGCTTTTAATAGTGCTGACAATTAAAAGAATCTTCTTATTCACGGAGCAATCTCATAAACACAATGATATCAGCTATCAGAGGGAATTATGACGATAAAATGGAGAAAACGTATCGCAGTACCATACTTAAGAAATTCATTGCCATGGTGTTTCCTATTACAGTGCTTCAGTGAAGTTGTATTTGTGAACAATTAGTAAAATGCTGCCCCTCAACAACATTTATTACTCGGTAACTTTTAACCTCCAGCTTCAGCCGAAGGCTTTTACTGCAGCTTCCAAAAATTATCTTCAAACAGGGCTTTCTCGTAGAATACTTGATCCTTACCGTTGAGGAGAGTAGAGTGTGAACGAATTGAGACCCGAAATTTGACTGACTGTAATCTTTGCTAACGTCTTTTTATTTTTATAGAGCTTGACAGATTTTTTAAAGCATATGTGAATAATGTCTGGAATAGACATAGTATCGATTAAATATAGACATAGTATCGGGTATAGGTATAATTATATCTGTCTATAATTAATACTCTGTTTGTCAGGAACTCAGGGGATACTCTATGAATTTGCTTTCTATATCGGAAATCGATAAGAGAATCATGAAACTGTAACATTTAAATAGTATTTAATACATAGTTAAAATTAAATAAATAACACACTTATAGTATAGACTGAAGTCATCAAAGTGTAAAATGATGAATAATATAAATACTCATCTCAACTAAGATGAAAGCTCATCTGAACATCAGCGACTTTATCTCACCCAATCCCAATCAAAGTTCCATCTGGCTCAACTCAGCCGAGCAGATTGGCTATGGAATCATTGCACCCTCAATCTGCTTCATTGGAATACTTTTAAATCTTATAAACCTTGCAGTACTCAGTCAAAAGAGCTTCAAGGAATCCTCTTATACCTATCTAACTAGTCTGGCAGGAGCGGATTTTGCCTCGCTACTCTTCTTTGGCGTAAATGGAATCGGTAGAGGATACTATCCAGATGACATCGGATGGAGGTCCTTCGAGGTTTATATCTATTTTCCATGCGGAGCGAGCACGACGACAGCTAGTGTTCTGCTAACTGTTACCGTTACAATTGAGAGATTTGTTTTTATCTACAGACCCATTCAATCTAAAGTCTGGTGCAAGCAAAATATCGCTCGAAAAATTTCCGCTATCATCTTCATGGTTACCATCTTCATCAACATACCCAGATATTTTGTCTTGAGGGTAACGTCGAGCGGAAAGTTGGGTCACACTGAATTTGGCGAGAGTGAATTTTATAGATACATATCCTGGTTCTATTTCTTTTCAATTTCGATCGGAGCTGCGATTATTTTGTTAATATTCAACATTCTCCTGATATCCGGGATAAGAAGGGCTGCTAAGCGTCGAAGAGCCAGGAGATTGGGAATGAATTGTGGAATAATTGATGATCCGGAGTCACATCCGGATAAATTGAATGACGTCAGAGAACGACAACGAGAACATAATGACGTCATCCTCACTAGAACACTCATCGCTGTTGTCTGCGTCTTCATACTCGGGGAAACCCCGTCAGCTTTTACCAGTAGGAGCATGGTAACAGCGCTGCTTGGTAACCCTGAAGTGCTTTCGACCGAGTGGTACAGGGTAGCAGTGTTGATATCTACCATACTTGTTGTACTGCAGCATTCTATTAATTTCTTTGTCTATTGTCTGTTTAACAAGCGCTTCTCTGGTGTTCTTGTGAACGGGTTTCTTCAGAATTTCTGTTTTAAGGGTTTTGATAAAAAAGAAATATCAATGAAAGAAATTACTTAAGACTAAAATCAAATTTTACACCGCCAACTGTCGTTAAAAGATTAACAAATTGCTAAAACTTAGGTTACTACCGCGTCAGGATGAAAAAGGGTTAAGGTTAACGTCAGTTTTCTCTCTTGAAAACGTTGTCAGTGATGGGCGAGCCCAGGATTTGAACCAGCACATACTGATCCTTGGTCGAATATCTTACCGACTTAGTCAGTAAGACATTCGACCGATGAACAGGTAAGATATTCGACCGTGAACAAGTATTCCTTTAGCTAGGTTTCAGTTTGTCGCTATATATTTTATAATATGCATTCTTATGGAGGAAACAAATCTTAACTATATGTAATTTCTTTTAGACGACTGTATCACTACGAAATCCTAAATTAGAAATACTGTAAGAAAAATATTGTCTCAGCTTGTTTCCCATTGTCTTCCTCAGCTCCTACTTGGTCGCCTAGCAAAGCGCAATAAGTTTTGTGCGGCATGGTCTAGTATTGACAATAAGCTAGTGTGGGCAGCATTCATAAGATTATTTAAAGTTGTTTTTTTTAATCATCTACATATGAGCTTGTGCAAATTTAGTTAGAAGTAATGGATCGTGTTTCACGGGCGGAAATTTGTTGCTTTCAGTTTTCGCGATTTGTTTTAATTACTCTTTAGTTTTAGTAGAAGTTTTCTGACAACTGACAAGAATTTGTTTCCCACAGTTTATCCGTACATTCAAAAAATCCTATCGTTTTGCCGGAAATTGAAAACTAGGTGGCACTATATTCTAAGTTATTTCTGGACTGCATTGCAGTATTTTCTGGTAAAATAATATGCATAGTCGAAACTACCAAAGGATGCTTTGATTTATATAAATAAGGAATTTTGTCACAAATTATAAATCAGAAGTTTTAAAAATGTGAATCAATCTCTCTAAGTACATTTACATGTACGTTTTCCTACAAAATATTAGAAATTATTTTAGCGTAAGCACGCTTCACTTCTCTACTGGTTGTGTCTTATTCCTTTTTGGTGACCAAAAAAGATGGTTACATTTCTTTCTTAATCATATTTCTCTACTTTCTTACTTTAAAATCAGTTTCTAGAGAATAAAGACATTGTTTTCTGTATTTCTTTTAAATTTATGTTGACTGTGTGTTTGATTCTATTTATGCTTTCACTGTCATCAATTTGATGAACTAAAGATTATACATTAAAACTTTTCGAATAGTTTTGTATCTAAGCTGGAGTTAACTGCCGATCGAGAACTTTGTAAGCCGCTGGCTGTATACCTGCAGAGGAGACCACTCTAGATAGATGATACTCCCTGTCATTTGTTAAACTGTAGAATATCAGATACTTGGTTTATTTGATTTGTGAAAGTTTATTTGAGCTTAAAATTTGTGCTTCAATTAAACATCAGTAACGATACTTTTAATTGAGAAAATAGTTAATTAACTTATAAGTTCCATTTTAGCTTACATCTATACCTTTATTACTACTATATAAATTTACATTCTAATCTACCTAAACATTTATATATATGCAATGTTAAAACATGACAATGTGCATGTTTTTTTAAACCATGAGCATGTTGTTAACATGGGCATGTTGTTAACATTGGCATGTTGTTAAAACATGGGCATGTTGTTAAAACATGGGCATGTTGTTAAAACATGCCAATGTTGTTAATACATGCCCATGTTTTAAAAACATGCCTATGTTTTAACAACATGCCCATGTTTTAACAACTTGGACATGTTTTAACAACATGTCCATGTTAAAAGCATGCCCATGTTTTAACAGCATGGACATGCTGTCAATACGTGGGCCTCATATTTAGAAACAGATGCAAACAGAAAAACAGAGAGGCATGAAAGTAATCCTTTCTTATAATTTCTTTGAAACGAAACTTTCTTTACTGTGATCCTAATCTGAAACAAGATACCATGTGCAGGCATTTCTTTCTTGATCCAGAAGAGTGGGATTAAATCACAGAAACGGCATCAGTCACAGTATCAAGAAAGAGCCCAACTGGCAAGCATAAGCTCATTCGTTTGGAAAGGGATTAGAATATACTCAATGCAAATTCACTATGCTTTGAACTTTGCTACTGTAATGTCTATATATTTACATGGAGCTAAGTAATAGGATTCCAAACATTATTTATCAGGCTTAGGCTAACTATTAATTATAACTTATAAGATTAGCCTATACATAGACGTAAAAATTGCAAGCATAAAATAAGTGTAAATTAGAGACTTTAACCTAAATTTATATTTTAGACTAACAAATAGGTTGGTAGTTCTGTAAAATTACTGTCAAAGTTTTAATAGTTTGGACAAGTAGTCGAAATCCTAAGTTAGATTACAATAAGATTTTTCAGTTTCATTGTATGTGCAGTACACATGTTGATTCGTGTTATTATTATGCTGATTTATATAGTCGCCACTATTCTCAAGAAAGCGCTGCCATCTGCCGACTCCAATGAATAATTGCATTTTACAATAGAGCACACTGGCAATACATTGGTAAGAAATTCATCATATATTTTCTAGTAGAAAATTGTCAGAAGGTAAGATTATATGCACATTATGAAAATTCAATTTATAAAGTCTAAGTTGCGCTCCCACCAGCTATATACTTATCAGTTGTGCACTCATCAGTTGTGCACTTATCAGTTGTGCACTTATCAGTTGTGCACTCATCAGTTGTTCATTCATCAGTTGTGCACTTATCAGTTGTCCACTCATCAGTTGTGCACTCATCAGTTGTGCACTTATCAGTTGTGCACTCATCAGTTGTGCACTCATCCGTTGTGCACTTATCAGTTGTGCACTCATCAGTTGTGCACTTATCAGTTGTCCACTCATCAGTTGTGCACTTATCAGTTGTGCACTCATCATAAGCCCTACCAGTGGGGTAGAAGGGTTAATTTAATGTTATTTTCATTGTATAAATTATTTATTAATAGAATAACCAGTTCTAATTTCCTGGTCATGGCCAAAAACAGCTAACATCCCATAATAATAATTATGATGATATCTAGCACTTTTAATAATCATTCCTTTAACTTATTACATACCGCAGGATGCTAGGAGTGTTGTGCATATTATTTCGTTACTTTTATTTATTATTTCATTTATTAATAATCTAACGACATTTCCGGGTAGTAGGGCCATGGGAGATTAGACCAACCGTAAACTGCACATGTCGCTGGAAATGACTAAGCAATGACCGTGCAAAGCTAAGGAAATACACCTCAAATTTCCACATTTCGAGGCTACATGAAAGTGCGGATAATTGCTATTTCGTAGAAATATGTACATTTTGCCTGCCACTTAATAATTGGCAGAACGCTAGAGTGTGAGAGAAATAGATAGGTAGATAGAAATAGATAAATAGAGAGAGCGAGAAAGAGGGAGAGAGATAGAGAGAGAGAGAAAGAGAGAGAGAGAGATTTATTTATATGTTGATTTTAGAAATCACGAAAACACATGCTTTAATGGTAGTCAACATAAATTATAGGGTCTATTGTTTATACCAATAAAGAAAAATATATTTTAACCATCATGTCAAGAGTCTTCTGCTTATATTAACTTTATCGGAAGGCTGGTTAAGAAAATACACGCTAGCTAATTAAAACGTGTAGACCTAAGATTGAAAGATATTTTGAAAATTGCATAAGAATATTATAAGAGAATTTTAAATGCGAAGCTTGCCTATGAGTATGTAGGATATTAGAGGTTCATTTTCATGCAATAGTTCTGAAATTTCACTGTTAGACTACTAATTGTACCTGCATTGGGCTACATTAAATAATGCAAACCTTCTAATTGTCAAAATGTTATCATAAGCTACTTAATGTTGCTGAGGAGATAAAATAGCATTAGCTAATCTGGGTGTTAATTATATAATTGTTAATTAATTGGTTTCAATTCAACAGCCTTTTTCAGTTTTTCATCCAGGCAGCAAAATGTTCAATAGCAAGTCCGTTCGCTACTTTATAGTTTATACCTCTATTGGACCCCTTTTTAATTCCTTGTTCTACTTGAAATAATAAAATCGCTTGACAGCCCGATTGACAATTAGTAAAATTAAATTATCGGGCAAACTTTAAACATTATTTCTATATTAAAAATTAGTTGCTAGTTAAACCTAAGGATTGCCTTATATCTAGTTTTAGTATTCTTATTCTATGTCACAATCAGGACGAGACTATCAACAGAACTCCTCTGTAACAAAAATACACCAGATATAACTAGATGTAACCATATATTACTTGATGTAACTAGATCTAACTAAATATAACTAGATGTCACTAAATAAAACTAGACCTAACTTACATATAACTAGATGTAATTAGATGTAACTAGATCTAACTAAATATAACTAGATGTAACTAGATATAACTAGATCTAACTTACATATAACTAGATGTAACTAGATCTAATTAAATATAACTTGATGTAACTAGATCTAACTATAAATGACTAGATATAACTAGATATTTAATGGCAAGTTTTTTTCCTACTTTATACCTTTAACGGACCATTTTTTATCACCAGATCGGCTTTCGTTTAGAACTTTACTTCTCCTCAGCACATTTTTTTGTCAGATTGGTTTGGATGAATTGATCTGTAGTGATATGAGCTGTGGGGACGTCCCTGATATCATCTTTGGATAAGAAACGGACGTTAAAACTTTATTGTCATTATTATTATTTAACTAGATTCAACTAGATATAGCAAGATATAACAAGATGTAACTAAATGCAACTATATGGAAATCGATATATCTAGATTAAACTAAATATAACTAGATGCAAAATAAACTTGAAAAATTAATAAACTTAAATAAAATAAACTTGAAAAATTAATCGTCAGTTGTCTGTAGCTAGACGTTTAAAAGGTGCTACTACGTTACAGCATAGTGAAAACAGCAATTGCAGTGTTTGTTAATCTGTCTACCACAATATAAAATTATATTGCAAAATAAACACAGATAAAAATAGTGCTGAAATAACTAATTTGTGCTAATTTCTTTTCGTCAAAGCAGATTTCTGAATAATAACAATAATAATAACACCACTATAGTGAAATGATCAACTACGTTGATATCTATCACTTTTAATATCACATGCTAAATCCGTTAGGCAATTTTGTCCATTTTCCGTGTAGCCAGTCCAGTGAATGCCCGAGATTTTATACTCAGATCAGCGCGACCGGGAATCGAACCCGAATCGAACTCGAATCGGGAATGGAAACGGGAATCGGGAATTGAAGGAAGGATTGAATGCTAAGAGAAGCAGAGAGGATTAAACATGAATTTATATAAATTTAAACAAACACAAATAATTTATCTTTAATAAAACTTCGTCAATTTTAACCGCAAGGACTTTTTAGTTCATTTAGCTGATATACAGATATTAAACATTAACACAAAAATTAAATTTAAATTTAAATTTCATAATTAACGATTACGTGCATTTGACATTTAGCAAAACTTTACCTTCAGAAATCAACCTTCAGTAATTTATATTTATTACATCTGCAGCGAAAGTTGGCCTAATAAGTTACGGCTTCGTAATCAATTAATTACATAACGGCTTCGATAATTATATTTATCTAAAGAACTTGAACGTGAGCATATTCAACGGGTGCCATCTTTGAGCTGCGCCATTTTAACATCATGTCAATACGACAATATGACATCGTAGTGACGATATGACGTCATCGCTCGACGTCATCAGCGCGTCATTAATAATATATACAGTAAAAACTAATAGCAAAAGAACAGCAAAACTTTGTGTCCACGATTTTCCTACTGAAGCGCTTGATTTGAGAGAATAGTAATGGTCATATGGCGGAGTGAGGGTACATTTGGAGGGAACTATATCTCTTGACTGTTCGACAAGGGGTTGAATGTAGCTGTTGTAGTATTCATCCGCGCCTTCCTGACCGCATCGCTCCCCGATCTTCTCGTTCAGGTCGTGAAAACATTTCAGAGCGCTGCTGACGACCCTAAACCGAAAATTACAAAATTATTTCGTACTGACAGAATAAAAGTTATTATTTTAGATATATTCTAAAGGTAAAAAAAGTAAAGCCAATGTTAACGTCCGTTTCCTAATTCGAAAGCGAGGTTAGTGACGGGCAAGCTCAGGATTTGAACCTCGCACATACTGATACGTGGTCGAGTATCTTACCGACATTTCCACTGGCTTCAGCCGGTGAAAAGCTAAAGCTAAAGCAAAAGTGGAAAGCTAAACAACTAGAAAGTTTATCCAATAGGTTTAACTACTTTTTAAATTAAAAGTTATTTTTTAAAATGAGAACTTCTTTTAAGAATATCTGTTAAGGTTTCGTCTGCTGACTAAAACGTCTTGGTTCAAATCATGAACTCGTCTCCCACTGATGTTCATTCGAGAAATAAAACTGATGTCAACACTGCGTTTTGAATTTTAAATTTAATTTATTATTTAACTTTTTGCTTTATGGAGAAATATCAAAATGAGTTGACCTGCCATTAGTCAGATTTATAATGATCGCTTAAATAAATCTTGTAGGAGAGAAGAACTGCAAGACTAAATTTTGACTTTTAATAGTAGGCCTAGTCTATAATTTTAATGTATTAGTATTTGTGTATATAAGAAGAATTTGTTAAGAAATATCGCGATGTGTCATATACAGTTTTCGTTTGAGCTACAGTATTGTAAGTTAGTATTATTAATTCTTCCACGAATTCATTAAATTGCAATTCACTAATTATACCTAACTTGTAAAATTAAGCCATAATTCGATTCAACTCTCTGTTATATAACTAGTTTCTTCAATTTCTTGCTTTTCCCGTGCTCTTGCATAATTAATAACAATATTAATAATAACAACAATCGAAGTGTTACAGTCATAAATGACAACATCAAGCACTATTGAGAAAAAATCAAGCCGGTGAGCAAAAAGTAAGTCCAAACGGTGCAAATTCCAAAATCCAGAAAACCAGTCCAAAGTAAAGAGAATTAAAGAAAAGGAGGTTTGTGTGCTGGTTACCTACACGCTTACACATTTTCTGAAGATACTGAACTCTCCTACATAAGCTCAGAGTGTCGCCTAGTAAACAAACTCATTTCAACTATTCTTATTCTACGAAAGCCGAAAAGGTCTCAATCAATCCGTCATATTCTTCAATACCAAATTTGAATTACAATGTGGATAACCCCCCCCCCCCATTCCTAGGGGCCTAGGTAACATATGGCACAACTGTCTAGAGGAGATGATCGATGAGAAAATGATAACACGGCAGCAGGTTGAGTTAATGATTTCTCTCAATCTACATGCCATCAATGATGCTCTAGAACATACACGTCCTCTCCAAATGCCTTCTTTTATTTAGTGATTTAGCAATAGGTTATTTTCAATGCCAACAACTAATTCTACAAGTAATGGTATGAGAAAATTAAAAAAGAATAAATAATAATATTATTATTTCAAGAGGTAGCGCAGTACAAGTATCGCCGTAGATTATGCTTATTAATGTAGACCTACGAATTTGAGAAATTTTAGTTTGGTAGTTAAAGTTCTGAAATTGCAGGGTTCATTATTAAAAACACATATCTATGGGCAATTGTCTCTAAAATAAATGGCTATACTTCTTCAACTAACTTATTAAATCTAGACCAAACACATTATAATCTTTATTCATCATTTTATGATTGACATGAAATATTCACAGATGGCTTCACTAAGCCATACACACCTGATGTACCCTAGAACTCTAAAAATAGTCTTCCGCAATGGTTCTCATTTCTTTCTCAGCCTCTCTTAGTCGCCTCTTACAACACAAGCAGTTAGAGTTTAGTCTAGTCAACATTGCCCGACATAAGAAAACGTTTATGCTCAACTGGTAATTAAGCTAACCAAAATTGTCACCATTTCGTTAAATTAGGCATTTTGTATAAATCTAAAGGTTTTGCACTGATAATAGAAATATAACTGAATAAATTTATGCAATTTCTTAAGATTTAGAAGATTGTACAAATGAATTTCATGCGAAGAGGAACATTTCATGCTGGAAATTGTTCAAGCAGATACAGAGAGCAGATATAGCGTATCGGTTCAGAGTGTTCGACTCCGAAGCAGGTTGCCTTGGTTCAAATCCCAAATGAGATATCCTCTAGGGATTAAGAAAGGTTAGTCATGCATAGGAACTTGCTGCCAATAGACTCAAAACAACAAATATATGACGAGTAATGGAAAAAAACAAAAACCGTATCCTGGAACATTACAAAAAGCAGCCTCGAAGACCGTTCACCGGCTACAGCACCTTATGATTGATTCAAAAACCCTTAATTTCGTTTATTAATATCTTCACATTGTTATGCGAATACTCAAGGCTGTTGTAAAATATGTTAACACTTTCAAGTGTTTTTCGGGTTAAAATAAATAAACTAATCATGCCAATTAATGATGAAAATATGCAATTATTAACATTTTAAAGTTAGTAATAAAGAAAATATTCCATATTTAGCTTATGAACTTTAAAATGAAGATAAAAATGCAAACTCTTTCGTAATTGGTCTCTGACAAAATACTTTTCTCTAGTTACTTTGTTCAAGTAATTTTTCGTATAAATTGACCTACTGTTTATTTGTTCTATGTATAAAATCATCTTTTTCCGTGCCAAGTCTCGTCTGTGCAGTGAACCGAAGCACATCTTTTATTATCAACGTTATTTCATTACCTCTCGTTATTCTCTTGTTCACGACTTCACGCCGATGTCCAGAGAAGAAGACGTTCTAAAGAAATGGGTATATTATTAAATTCCTTATATCGGACGTTGTTGGGAACGAACTGTGAATGATGCTTTTGAATGAACGATCGTGAACAATAGTCATTCGAGGGTAATGATGTTATGGGCGAAGTCGTTGTAGTACGGGATTCGAGAATTATACTGGTGCCAGTCGTACTTGAAATTAGACAGCGGCTGATGGCAGCCATATTTGAAGTCAGATAGCAGCTGATGGCAGCCATATTTGAAGTCAGACAGCAGCTAATGGCAGCCATATTTGAAATCAGAGAGCAGCTGATTACAGCCATACTTGAAAACTGCAGCTGGGTTACGAATGAATAAGTAAGAAAACGCCTCATTTATAATTACAGTGTCAATTTATTTATTTGATTGGGCGTTTTGACTAATATAAAATTCAATGTAAGAAATTATCTTTTAATGACGATGTATATTGAAATGTTTGATACTGTAAACTTTTAAAGTGTCAAGTGCATTTCATCAAGTGCAGTCCGCACTAATACGACTATCATGCCTAGTTTTACTATTTTCGTATTTAACATGACAATTTGTTCAATATAACTAATATGGATTTGCAGTAGTTTCTAATTATCTTATAGAATGTCATCGGTGTTCTATTGAATAAGACAAAGATCTTTCCTTTATAGTTCACACTGAAGTAGACCTATGAAAGAAGTATTATTTTGGAAGCCTTTAGATGGTGAGTGTGCAAATTTACACATCCGGCAATATAAGATCGTTGAAGAAAAGGGCAAGAGCCCGGGTCCATCTTGGGCTAATCATGTTATGATCACGGTCAGAGTTGGGTCAAGACTTGAGCCAGTGCGAGAGTCGAACCCCGAACCTCCACTCTCCCCAATCATTCTCTACGTCGGTTGCACAGTCATTAATCAGTAGTGAATATGTAATTAAAAAACTGGTAAAGCTAATGTTAACGTTAGCTTCTTTACTCGAAAGCGATGGCAGTGACGGGAGAGCCCAGAATTTGAACCCCGCACGTACTGAGCCGCGGTCGAGTATCTTACCGACATAGCCACTGGCTCCAGCCAAATTGATTATTGAATTAAAGTGTTTGCCATTCTTGAGCGAGACATTCATTTGTTATATAAAAGAATTCATAGCTTATGTGACAATGCTTTCACTATCCTTTGTCCAAATATTTTGGATGCGCCCAGCCATTAGTTCCATCCCGTATCTAGATTTATTGTTTCTTTATTCTCCATTAATTAGTAGAATACAATAAGACGGGTTCCTCCTGTGAAGAGATCCTTTCCATACGTACTCTAAGAGTCTGAGTCAAGAAATGAGTCACAAACTTCGGGGTCGATGGAAGAGAATTTTTCAAGAGAATTTCTTTTCTAATACATGGACTCCCACATAATGTAATTGGAATGTCTCAATAGCGTATGGTTAACGTCATGAAGTTTCAAGTGACAGATCATGAGGTGAATTGAACCCTCGCGGGTTCGAATCCCAGCCGAGAATTGGTTGAAAGAGTTATATGTCATGGCCCTGCCATTAGGCAGTTCACAGAAGTAAGTGGACAGGAATCTTTCAGGAATCTCTAGGAAGCTCTTCACTGAATGATACGAAATATGAAATCCGGATGATTTTAAATCCGGATAGGTTTAATCTTAGCTGTGTGATATGAAAGCTTACGTCTGCTTAGATCTCTCAAACTATGCTCATTGCTCACAATAAACTGTAAGAAAACTTTGATGATTTTTCTTGAAACGTTTGTGATCGATATCTGGGTCGATAAACTTCAAAATGGTTTCGACAGTCACTCTAGCGCCAGGCGGCCTTGAGACTTGATTGGCATGTGTAACATTTTCAAACCAATACTGGGCACCAATATATTAAGGGCGGCTGCTTCGACTGTGTCATTCTTTTACAAAAATATTCAAGGACTAAAATTGCAGTTGTTAACGTGAGGAAATTTTTGACTACTGTGTACTAAAGACCTATAAAAGGTTAACTTAAGGACTTGTGTTTGATCAAGTTAGATACTAAGTATTTCGCTGAAGTTTATTCTTGTATTTTAAGAATATTTAAGTTATACTTCTAACTTGTCAAGTATTATTTTGATGTTTTAATTTGTGCCGTGTTAAGCTCTACTAAATTTGCATTGAATAGCTAAAAACTTCTTAATCATTAATAAGATACACCAATCTCCGGCAAAAAAATTAATCTTAAGTGCGTCAAGCATTCTTGAAGGTATAGCTTTTCGATTCTAAGCCTCACATTTTAATACACCGCAATGTGCATCAAGGAAATACCTTTAATCTTCATTTTAAGACAGGATCGCAAACACATACAACTACAACGCAACAATCCACCTTACTACATCTACAGATATACAGAAAATGAGTAAACTAAAAACTAAATAGTTAAGCTAACTTAGAAATTACCTAGAGTATGTATCAACAATATTCATAATTCATTTAATTGCCATACATTATTAGTCATTATCATACTCATTGGTTATTAGTTTGTTAAATACGATCCAAACTTAAATCTAATCTTTCCCGTAGAATCTATCAATGAGACATCATATTTTAATTTAATTACAATTAGTGGTTCAGATTAACATCCAATCACTACAATAGCTTACAGAACAATAAAGAAACTTTATTATTTATTATTAATAATTATACTTTGGCCTGAATTTCTGGATTTTGGAATTTGCATCGTTTTTGGACCTTCTTTTTTGCTCGCCGGCTTGATTTTGTCTCAATAGTGCTCGATGTTGCCATTGATGACTGTAGCACTCTAATTGTTGTTATTATTATTAATAATTATATAATTAATGCTTGGGTAAATGTTATCAATAACATTGCGTAATCCACTACTGTTTTCTAGATCAAACCTGCAGGCATTGCCATAGAGCTTATCAGTGACGTATCTCAAGAAGAACTTGTCAAAAGCCTCTGCACATTTCTGTGTCGACATCAAGTGAGCGAGAAAACAGTCAAGCAGGGCCCTGTCTGTAAACATAGAGCAGTGGAAAAGATTTTAAAGAGAGACACAGAGAGATAGAAAGAGAGAGAGAGAGAGAGAGAGAGAGATAGAGAGAGAGAGAGAGCGAGAGGGAGAGAGAGATGTGTGTTTATTTCATATTCAAAGCCAAAGCACTGACAAATACAAATAGAAATAAATATTCAAAAGAAATAAAATATTTAAAAAAAATTCCAGGAACACGGGGTATCAAACAGTCTGTTAAAACTAGAACATGGAAGTCAGGGAAGATGATACACATGTTATCTAGCTGACCACCAACTAGCAGCGAGAACAAGTGGTAGACGTGCATGTTTGATACTGCAAAATGGCTATGTTATCATAATTTTTATACATAAAAACAGATAATAAATATAAATTATAAAATATTTAATGAAATTCTTGAGTGGCGAAATTAAATTTCAGCAATCAATATTAGCGACACCGTTTAATATTATAACTTTCATGCATTGTTATGTCAGACTCCTAGTACATATTCAAATCAAATTCTTATCATGTGTTGACACTAAGTAAGCGGCAACCAAACAGGGCTCTGTCTACATATTATGATCCACCAGTTGATTTAAAGGCAACGGCTTTGACCTACTTAGCGTATGTTGCAGCCTTTAGCTGGAACAAGTGCGACTCTTCTTATGACCTTTATAAGCTACCTGCTAGTCCTCTTCAACTTATGAACCAATGTTGAGATTTTACAAGTTCTCATAGTCAAATGGCTAAATTCACTACCTCTATAGATTCTGCAGTAGATAATTTAACTGCCTTCTGAAGAGTGTAGGCGTTATATACCATGGACCTGCCATTAGGTAGTGCATTAAAAGGGAGAGAGAGAAAAATAGATCCTGCACACTACAATTTTCATAAAGATTTCCTGCAGGAAATATAACATGTTCTAAATCACATCATCTACTCAGCGCGCTTTGCCTCACCATAGGCAGGATTTAACGGAATACGGCTGTTGTCTGAATTTCTAAAATTGAACTGAATTTTTAGAATATAGTAGCTTAGTAATTATTGTTATATTAATCTACTTACGATTGGGGTTTTCATCGCGACACGGGTAAGAATAGACAAGGTATCTGCGGAGATGACCTTTCAGTATTGCTACGGCATCTTCATCTTTATTGCATTCGTTGCGTAATCGCTGGTAACAGGAATTAGAGTTTTCCCAACTTCTATACATGTAAATACATATGAGAATTGATTGTAAATGTTGTTGTTCAATTTGATTATTTGTATATAATGAAACAGCAAATTCAATCGTTAATCATCAACAGTTTACGATTTCTATTGTCATGTAATGGCAACTTGAATTTCTAACGTTTAAGTACATGATCCTAACAAGTTAGATGACAAGTGATAATAATAACTTGTGTCGTCCAAATCTCATATAACCGAAATCACATTTCATTTGAAACAAGCTCAAATGAAAAGCGAATGAGACATTGTTATGCCAACAAATAGTTCAGTTAAATTATCTAATCTTGATTCAAGTCTTGCATGATTGTGTTGAACTAAATATCATTATATTTATTAACGTTTATTGTCTCAAATTTAATTATTTTAAGCTTAAAAATATTAACTATTGTTTGCAATTAATTCTTTGAAATTTTATTTTCTAAAAACTGAAAGACTTAACAATCTTCTTCTATGTCTACACTGGCTGTAGATTACTTATACTCTCTTGAAATTACTTCTCCCTTTTTCCACTGCTCCTTATACATCTTCATTTCTCTCGTTTTTGATTAGTTATTGAGATCAACTTCTTGTAAATTATTTTTATTGTAACGCGTTGTTATACTAAACTATGTACACAATATTTCCCATTAAATTTCCCTTATAAAAATAAAAAGAATTTCTCCTCGCCTAGGTTAAACGGACTTCCATTATACCACACCTACAGAAACTTAACATCATTTATTAGTGAGAATGTAAATAAATGTCTTTTAGACTGGCACATTCATACCCCGTGGTATGGAATAAATACGGCCCCACAGCGCCTGAATGTTATTCGCTCAGTTAATGCAGTTTTACATTTATTGTGAGTTTAGAAAGTTTGTCAATGTCACCGGATCGCAGCGAACAGGACTTGGGACTGCGAGAGTCCATTAGGAGCTGTCCTAACTCTCCACTGGTCGCCAAACAACCAGATACATCACCGTCTAAATACTCTTTCTAGCTATACTCCAGGGCAGCAGTCAGTTGAAAAGTGATACGGTGTGCCCGTGTTAATTATTCTAAATAAAACTAGGTTTACGAGTGTTTTGACAAAGTAAATCATGAACGAATATGATGTCAAAGGCCAATTTTCTCTTTTAGCATTTCTCCACGAGAAATGCAGATAAAAGTTGATGCGACAAAAAGTTTAATGTGGTTTGCATATCCAAAATGCAAGCAGAAATTTTACGAAAGTTTACTCATCGGTTTACTTGTGAAATAAGAAGTATAGAAATTCCGAAAAATTCCAGTATAAGATAATAATTATAGAGTTTTCTCATTGCGAGCCCACTATATAAACATAAATTGTTTAGTACAGTAATTTTCGTATTTGGTAAATTTTTATCTACGATATCGGCTACAAACAAGAAAAGGCAATGTCCACAAAGTAGATGTTGCTTGGTCTTAAGTTACCAAAATAAGCAGGTACTTCTCACTAGTGCAATAGAATGGCTTAGTGCTTAGTATATAAACGAAGAAATTGCTAAATATATTTTAAAAGTTAAAAATCTGTCAGTTATAAGACAAAAAGATAATAAACTAAAAATACATAGTAAAAATATACATTTTTATGAATAATAAAATTTGGATAAACTAACACAATGAAACGTGAGATAATAATTAACTCTGTAGTTATAAAACACAAATTTGGATATACAAGCATAACGAAACGTGAGACAATGATTAACTCTGCGAGGCCTTTCATTTACAGAAGTCACGTAAATCTACAACTACGTGATGAAATCAGTTCTAATTGTCTTTCTTTATATCAAAGTAGCGAGTAATGCAAATGTTGCTATGAAGTCCCATATAACTAACGTCAGATCACAGATAACGATTTCCGATTAGTCAACAATTGAGAATTTGAGATAATATCCAATCGAAGAGGTACTCTACCAACAAAACATAACATAAAAAGCTGGTAAAGCTAAGGTTAACGTCGGTGTCCTCACTCGAAAGCGATGTCAGTGACGGGCAAGCCCAGGATTTGAACCCAGTAGCGCAGCGATGTGAAGCGTCAGTTAACGCCATGAAGCTTTAAATGAAATATCCTGAAGTTAATTGAACTCTCGCGGGTTCCATTCCCTGTCGCGTTGATCAGAGAGTAAAATCTGGGACATTCACAGGACTGTTTATATGGCAAATAGACTAAATTTCCTATCGGTTTAAATATGTGGCAATAAAGGTGGTAGAAAGGGGGCCCTATACCTAGTTGATCATATTAATATAGTGCGTGTTATGTTTATTATTAAAGGTTTCCTTGGTTTACTTACGTGCACGTTCTGTTAATGACGTTAACTGAAGATGATGATGATGACCTCGTGACGTCATGAAGAGCGTTTAGGATGAGATCAGCGCAGACTTTGGAAGGTCTGTCCCAGTAGACGGGAGGACATTGCGAGAGAACTCTAGTTATAAACCAGTCACTAACTGAAACAATAAAATACAATACAAATATGAAATCACCTTAATAAGACACGAAATTATCAATGACATGCAATGCATTAAAATACATGTACAATAGTCTGCAGTTAACTGAAACAGAGATGATCAGAGCAACAATGAACAGTGACTTATGGAGGAATGTGACCATGACCGCCCAGGCTTGGAACAGGCATGGCACTTAGAGAAGAAGAAGTCTACAATATAATGCTATAGAACTCAATCTAAAGCTAAGCGTTACCGCGAAATTCAATAAAATAATGCAAATAAAAAAATATAATATGGAGATTTGTAGTACCAATACTGGAAGATTATCATCCTTACATAATCACTGTTAATTAGACAATGAGGCAGCATAATGACTCAAACGTCTCAAATTGTTTAATCTATTGAATTGGATTCTAGTTATTAAACTGAATATGATTTACATGGATTGTGATCATATTTGAAATTTTAAATGGATTATTGAAACATCCTTAAACAGATTTTCTTAGTGCCAACCCCAGTTTTTTGAATAGCCTAATTCGGCAACCCATTCATCCAATTATAGGAAATATAGAAAATGCATTTTATGCGTTGAACTTCTTACGTACATAGTTTATTATTTTATTTTCCTTTTTTCGATTGATTGAAATCTTGTATTAATCTTCTGCAAGTAGAGTAATTGATAAGCTAAACCATTTTGAACTAGCGCGCCAGAAAGCACAAATTTTAAAGTTGTCTGATTGAAAATATTTAAACAATGAGAACTTATAAAATGCCATATTGCTCAATCACATCTTAAAATATATTTATAGCAAGCAATTAACGGGAAGTTCAGCTTAGAGCGTATATTCATCATTCATACTTTCTTCAAATTATATTGGCCCTTTTCTGAGGAATTATTCTTACACCCGCACCCTGCAATATCTAGTTATACGGTGGCCAGCTAGATAAGATGTGCATCATCTTCCCTGACGGCCGTTGTTCCAGTTTTTACAGGCTGTTTGATACCTTGTATTTTTGTGTTGTTTTATTTCTCTTAAATGTTTATTTCTATTTGCATTTGACAGTGATTTAGCGTTGATGCTGAAATAAACACATCTCTCTCTCTCTCGCTCTCTCTCTCTCTCTCTCTGAATGAAATTTTCATGAGACTGACTATGGCAGGGTAGTCATTTTAATAATAGTGAGTTTGGGACAAATTTTAAACTTATCGACTTGTTGGGCTTTCTTAATTTAATTCGCAAATACTCTTTTCTACAACTTTCTCCAGTTATTCAAAGGCAAATGCATTCCTTCCTATTCCAAATGAAATTAAAAAGCACAGAGGAGCGTGCCAATTTTAGATTCTACTTAGCCCAAGAAGGTCTAAACTGGAATAGCCCTGGCAGATTGGTTAGACTGACAGCTAATGGCTTATCGATGCTACGCGCCTTGATGCTTAATCGACGAAATACGCTGACAAGATAGAATTTCTTTAGAGATCTTAATTACTTTCGACAGTTCAGAACTTGGAAATCCATGAGGTAAACGCCACATGCTCTAATCTCTTGAAACTGGCCATGATATCTTCTTACTTCAGGGATGTAATTAGTTGTTGATTACACATCGGTGGCGTAATTACAGTCGGATGAGACTAAAGCTGGACTCGGAAGCTTATATGTTAGCTGGTATTAAAATGTGCTGAAATGTAGAGGCGATTAGGCAACTGATATAAGTTATGTTGTAAATATGAGTGAAATGTTTAGTGTAAATAGAGTAGCCATTCGTAGCTATTTTCTAATATATTTCACGTTTATTTAGTCTCTTTCCAAAAGAAATGTTTGTTTTAAATTACACATAACCTATTACACCTAAAAGAGCCTCTTAACTACTATTTACTCGAAATCTCTATTGTACATCTGTATGCGGATGAAGCAGGCCTAGTCTTCAAATTTTACACGTCACTTACCACGTGATTTATAATATAGACGTAAGGCTTTATCTGTTGTCATGTTCAATATTGAGAGATTTCAATCTAAACTCGTTATGTATTCAATTGATTTAAGCCCAATTAAAAATTCAGTTTCAAATTAACAAAAAAATGACGGCCACATTATTGGCACCAATACCTATGAATTCTGAATTATTGCTTCTAAAGTCGCTAACGGCTGGAGCCGGTGGCGAAGCCGGTAAGATACTCGACCGCGGATCAGTATGTGCGGGGTTCAAATGCTGGCTCTCCCGTCACTGACATAGATTTCGAGTAAGGAAACTGACATTAATCTTTGCTCTACTAGCTTTCTGATATTTATGGCAATGCAGAATGCTGAGTAAACGTCAGGATAGCGAAGCCATTATAACAGTCACTAAACTCTGATGATCCAAACAAAACCCGCAACTCCAGTTTAAAGATGTGATCATACTGGAGTGGGGTTTTAGAATTGATCACAACCTATAATTATCCGGCCACGAACACTTACAGCATGTTTACTTATCTATCTCGAGGGTATCATGGATCGATACCGTGTTAACAATCGATTATCTATACTTCCGGTCTGAGATCCATCGATAACAAATGCAAACAGTTATAAATCAGATCGCAGAGTAGTCGAAGACTAAATAGAAACTTTCTTGTCTTTCTTAGATTTTAAATATTTTATTAAGCTTTAATTTTTATTCATTTTTATTAAGCTGCCTGAAGTATCGGTTGAAACAAGGCGATTATAGTCCTACTTTCGTCTACAATAACATAGAGCAAAATCTTCTCTAAAACGATTTCTTATTTTGGATTCTCAGTGCTTCGCCGTTGCTTAAAGAGTTGCCGATACTCTCAACGACTTGATATTTAAACATCTTTATTCGTTCCTCTTGAATAGAAATGAACATTTTTATGTAGATTTAGATTGTTTCAGAAGGTCTTATGTTCCAGAAGTTGATAGACTTGGACGACAATTTTTTGTTAGGTATAGTTAGCTTTAAATCGACCATCAAACAAGAAAAAGTAACAGCCTTCGGGTATTTATTAGCCAATGGTTACCACCCATTTTAGACTAAATAGTAGCATTTATTTATCCTTTCTTAAACGTCAGTCTTTACCTAGTAGTTTATAGGGTGTGACACATTTTAATATGACTGGCTTATTATATTTTAAGAATTTTTTGTATCCCATATGTTTTTATCTAGCAAAAATTCAGCCTCCGCAAAATTTGGTCTTATGGAAATTATCTAAATTAAACTAGTATGTCCATCCTAAGACGCATATGCCTTTAAAATAATGTATACTATGTTAAACTAAAATTCAAATCAATATTTTTTAGAACGTGTATATTTACAGTAAATTTATTTCACACCTTTGTTAACTCCTGTGGTCAATTTTAACTACCACTAAATTCTCTTCCAAACTGCTCATATACAGATCTATAAAATGACTTCTAAATCATTCAATAAGGTTATGATTTTACGTCTACCAATAAAGACACAAGCATGCAGGCCAATCATCAACTTAAGTAAAATATACCGGTTGAAATTTAAACGAAAACCCGGATTATCATTGTCTATCAGATAAAATTTCTGCTGAGCGGAAATGCTTTACGACCGCCGGTATTTCTGGTAGAACTGCAATCATAATGCCATCATGCGCTGCGCCACTGGGGAGCGATTAGTGGGACACGACACATTGGCAGGCTGTATTTGTCTTTACGGCCGCGAGCGGATGCGCCTCACCAAACACACATTTTACGACCCACAAAATTCTCGACAGACCAACAAACTATAGTAATTTTAACAGCAGCCCCTTGATAGGTATTAGTGTAGCCAATTCGACGTTGATAACTTCTGTGAAATTTTATAAGAAATGGAGCTCGAATAAGTAGCTAAGACATAAAATATATAAGTGGGTTAAAGATTCAGATTCCAAGTGAAATGTGCGCTATATTATTTATTATGATAACCTAGCAGCATAACTATTGATTTTATGACTATTATGACTATCTTGATTATATGACTGATTGATTAGCTTATATCATTGATTTGAGAAATGCTAAACGGATAGGGTCACATTCTCTGCTTGATAGCATACGTGTACTCTCAGTATGACGCTCATCTTTAATTTTAAAACGACAATCGGACCATATTTAAAAGTCATAAACCAGTACAAGGTTCTAGCCTTGGGAGCATGTCATGATGTCGTCAATGTCAGGATGATCACTGGATTTGAACCATACACCTATTACTCAGCTGTCAGACACCTAGCCGATCATGCTACGGGCACAAACCATTGACCTATTTGAGACAATTAATTCTTTTCATTTGAAAGAGAAAATGTCCTATCACCCTACAACACGTCAAGACGAGTTCTTTTAAGCTTTATTCGAGCATTACCTAAGTTTTGATCAACTCTAGTTTTGCTCAATCTTATGGCTGAAGTTTAATTTACCCTTTATTTCGCTGCTCAAAGCTTTCTAAGGAATATTAAAATAAATGCTAGAATGAAGAATTGTTAGGAATGTTTAGAAATTGTTATTTATGTTTAGGAATTTCTGAGGAATTATGGAAGGAAGCACCAGAATTAGAACAATGGATCTGATAGAGTTGAACCAGACTCAATACTCTTGGGTTAAATTTGCTTTCTACAGTTCCTGAAATTTGAAGTATACTTGAAAAATTTCTGATATCGAGCAACTCAACATAAGCAAAAATGAGCTCTGTGTTAATTTAAACCAAATTTGTTAGATTTTATCTCGGATACGCGCAGTAGTGAAGAAATTACTGTCCCAGTTAACGGCCTCTGCTGTATTTACAGATGTATTATATTTGTTATTATTTTCTCAACGACGACATCATATCTCAATATGATGAGAGAACAAAATCATAAAGAGAAATTAAAAAATAAAAATAAATACGAGTGAGATAAATATAAGTAAGAGTGAGAGGTTGCAAGGACGCAGCTATGTAATGCTGGGTACTAACTGACGTAATTTACTCGCGATGCTGACTCGAGACATTTTTAATCGTTGAGTTAGTACTCTCATCGAGCCAGCATCGCGAGCAAAACTGTGGCTCGAGGCGTAGTAAATCTCTTAATTAGTACTGGATCTCCCTCTCTCTCTCTTAGTGCATTTCCTACTGGCAGGTCCATGGTATATAACGCCCCTTCTCTGTCTTTGGCTTTCCTCTTTATGTCCACATATAAGTGGATCTCTAAATCATCTAGCATACCTAATCTCGGTCTTCCTCTGCCTCTATTTTACTGGATACCAGAGTGAACAATAGAAGTAGAAGCTGTGCTTAAATTGGGAATTTATGCATCAAATTGTCAAGTACATTTCTAGCAGGATCCGAAGTTATTTTTCTGAATATTTTACCTAAATGGTACCTCAGTCAGTGTGGCTACTACAAGCTGTTTTCGCTCACTAATTCAGTGTTTTGTCGACTGGGTTACCATACTTGAAGGATTGTCTGACATTCACGTTACCGACGTTCTATTTCGAAAATTCTAAATGTAGTTTCCTGGGGTATTTTGTGACGGCCATATTTGAAGGCATATTTATTTTGAAAGCGCTCGTTACCCAATTAATAATACATATTTTAATTTGTCAAATAAACGTGCAAAAAACCTATTAGCTGGTGATTTAGGGTAGACACATAAGCATTACTACAAATCAAGTTGGATCATATTATAGACATATTCTTAGCGACATAATCTTTCATTTTGAGAAAAATTGTTAGTACCTTTCTTATATAGCTAATTTATTAATAATAATATAATCAATGAATTAAAACGTGAACTTTTCGTCATTTGAAGGAAATGACGGGGATGTCAAATTGAGAGATAAGACAAGAGAAAGACTCCAATCATCGAGTCATGTAGTCATCGTATCATGAAATCATGGAGTCATCGAGTCAAGGAATCACGAGCAGAAAATATTCAAAAGTCTCCACAAATTGACATCTTAATTCACTGGGTACTTAAAATTTCGCCCAAAGAGAATGAAATTATGTTCCCGAGTTAGGATTCATTTTCCCGTTCAGTCATTTAGTCATGGATTCATGGTGTCAATGGGTCATGGAGTCATCAAGTCATCGGATCATCGAGTAAAGTAGTCATCGATGCATGGAGTCATCGGATTATAGAGTACGTCATCGAGTCATCGAGTCTCCCCTACGGACCATGATGACTCATCCTAGACTCATATTCACAGTAAAGGTTTTTTAATACTGAAGGAGGGGTTTTCCGACCTTATCGAAACCTTGGTTGCCTCTGTAGACAAGCGGAGAGGTACGTAATCCTCTAATGAATAATTTGTGAATCAATGAAAGCTGAAGAGATTGATGAGGGGCCAAGTGAAATTCCGTGCGTTCGGCTATTGGTTTGCATTAGGGTCAGGCGCTGGATTTCGGGTTACGAACTTGGCTTTAGCTAAACAAATGAGGCATGAATTTTTTGTCAAATCGTCAAATAAGTTTCTAAACTTTATTTATTGAACTTTATTTGACAAGAGGACTACAAGGCTACTTATAGTAATTACTATTAAATGCTATCGTTTCTTTGTTCAGAAGTTTTTTTCTCTCTCGCTAGTTTCAGTAAATTAGAAGGTCCAAGTTAAATAACCCTACTCAAATTCAGCATTCTATTTATTAAATATTATTGCTCATATTTTGCATTGTATTAAGCACTACATTGATTAAGGCGTGAAACCGTTCACAAATATCTATGCATCACCCACAACTTAAAGTGCATGAAATTTTTTGTAGCCTATAATAAATTCAAAGAAAATAACTGCATACAGGCTTACAGTGGAAATTTGTAACAGGTTTATGGCTTTTTTGGATGAGTCGTTGGCTTAATTGTTAGCAAATTGTTCAACTTGTTCTACTTTGGACTGAATTTCTGGATTTTGGAATTTGCACCGTTTTTGGACCTTCTTTTTTTGCTCGCCGGCTTGATTTTGTCTCAATAGTGCTCGATGTTGTCATTGATGACTGTAGCACTCTAATTGTTATTATTATTACAGCGAATTAATGGGTACATGGTTCAAATCCAATTCTCTCCTGTCAATGATGTGGCATCGGGTAGGAAACTAACGTTAAACTTTATTATTAGCCATGACGGAAAGCTGACTCAGTACGTTACAACTGCTGGCAACAGCTTGTAATCCAGTGAAATGAAAAATTACATTTAAATCAAAAGCCTGACGGAGGAAAAACCTATACATCTATTTAGACGTTATATTTAAAACTTTAGAAAGCACTGAAACTGCACCAACAAATAGAATACTACAACTGAGAAAAGAACTGAATCTATATATCACAGCGTATTTATATTTCAACTATGCACTGAAAACTGCACTAGCATTAGACTGAAAGCAGAGCCAAAGCAGCCTATTTTGCATCTTGTTCGACAAATCGTTCGGCATAGCTTAGCATATTTCCTTGAGAAGCGGTAATAACGCAGTGCGCCATATGGAATGTTGAATTTCTCTTGAACAGCTCGCTTCGGCTATTACATCACGTTAAGTTTTACGACAACTGCATGAGTTGACAAGGGGTGAGATGATTAAAAGGGAAACTGGGTGAGCGAGAGATTTAAAGACATCACTGCAATCTAAGTCATAACGACATGGTTTTACAAGGTTTAACTTTTTATAGGGATCATGCAGAGAATGTTTAAAATTGTATCAAATAATTATCCATTAAATGATAAATTGTTTTAAATATGGCTTGTAGTGAAATGATTTTAAAGTATGAGAATTTGACAGTGGTAGTTTTCAGAACGATTAACATCGAGAAATAAAATAATGTCTCCTTCGAAAACTGATAGTTCTGTCTCTCTGTCTGTCTGTCTCCCTTTCTCTCTCTCTCTCTCTCTCTCTCTCTCTCTCTCTCTCTCACTCTGTCTCTTTCTCTCATTCTCTAAGATATTCTATTAAATTTAGAAGTGTACATGTAAAGTACACATTCAGAGTCAAAAATTGAACGCCTTCTAGGAAATACTCCATCGATAAAGACATTTCAATCCATTTACGTTACATGTATAGTCCTATAAAGCATTAAATTTTCTTCATTCTACTGCAACCAAGCCATTTTACAACAAACCCCCTTCCCTCCTCACAACTCTAGTTCAAACACTTGAACATAACATAAACATGAGGCGCTTATTTCCGTTCATTACGATAGCGGGTCAGCGTCTGCTAGAATTACATGCTGCCACCTCACAGGGTCGGTAACGTGTAATTTAAAGGCTCTACCTGATCTGAATTACGTTGAGCACTATGACTGGATTCTACAGTCAGCCAGCCACTTCTCTGTTTCGTCAGCCAGCTGTAGTCTGTGGCGAAGTCTGTAAGACACTCGACCGCGGCGGATCAGTATGTGGGGGGTTCAAATCCTGGGCTCACCCGTCACTGACATCGCTTTCGAGCGAGGAAACTGACGCTAACCTAGCTTTTTAGCTTTTACTTTTACTTTTACAGCGGAGCTGCTTGAGCGCTGCGGGTTCAAGGTTTGCCTTCTTTGCTTGATCGTTGGAGTGCTCAGTAATTAGCTTCACAGTTGGTGTGCCCCTAATGCAGAAATTTATGGTTTGGCATGCAATTAGGGTGACATTTGAATTTATTTTTAGTAAACTATTCAACAATCTTTCAATCATGATAAATTCTCATTCAGAATAAAAGTGTCGAACTATCGTGAAAAGTAAGTCGACGAACTAACTAAATATTTCTGTCGCAAATGTTAAGATATTTAAGTATATTTATTGGCACATATATGTAACGTAAAAATAACTAGATATGTAACACAATATTTTATTAAAAATGGTTCACTCTAGCATATAATAGTTAGGAATATTTTGAAAGATTTAAAATTACTTTAGAATGTAATTGCTTCTATTTGCAGAATCTTCTTTAGTAATCTTCAACGCGCTTGTGTAATTTTGAATCGATATTTTGTCCAATGCACATTCAGCTTTAAATTGTTGGGTACAATCATTGTTGCTATAATTAAATTATTGCTAGCGAATGCACCGCTCGCATAAATATTGAATATGTGAAATTAAATATTTAACTATTAAGTTATTAGTAAATTGCTATTGCTAACATTTGGGAGTCAAATAGCATGCAATTCAGCAAAAGCAAACCGTTAAAAATCGAACTTTAGCATCGATTAAAGCAAAGTATGCCGCTAATGTTAATTGAATATATCTGCTTCTCTATTTTCTCCAATTCCCTGTTCGCTCTCTGCCATTTTTCCAAATGACAGTTCCAAAATCAAAATTCCCACTCGCAATCTGCTCTCTCACTAAGGAGCACTCAAGAAGCAGGTCGAAAGCATGCGGTTCACGAAGGTTCAAACTTTACGTAACCATTGGTTTGGAAACATATGGTTTCTCTAGTGATTTCACCTTGCTTTCACATGCTAACAAATCACTTACTTAAGCGCATTCTTATGTGGTGCATAGAACATTCATGGAGTAGTGCATCATACAGAGGCGCGTCAATCCTCTATTCGGCAGAGTTTCGTTAATTACATTTTAATTTCTATTCTCCAGCGTCACTATATTTCTTTTTTGTAAATATGCATTAAAGTTTTTATTCACTTCTTAACTAATTGAATGACAAATAAGGCTGTTTATGCAAAGAAATTAATTCAATCAGTCGGTATATGCAAAGAAATTAATTCAATCAGTTTGGCATTCAGAATTAAATTACAGGGACACCCGCTAATTCATTGGCAATCCACATGAATTAGCTTAAGACATCCTGTAAGATTTAAACAAATCATTGCCGACTATGTTAGCGAATATTTAACATATACACTAATTAAATTACATCTGTATATTAAATCTGAGACGTTGACTCCTGGCAAAATATTACAACATATTATACACCTATTCGCAATGAAGATTTCTGTTTTTCTCAATTAATGCACTTCTCTAACTGTTAGCATTCACCATTTCATTCCACTGGCTTCAAGTTCTGATCTGCGATACTTATATATCGAATTTTAGTTATATTAATGAGATTTTTTTATTACTATTAATAGTTTAAAATGATGATTGCTTTAAATATTTACATAGTACGATTATTGTAATATTAAGATAACTCCAATTATAATATAATATAGTATATAATATATTATATTATATAATATAGTATAATTATTATATTATATAATTATATTATATAATACTATTACATAATAATTAATAATTGCATTACAGCTGAACAACAAGCTGTCTTAACCTCTCCATCATTTTCCTTAAACCTCTTCGTGGAAGATCTGCGAAATGAAGCCTCACGCTTGAGCGTTGCCAGCTGCGACACATTTTTTTCTGCAGAGAAATCTTTGAAGCGAGACAGCGTTACCATTAGCGACAACTCAACCGAGGAGCATGGCCTCAACCCCCCCCCCCCCAGTGTGTCCCTACCTCACCGCCTCTCTCTCTCCTCACCCCCCTTACTAAGGGTGTCCCCATGCTCAAAGTCATTTAGTTTTGTATATATACTAGAGATGGGAATTTTTTGAATTTTCAGAGTTCGGGTTCGGTTCGGTTCGTTGAAAATGAAAGTTCGGCTCGGTTCGGGTTCGGTTTGCAGTTGACAATTTGAGAGTTCCGTTCGGTTCGATTTATTGAAAATGAAAGTTCGGTTCGGTTCGGGTTCGGTTAGAACAAGGGTTCGGGTTCGGCTTGCTTTCCAACTCGCAAGAGTTCAATTTGAGTTCTAAATGGTTTGGTTTGGATAATGTTGCAATTGTTTAACATTACTTATAATAATCATGGTTATGATAAACATGTTTAAAATGGTTTATCGTAAATAAGCTTAAAGAAATACATGAAGTCATATAACTGACACATTTTTCACCTGAGTAAAAATATGACAATGAAAGAATGTGAGAAGTGGTATTTATTACTGTACAATTCTTAAAATATTGTAAGTTGACAAACAAATGTTCATAGAAATAGATATTTAGTTTTATTTTGGTATCTGAAATATTCTCCTTGATTATAACCAGAAAATAGAATATTTCACCCATTTAAAAACAAATTTTGTCACTAGGCCTATTTATTAGAAATGTTTATAATTAAATGGAAATGTCTTGGCTAAAATTTGATGCAATATTTCAGAGACATAGTGCAATTTATTAACATAAAATGTGAAATACGGACGATTTGGTGAACACATGTACTTCTACAGAAAAATGATCATAATATATACATTTTGCTATCAACTGAACCAGTAATAAACTATAAGTGTCTGAAATACCAGTGATTTTTGTAATTCTCTCTCTCTCTCTCTCTCTCTCTCTTAGTGCCTGTCTATTACAGGTCCATAGTATATAAAGCCTCCACTTTTCTCGGTCTTCCGCTTTCCTCTTCATGTCCACATATGAGTGGATCTTAAAATCATCTAACATTTATAATCTTGGTCTGCCTCTGCCTCTTTTTCCTTCCATTCTACATTCTATGACCTTTTTTAATAGACTTTCCCTTCTTAAAATGTGTCCTATTCAACTCTTCTTCCTATATCTTAATACATTTATCAACTGTCAATCTTTACCAACTCTCTCCAGAACTTCCTCACTTGTAACCTTTTGAGTCCAGCTAATCCTTTCCATTCTTCTTCATATCCATATTTCCAAAGCCTCTAGTTTCCTGATATTTTCTTTCCTTGATGTCCATGTTTCAGATCCATATAATAGCGTGGTCAATACTAAGGTTTTCGCTGTCTTTATCTTAGTGTCTTTCTTTATGATTTTTGTTAAAGGTTTCCTATTATCAAAAGTTTTCTTTTGCTTTTGCAATTCTATTATATATTTCAGTCTCACATTTCCCATCATCTGTTACAGCATGACTTAAATATTTGAAACTCCTTAGCTGTTCCAATTTCGTAACATTTATTTAATATTGACTTCACCTCTATACTCTCACTACTTTTGTCTCTTTGATGTTAATCTTCATTGCATATTTCAATGCCATATAATTCAGATTATCCATGATCTTCTGTAGACCAGTCTCGCTTCCCGCTTCAATTCCTTTGTAACGCTAACATTCCTTTGTATCGCTATGTGTTATTAATTTTTAAATTTGTGTCGGAACTAGCCTTACCTGAATATATGCTGTTGGATACTGTAATACATGTAAATGCAAAAACTAATATACAGTATATTTGTATTGTTTTTACTATCTTTATATAATGTCAGGCTGGCGAAGGAGAAAGGAATTTAAAGATTTTGGTTCAGTTCCGCTTGGACGAAGACAGGGATCGGGTTCGGTTCGGGTTCGGTCAGAGTCTGGGTTCGGGTTCGGCTAGAGTCTGGGTTCGGGTTCGGTTCGGGTTCAGTTCCATTCCCATCTCTAATATATACATGCACATGTAGATTATAAGTTCAACTTTGTTTTCAACCATTTAAAGCTGGTAAAGCAAATGTCAACACCAGCTTTTTCACTCAAAAGTGATATCAGTGACGGGCGAGCTCAGGATTTGAACCCCGCACATACTGATCCGTGGTTGAATATCTTACCGACATCGACATCTTACCGTTCTGTATATATACGTACATGTAGATTATTAGTTCTGTATACGCATGTAGATTTAGTTCTGTATATACATGTAGATTATAAGCTCAACTTTGTATGTGTTATGAACTATGAACTCTATTAGGAACTATTACTAAGTACTAGCTTTATTAAGAACTCTAAGTATTATAGTTATCATGGTATTCAACTGGATAAGACACTCTGTATCTTCATTGACCACCGATTTTTCTCGCGTTAGATGTAAGAATTGCGGTTAATGCATTGTACTGTATGTCGTTTATGCATTTGGTGTCTTTGCTGAAAAATAAACATATTACCTATTCTATTCTATATTCTCCAAGTGTTCTCTCTCATATTCCAAGCTCCTACAGATTCTCCAAGCTTTATACATACTATTTATACACTAGGCCTATATACCAAGCTCCATTTCTACTTACTTCCCTATAAGGATGAAAGCTAGATGTTTTGCTACATATTGCCGCATCAGATATTAGGGGTCTAGCTTTATGTATAATTAACCACCGCGATATGACAGGACAATTAACAGATTGATGTTGCACTATATACTGGCTCATATCTGTATGTGTCAATAGAGTAGTGGCTAAAGGTGTAGATAACGTCATGAAGTTTTAAATGACAGATTCTGGAGGTGAATCGAATCCCAGCCGCGCTGATCTAGAGTTAAATCTCAGACATTCACTGGACTGGTTACATGGAAAATGGATAATATTGCCTAACGCTTAAAATAAGCGGTTTAAAAGTGGTAAATATCAACGCAGTTGATCATTTCACTATAATTTGTATTATTATTATTATCATTACTATTACTTTGCTTTGATTTCATCAACTACATACATTGCTAAACACGTTCCAGAAAGCAACAATACACACGTATAATCGACCACTGGTCACCACGGGAAAGCATTACCAGAACAATAAAGAGCTGTAAGCCGAATACAAGCCGTGGCAGTCAATTAGGGATTTTAATTGAAGCAAGGAAATTCTATTAGCTGATGTAATTGAAGAGCCTTGCCCTCATCACGTACCCAAACATCCTCAGACCACGTACACGGGTCAGAACTGCTGCAGGTTGTCCAGTGCAACAGCGAACTGATCTTAGGTCAGAGCGCGGATTCCTCTTTGATTTGGAATATTTAAGGATTTCCGGTTCCGTGACGCAGTTTGAGGAAATACAACAATGTGACTGCGATGATAATTGAACTGATGTTACTGCTGGTATCTTAAACTAACATAGTGGTATTATGCAACATTTAAACACACACACACACACACACACACACACACACACACACACACACACACACACACACACACACACACACACACACACACACACATATATATATATATATATATATATAACTGTAAAATTGACGTGGAACATTGAGATTCTTTTCTCGAGTGTAATCGTGGATTGAGCTAGATTGAGTATTGCTTTTATGACAATATAGCTTGCTTAGGAGGTTCCAGATGCCATTCGCGTTAACTAGGCTTGTGGGCTCTGCATGACAAATGCAGTTGTCGAACTAGTCAAAATAGTATACTGTAATTTAAACTCTTTTGGAGGACGGATTAGTTTTACTTTTATCTACTAAACTTTAAATCCGACTAGATGAGAGAATTACGAGCGAACTTCTCATTATTATTCTACGTAGTCTATTTGTGTACACACAGTGAAAACACTTTGTAGAGAAAATGTTGTCCGTGACGGCTGTTTATACAGTCGTTTTCAGCTGCAGAATGAATGCTGGGAATTTGTACGAGAGTATGGTTTGCTGCATACGAAACAGCGATATTCAATTAACCGGATAGAAGATGCTATAGCAACGACTAGAGTGCCACTGCCATCCATGAAAATATAGAGCACAAAATATACGTGCCGATTGCAGCAGATCTGCAGTCATTCGCAAGTGTTTTAGCTAAAATGGAAAAATACAATAAAAATTATTGTACGGCTGCTTTCACTGCCATTTAGGCGCACTCAATCATCAAGTTGATTCCATTCCAAAATATCAAATAGGGATAAATATAGACGCAACCTTTAGCGTGAGCAAAATACGCCTTCTGAAGTCGATTCCCATTGCCTTCTCCTATTATATATTGATTAATCGCCTCTTACTACACAAGTAATGATTGGTTTACTAGCTCGTACACGGAACGTGAATAAACTCCGTAATATGTAAACAATTGGTTGTAGAAAATCGTTACTTAAACTGTAATTCAATTCTTTAGTTAACAAATTAATTAAAAACTCATTAGAATTATATTATAGGCCTCTTGTTTTATTATATCAAGTTAGTCCCGAGTATGCTCCAAACTATACTACTTAAGAAATAATATTAATTAATTACTAAAATATGTAAACAAGTAATAAAAATGAGGTAGTAATTAGTTAAATAATTACTATTTCATTTTTACAAGTTTTATGATACTAATACTTAGAAGTATTTGATTTCAAAAAATTGTAATTTTATTTCAAGAATGTTCGGTGTCTAAATTAACGAAAGCTAAATCAACCGCACATTTAATTGCGTTGTACGAATCTGCCAAATCATTGGCGACTTCTACTCAAAGGAAGCCTTGACTTCCCGCCTGCAGATGTCTACACAAGACGTCATCAAAGATGGCGGTACGTGTGGACACCACTGTATTAAACTTTCGTGTTTCGAGGGCTAATGTGTCGCAATAAATTGCGAATCAGTATTACCGAGCGAGACGGGACCGGACTCAAAGTCAATATGCTCGGTGCATCCGTATGTTTACACGCATAATAACATCCTAGATGCTTAGCCCTGTGATTCTATGTGCGTTATTAACCGTCCATATGTCCAACAATACGCTTATACGCTCCGGCAATCAATTAATGTCAATCAGTCAATCAAATCAATCAATTAATTAATCAATAAACCAAACTAATCACTCAACCAATCAGTCAATCAATCAGTCAACCAATCAATCAATAAACCTATCAAACAATCAATCGGTCAATTAATATATTAATCAATCAATCACCAATAAATTAATCATTCAACCAATCAGTAAATCAACCTGTCACAAAACCAATATCACAATGTATGCTTCTTCAGTGTTCATTTGTATTATTGTTAAAACATAAGTAATACGAGATAATATTAAATGCTAATGCATAAAATGTAGTAATATGGTAATGACATAGCATTAAAAATGACATAATGTGATATGAACAATACGTTAAGATATGAAATATATGACACTCCAACGACTTACAATGAGTTTAGTCTATAAAATGCTATAGTATTATTCAATTTAAGGTATTTTGGTACTTATTATTGAACGGTATTTTAATTTATTAATCAATTATGAATATTTAAAATTCTGTTATTGCACTGCAGGCTAATTGCTTTCCTACCTGACTATGTTTACTCTTCATGGGAACCTACATGTATTTATTATGGATGAACAAAATGTAAAGCTGATTGAGGTGCTAATTACTTGAAACTCTTTGCAATGCTCTATTTACTAATTACTAAAATAAATACTAAAATAATTGATTGATTGGTTACTAATTGATTCAGTGCATATCACTCAATCTATCTTACATACATGTAAAACTTATGGCTGAGATCGTTTTCAGTTTCTATTATTAAGTTAGTTGTACAGGTATTTATAAATTTCATGTTATACATGCAAGCTATAATTTTAAGGAAACCAGTGTAATGATTAATTAAGTGAAGATCAGGCGAGGAGGATGCATTAAAGTTTTCATAATCAATTCGTATTGTACACCATTCCAATCATCCCAATCATCCCAATCACCCCAATCTTTCCTATCATCCCAATCATCCCAATCATCCCAATCACCCCAATCTTTCCTATCATTCCAATCATTCCAATCATCCAAATCATTCCAATCATTCCAATCATCCCGATCATCCCAATCATTCCGATCATCCTATGCAATATAAATTTGTCAGTAATTCTAACAGCTTATAATACGGCAATAATTTAAAAAGTGTTAGAAGCTAAGTGTATTTGCAAATATTCATTTCTCTCCAATAATTTATTAATTTTGCACATACTATCAGAAAGATCTCTGCCAGGTTTCCTAATTTTTAAAAAGGAGAAACTGAAAATTTAACAAAATTTTTATCAACCGTTATCTTGCTCTCATAAAATGTTATCTCTTATTAATTTCTCAAAGAGCGATGTACAAGACTTAGCGAAGATCCTGGTATTTTTTCTCATAAAAAATTCTTCAGTTCCTATTACTGACTCTCCTTTCGCATCTGTGTCTTTGAATAGCTAATTCAAACCTATACAGAAACATAGCTATTCATCTGTCAGTCTTTCTAACTCTATTTCTGTCTGTCTGTTTGTTTCTATGTCTGGCTGTCTCTCTCTCTCTCTCTCTCTCTCTCTCTCTCTCTCTTTATCTCTGCTTGTCACACATTAAATCTTAGGACACAAATATAGATATATCTCGTTTATTGCCATTCAGGTGAGTAAAACACCATTGAACGCAAATGAAAAAAAGTTCCTGAAACCTTGTATCGCGTTCAGACAATGCAATGAAAAAACCTGAGCATGTATATGGCTTGTGATAGCTACAAATCATCGTGTGTTGTTGCTTTGATACGTCATCAAAAATGATGTAGAAAATATGGAGTTGGCGCCCTTTAACGAAAATATTCTCATAAAGAAAGCGCTTATTTAGAAAGCGAATATTTATATTTTTAAGTCTTTTTATACTGAAAGTGCTAGATTTAAAATTTAATTTTAGCTTTTGATAGAAACTTTATATAATTAATCAATTACTGTTATCTGTAGTAGAGAGGTCGTGCAACAAATAAACATATTAAATGTCAAACTCCTGCGTCCACTCTGTAGCTACATGATCGAGGCAGGCATGGAATAGATGAAAGTAGCTCTAGTAGTGCAGCACTGTTGTTGTATCCTGGAATTTAACAATACGAAAATTGATGTACGATTCGCTCGGGATCATTCAATCATTAATTTCTACATTGTTAGCAAATCTCCATTCAAAATTCTGCAGCGGCTGTTAGACCTCTGTCATATTATTCGGTTTGATTTACGCCCGTGAAGTTAATCATTTGCGTGTTTTCGTACTAAAGTGGCATAGCCACGATAATACGACCGGGCTTCGATTTAAACTTTGACAAACTGTCAGGCACGGACAAGAACTAAGGAAGGCAACGAGAAGTCATCTTAGGAGCCATATTATTCCCAAGGTAGGGGCAGCTTTAAGGTATGGACAAAGCCTTTTATGAAGGGATTAACTCGTTAGTCAACGGAGTGCTCTTTATGGAGGATGAAAAACAGCGTGTGAGTAGGAATATGTATCTTGGATCGGTCACTTAACAGAAAGCTAGTGAGGGTATATTCATAAAGTTCAACAACACATGCATTTGAAACGTAATGATGGAACCATCTATAAAATCATATTTTGAAGAGAAATATATTTTGCCACTTTTACAACTTCGTAACCATCCTGCATAATACATAACCAAAACTAAACCTAAACCTAATTCAAAACTACCCTATATAATATTGATTAAAACCTTATTCATAACCACCCTATACATGATGTTGGTTAATTTAATATATCTTTGAAAAGCTGATGAGGATCAGTTTTTAGTCAATAGTGAATCCAGTGGTCATTAGTATAAATTAAATGGAATATTAATAATTATTTATTTTATAATTTATGACCTTTGCTTCGTAGATATTAATAGTAATTTATTGCAAACTATCTATAAAGCATCATTTCAAGCCCTTTGATTTATTACTTTTAATAATGACACGACAGCAAAGTGTCAAATCTTTCCGTTGATCAATAATTTTAAATTTAGATAAATAGCAACGAGCATGAAACTATGAATACTGCCAGGTAAAATAATTTATGAAAGATTTTAAGCAGAAAGTTTCTCTACATCTACACTGCAGCTCTCTGTCAGGAACTTTTTAAATCTCACAAAATTTAAGAATGTCGTCCCATTGGCATGCTACCAGGTTATACTGGTCTAAAAATGATTTAACGTACGCTTCGTCAGCACAAGACGATATTGCGGGCATTTGGAGAGGAAACTTTGCATACAACATTAGCAATAGTAAATAATTTAAGTCGTCGTTTATGACAACACCGAGCACCGTGGGACCGAAGTCAAGGCGTTGATAAAACTTATAACGGTTGATTATTGCATTTCTACACCAATCTTCAAAGCATATATTCACTTTAGACATATGTAGCCTAAAGTAAAATAAACATGATTCAATTCAATCTAATACCAAAAAACCAGAACTATTGAATATCTACAGTGTTTTCAATTCAGCTGAAGAGGCTAAGTTCGTACAAATTGAAAGAGGAGAATGGCCTTAGTCTCTCTAGCAAAGCAATAAAGAAGGTTCAGACAGATCCTTTGCTGGCAGACATCTTGTCGAGATAAATCTTAATGCACCAAAATGACGGAAGATTGTGAGGTAGGGAATCCTCACGATGTGGATCTAAATAGTGTATATACATGTATACAGGACTATATGTATTAATGCAGAAGATCGAGAGAACTTGCAGAAACGGGTTTGGTGCAAGACGAACCTGAAAATCGGCCGCTCTATTCCAATCGAGTAAGTTACCATAAAGATTTTATTAAAGATAACAGACTATAGTACTTCCAATTTTAAGGCGCTCTATGAATAGTAGTGATTAAGTTTTAATTCTGTAGTTTGGATTGAGCTAGGATATTTTGTGATATATGCTCTATCGAATACGCGACAATTACATAAAAAATTGCGTGGTAAATAAAATTCACGGTTCTATTTATTATTCTGCGGTGTACTATAATATTATGAATTTCCACATTATTTATTCGAGACGCCTCCGAATTACGGAAAATACTTTCTCAGATACCGGTTATTTGAAGATTATCCGTCCACCCTACCTGTTTCCACCAACCCACCCTTCTAGCCATCCCTACCTCTAAGCTATTGTTACGAATGCATGCACTGTTTACAGTGGAAACTCGGCAGTATCGTCAATAGTGAAGAAATGCGGATATTTGATCTCGTAGCAAGCTTATGAAAACCATAACTTTGTTTTGCAACTTTCTTAGAGAATGCATTGGCTTAGATTCCACAAGAATGGTTAAGTCGAGAGGCATTTGGTGTACTAACAGTAAACAACTTCGAAGAGAAGATCCTATGAATTTAAAGGTAAAAGCTGAAAATTTAACGTCAGTTTTGTGTCTTTATATCATGCCAATGACATGACGGGCACTGAATTTGAGCTCTGCATCAACAGATGTTCGACACTCTACCGATATGCTATCAAAATAAACTCTATGACGCCGGCAATATTATTAGAATTAGTTAAATGACTCAGTCTCTGGTCTAGAAATCTTTCGACTCACATCTGATCCATGTCGCCTTTCTGTGACAAATAGGACGCCAAATTCTTTTTAATCTATATTTATAAATTATTCGTTTGTAGACTAGGTCAATCTATTCAATCTAATAATTAATATAGCCTAACCGTAAGGGGCAATGTTCAAAATTGTATCTTTTGATACACATGTGTAGCAACTACAATTCAATTCTCGCAAATAAATTTAACAAAACCTAAAAGTTGAATAACTCTATACTTTATCGAGCATAACCTGTTGCATCAGCTGTCTTTTGACTTGAAATGCATGACAATGAGATGGAATCATTGATCAATATCAAATGTGCTCCTATAGTAACACAACATCTACAAGAATCTGGCGAAGCCGTTGTCTCAAAGTCTCCATTAACATCGGCTCTATTGATCTCTAAAATTTCATTGGATATTTAATTAGGTACTTAGCCTTAAAAGTAATCCTTTAGTATTTATATATAGGCTTTTATAATATGATTGCTGGAGCATTTAAAAAAGAATAGTTAGTATTCCACAAAGAATTGTGTAGAAATCATACTAGCGAAAGAAAGAAGAAAAGGGATTTCATCAACATTCCACAAGCACGTGGACAGATTTATTCCGTTCGTTCCTGGCAGAACACAAACACGGATATCTTCTGGATCACTTACATTCCGTCACCTGGAATCATAAATTAGGTCGACGCCGGATGAAATGAAAAGAGGCTGTGGTCGAAATAAAGGGCTGATTGATAGAAATGACGATATTCGGTTGACCGTGAAGCATGGAAGCTTGTCCGCCCAGAACTACAAAATAAGCCCAAGAAATGAATTCCTACTTGCACTCTCTGCTACGCTCACTATGACGACAAATAATGTGTATTTAGTAGCAATTGTATTGCAGAGATATAGTAAAATTGCCATACATGTATATCTATAGATGGAGGAATTAGTTAGCACCTTCAAGATAAATATGCATACAGCAAACCAAAATCTGTCCGAATAGGAGTATGGTGGGCCAATGTTTGTTCTGATTTGTTTCCTAATATCTGGCTTAGACTCTTGAAAAGAATCACTTAAAAATTTTGGTTGGCAAACCACTCTCCATTTTTCGGCATATTAAAATATTATATCAGTCTTCAATTATATCAGGAAGGGGAAATAGAGGCAGAGGTAGATATTATATTATAGCACGGTAGAACGGAAGGGATAAGAGGCTGAGGCAAGCTGAGATTAGGTATGTTAGATGATTTAAATATTGGACTCGTATGTGGACATGAAGAGGAAAGTGTAAGACATAGAAGTGTAGAGGCGTTATATACCATGAACCTGCCAGTAGGCAGTGCACTAAGAGAGATCAGTCAGTCAATTATATCAGTATTACATATACATGTAGATCTTTGTAAAGGTGATATATTGGGCTTTTTTTCAATAGCTCTGTTGCATTTATATGTTTCCACTTCCCTCATATAGGCCCAGTATGTAGTTGTTCTATCTTACGTGAGGTTCATCTCAACTTACGCAGCGTAAGGCTCTTAAAGTTGAGCGTATTTATACATGTGCATTTCACATCTTATTGTACTGAGTATTCTCAATAGTAAATAGCCTATATCAAACCAACAACAACAATAACCACAACAATTAGAGTGCTACAGTCATCAATGCCAACATCGAGCACTATCGCGCCTAAATCAAGCTCGCGAGAAAAAGAGATCCAAAAACGGTGAAAATTCCAAATTCCAGAAAATCAGTTCAAAGAAAATCCGTCGAAAATCAAGCCCTTTTACGAAAGTTTACTTTTTGAGAATGAATCTCTTTTCCGGTCACTCCAAAGTAGGTCCTAATCGATTTCAATTATTACATTAAAACTGCAAAATTCTTACAATTTCCCAGATAAATAAATATGTGAATAATTGGACATCTTGTTTTCTTTATACTTTTATTCTTTTCTTATTACAAAATTATAGTACAGTGTGTAACCAGAAATTTAGAATTGATACAACGTTGATATCTAGGTGCATGGCTATATTGATATTGACCTACTAAGCAGAGACTTGGAAAAATAGCCATGCCGCTGCCCTATAAAGTCCCGTTGACTGAAATACCTAGGGGCATAATGGTCGGTTCTCGATATCGGTTGATCTTCCATCCAGCCGTATGTCAGAAACAATTGAAGTGCCGTGTATAAACAGCCTGACGCTTTGTACTACTGCAAAACTCTGGAGTATAATGCATCAAAGCCTTTGTGGCAATACGAAAATGTATCTCCTACTATCATTTTTCTATTCAAATGTCAATAAATAAATATTAATACGATGTTTTAAGTTTGGACGGACTTTGTTTAGTAGAACTCCAGAAAAAGACATGACTTATACGAAATGGTTTAAATATTTAGTATAAATTTAACAATTAAAGAGATGATATGAGCTTTTGATTGAGATAATCTACGATTAAATAACTCATTCTTAAAATGGTTGTAGTTAAACTTATCTTAACATATCTTAAAATGGTTGTAGAGTAAATAAGCTCTATTTCACAAAGTGAGAGTTAAACAAACCGTGGTGGCTTTTAGTTAAGCAGTTTAACTAGTTAAAAATCCCATTCTTAGCAACGGCTACATGGTGCTAATTGCAACCATGTAGCCGTTGGAAAATGTTGATTTAACAATCTTCACTTGAACAAGCTGTGGTTAATAATCTGTGGTTACTAACCTGTGGATAACAACCTGTGAATAACAACCTGTGATTAACAACCTGTGATTAACAATCTATGATTAACAAACAGTGGTTAACAACCTGTGATTAGCAACAGGTGATTAACAACCTCTGATAAACAACCTGTGATTAACAACCAGTGGTTAACAACCAGTGGTTAACACCCTGTGGCTAACAACCAGTGGTTAACAACCTGTGGTTAACAACAAGTGGATAACACCCTGTGATTAACAACCAGTGGTTAACAACCTGTGATTAACAACCTGTGATTAACAACCTGTGATTAACAACCTGTGATAAACAACCTGTGATTAACAACTAGTGGCTAACAACCAGTGGTTAACAACCTGTGGTTAACAACCAGTGGATAACACCCTGTGGTTAACAACCAGTGGTTAACAACCTGTGATTAACAACCTGTGATTAACAGGGCATTTTATTCAATGTCATCTTTCCAGCCAAGTGTCATATAAACAATTAATATAGCTATCTACATTTTTATTTGTCAGCATCAGATAGGAGGAAAACAAAAAACAATATAAAAACAAAATCAATGCCTACATTGCACATAAGAGTAAGCAAATCAATCTAAACCACCACCAGATAGACAGATAAAAGAAAGTAGCAATAATTCGAATAGATCTTTTTGGTAATAGCTATAAATAGAACATCGTGGACACCAAACATAAACAGTGGACTAGAAAAAGTAAACACTGCATAGAATACTATTGAAATGTACTAGTTCCTCATAAAATTTCTAATACAAGTTTTCTTTAGAAATGTTATTTACTTTACAACCTACTATACGTATATTAATTAAAGAATAACTTAACACTTATAGTTTAACTCTTTTACCCATTATAACGGTATGCATGTATTATAACAAAGTTACAATATAGACCCATTACATTTACATGTAAATTTATGTATCAGATGTCAACATAAACAAACCAGTGTTACCATACAACAAAATATGTTTTCAATTACCGAACTGATCTATTAAACGTTCATTTCAACGACACGCGATGAAACGTTTGCCATAACGTCATCGTAGTTTTTACCTCATAGGAGACCTAGGAGATAGAAACTACGGTTACGTTATGGCCAAATGTGCTCATAATATACTTTACATATTTGAGACTTTACCACAATTACTTAAAATGACTTTATATGAGAAGTGCATAATTTGACAGTAAGGATATTATTTGACAGTAATACACAGTAATTAAAAAGTAAATTAAATGACTTGCACAGGTTGCCAAATTTAGCGATTATACATGCATTCCTCACTGTAATATGTTTTAGAACAACATGCTTAGGTGACATGCAGGAGGAAGCGATTAGATATCTTGGGTAAGGATAACCGAAGTACTTATCAAGTATTCATTCTGAATATCTGACAAGTAGGTTCGCTAATTTAATTGCTATTGTTTGTATTTTTTTTGAAAACTATTATATTATTTATTCTTTCTTACTTATTTGTTGAAAAATTAAAAATTAAAATTTAATTACCGCAGAATTTAAAAATTGCGACTGGAAGTCTACTCTATCGATCAAAACTATAAAATTGCAAATCAACCAAATCAGGACCCAACGCAATTCATCCGGGAAAAGAAACATTACATTATTTCAATGAATGTGCTTTGTTTTCATATCGTATTCCCTAGTGACCCAATCTGTTATCCAGTATGTTTATAGGTTTGTGTAAACGATGGTCTAGAATTTCTTAGTAGATAATTTCGAGCTGCATGAAGCATTTATAAGTTAGATCAGAAAATGTTATAACGATAAAATTAGCAGAATCATTTAATGAAATCGGAGAAGAACTGATGTTAAACTATTTCCACGCTGCTGACTTTTCCCTCCTATCTTAAGTGTAGAGAAGTTAAATCAAAGCCTGTGAGTTTTGTTCTTATGCAATACGTGAGTTTTCCGCAATACGTAGCTTATAAATAGTTTAGTACAATTTTAGCAATAGATATTCTTGCATGCAAGAAGTGAGTTACAAATAAGAGCTAGGGTAACTGCGTAGCTCATCTTTTTCTGTGATGCGTTCACCCCTGCTAGGGGCCACATTAAATACAAGGCGAACTGTAAATATGTTACAGGGCGTCCGACAAATTCTGACCTTCCCCTGGCTCTCAACTCAAAATTTAACTACTGCTGTAACCATTGTTATTGACTCAATTTTTCAACAGAATTAATTCTGAAAATCTATGTAGTCAATATACAGCAGCACTCGTTGATTTAAGAGTGGAATAGAATAGCTCATAACATGCCGAGATTTACGCATCTTTTACATGAGATGGAAAAGATGCAGATCTTTTCCATGTTGGTGGATATACTGTATATCAGAATTGCAAAACTATATTACGTTAAAGGATGATTTACATGAACTTTCGCATAGTAATTATGTGACATTACTATTTTCGCCAATTATAGTTTAGAATTTTTCACAATTTGTTGTTGAATAGCTCGGCATTAGCAATTTTATTTCTTGGGTTTTGAAAAAAGAAGTAGACATTGCGTGCATGACACCATAAATAGAAAGAGATATTTAGGTAAAATCCCTGATCCGTCTTCCTTTCAGATCTGCCGCAGCCACAGTCCGCATGCCAACTTCTCCACACTCCACGTACTCCACGTATTCCACGAACGTGCAACTGACTTTCTTTTCTCTTACACCAGATAAAAGTCAATTTACTTTTCAATGTATTCTTACAGAATGAAATGAAAAATAATTTTCCTTTCATTCTTTTCATTTTGAAAAGTATTCTTTCAATTTCATTCTTACAGAATGAAAGAAAGAGAATTTTATACTACGAATGATTGGCGCAACTCTCTTGCACTAAATAGACTCGTAGTAATGTATTAGAACGCAATCAAAAGAAGTCTAATTCCAGTTTAATTAAATTTCGTTCGTTAGAGTTTAATGAGGTAAACAGAAACTTTTGATGGTGGATATTATTTTTATTAGACGTTTATTATTTTTATTTTTATTTTTATTATTATTATTATTTTTATTATTATTATTATTTTTATTATATATTATAATTATATTATTATTATTTTTATTATATATTATAATTATATTATTATTATTTTTATTATATATTATAATTATATTATTATTATTTTTATTATTATTATTTTTATTATTATCGTTTATTATTTATTATGTTTATTAGACGTTTATTATTTTTATTATTATTTTTATTATTATTATTATTTTTATTATTATTATTATTTTTATTATATATTATAATTATATTATTATTATTTTTATTATATATTATAATTATATTATTATTATTTTTATTATATATTATAATTATATTATTATTATTTTTATTATTATTATTTTTATTATTATCGTTTATTATTTATTATTTTTATTAGACGTTTATTATTTTTATTATAAATTACCCCGGTGTAAAGAACCTGGGGTTTGATAAAAACGATTCAAGCAATACGTGCTGAATCGCCGATTTTTATTATTATTTTTATTATTATTATTATTATTTTTATTATCATTATTATTATTATTATTTTTTTTATTTTTTTTTTTAATGCCCTGGGCTGTAAAGGTCCCTGGGCTAAAAAATAAGATAAAAGAGACTTTATTTAATTAAAAGTTTTTAAAAAAACTTTATTATTTTATTATTATTATTTTTATTATATATTATAATTATATTATTATTATTTTTATTATTATTATTATTTTTATTATTATTATTATTATTATTATTATTATATATTATAATTATATTATTATTATTTTTATTATATATTATAATTATATTATTATTATTTTTACTATTTTTATTTTTATTATTATCGTTTATTATTTATTATTTTTATTAGACGTTTTTTATTTTTATTATTATTTTTATTATTATTATTATTTTTATTATTATTATTATTTTTATTATATATTATAATTATATTATTATTATTTTTATTATTATTATTTTTATTATTATTATTTTTATTATTATTATTTTTATTATTATCGTTTATTATTTATTATTTTTATTAGACGTTTATTTATTTTTATTAGACATTTTTTCTATGGTTCCCTCTTCTCTGTTAATTAATAAATATTCCATAAACTGCGGCAACAATTATGATTCATTATTCTTCTTGCGTAGAGAAGGTCGGATTTGAAATTCTTGATGGGATATATGGGCAATATTGTCAACAATGTGCTACTTGTACTTCCGCAACAATTGATATGCATAACATTCCAACAGTTTATCTAGGAGCATAGTTTCGAAAACTAACTCAATTTCAAACACTATCAAAAGATCGTTTGGCAAAACCAGACGGATACTATAAAGCTCCAGACGGTGATGTTAAGCAGTTTAGTTGATGATAAAAGTGGAGTTTTCTTAACTCACAAATCTCTCGTGTTCAACATTTATTATAAATAGTCCTAACGGTAGCCTCTAACCCGTCCTAAATTCTTTCTAGATTCTTCTCAGCCTTGAAATGCACTAAGCTGTAAATACATCCTCTCGGCAGCGTAATAAGGATGAGTGAGGCACGTCAAACAGCTTTCAGCACATCACGGATGAGCTGTGAGTTGTTACTATGCGAATAGTGCAAGCAGTCCAGAAGTGCTGAGTATCGGCAGAGCAAAGCTCCTCAGGTTAAAGAAATAATGGACCAGAGTAGATCGGCGCACTTAATTTCTCTCAGCCAATAAAACATCTGAACGATTTAAGGATTAAACGTGGAAGAATTCTAGGATACAACTTGTAAGGATGCGATGTTTTCGTGAAGGATACAAGTCATACGATGATACTTTCAGAAGACAGTTAATACTGAACTGGTCGCAAAAATGTCTGTTTTGTCGGTACGTTGAAAGTAATGGCAAAGCCTGATTAGAATAACATTGGTCAATTTCGATTGACTTGATTTTGAGTATTGCTGAGTCTTCCAAGGATTTGCGGTACATAACATTATGCCAGCTCAGTTGTTTATGAATTTTAAAACCATTCGTGGTGGTAACTAAAACTGTAAAATGGCACATGTCATTAAAGATGACTGAGCAAGAACTGAAGAAGGCAACGCGAAACCACCTCAAAAGCGATATTTTCCCAAGCTATTGGCTAAGTTAAGGTGTGGACAAGGCATAGCCTTTGCAGCGAGATTGAAAGCAGCATATGAGTAGAAATATGTACTTTAGATCTGAACTTGACAGAACACTAGAGAAAGGAAGCGTTACGTTGGCAAGCTCTACAGCTTCTCTTCTATTTGAGGAATAAGCTTTCTATACACAATACCTTTACGCTGCTATTTCCTAACACGAAAATCGTAGCCAGGACTTTGGCTTATACGACATAGTCTGAAGTTAATCTTATAGACAAATTAATTTTACCTGTAGATTTTCAAGGTAAGTAATAATAATTAACCTTATCAGAGGATACGTTTAGCAAAATCTCTAATATTATCCATCAAAACAATATTAGTTACAACTTTCAGTCGTTAGAGGAGATAATTGTGAAATGTTTTTCTAAAATTGAACATCAATTAACTAATTAGATGACTAGGGGGAATGGCGTCATCCCTAACCCATCCACTCGGCTCTATTTCATTATGTTGTGATTGGCCTCCGCTAGCCCTGTCTGAAAGCTATAACGAGCAAATGGAACGAAGCGTTAATAACGGCTCCAGCCAGAGCTAACATCGGTTGAGTGTACCGTTCAAGAGGTCGTTACCACATTGTTGTCACCAACCCGTGAAGCGCGGTCAAGTTCTAATATTGACTCAATCTCTCTCTCTCTCTCTCTCTCTCTCTCTCTCTCTTAGTGCACTGCCTACCGGCAGGTCCATGATATATAACGCCTCCACCCATCTCTATCTTCCATTTTTCTTTTCATGTCTTCATACGAGTTTATGTTTAATTCATCTATAACATTCCTTCATATACCATTATTCTTAGGGGATTCGGCTTATGACGAGGTGGGCCCCTATACCTTCTTAAGCTTCGACTAACATTTACTGGCAGGGGCGCCATTAATTGAGAAAACAATCCTGTTTACCCACACAGGGACAAACATAGTTTTTCTGATAATATCAAATAAATTCTGTAGAATTGCCAAGGATACAATACCAAAGAAAATATCGATTCTTCTCAGAAACTAGTCGACTTGTTATAACGATTTCGTAGTATGGTATCTTTTTGAGATCCTAATAATAGCTACTAATGAATGCTATTGAATTCAGTAGCTATTGTAATGGCCAATTAATATTTAATTCGATCTCTCAGAAAGTAACTTTAACTCAGAAATTTTCAAACATCATTGAGTACTGAAGCAAACTGAAAACATGGTCATATAACTCAGTATTAAGTATTCAGAAATTTTCGTATGTAGAAATGCAATTACATAAAGAAATACACAAGTGAGGCGGCTTAAAAAATACAATTTTATTTCAGATAAAAAAATCTGCTCTACTTGAATTGTAGACTCCGCCGAATCTAAGTTTTGTAGTTAAGAGTAAAACTGTAAAAAAAGATGGTTGCTGCAGAGAAGTCAAGTTGATATAGTACGAAAGTATGTGAATGTAGGCCCTATATTTCCAATAATATTTCAAATCAGCAAAACTATATAAAATTCGCTTAAAATGCAACGTAGAAATTGAAATTGGGTAGTCACTTTCTTCAAGCGCTCTGCGTATGCACCAGCTTACTCCATTTATTCTTCACTTTACTTTATTTTCTTGTTTACAATGAATACAAATACCTAAAAAACTCCATTAAATTTCACATGAGCAAGCAAAGAAACTATTTATAAATTAGTTTATATCTCAGGAAAGGTAAGATAATAGATGATCCAGGCTGTGGCAATTCAAACACAACAGTATATATTCGTTGAGAACTGCTGTTTTATAGTTTATTGAGAAAAGAATGGCTTCATGATTTTACCGGATAGCGAGTTAATTATTCCTAGTCACTAAATCATACATACATTACTATTAAGATACTGCATTCTGCTGTAACAATTATCCTGAACTATGTTCAATTACGATATCAACTGACCTCTCAATTACGGAATTTTGCATCAATTGAGGACAAAACCGGATCAATTACGGGAAACAGGATGAACTACAAGGTATCGGATAAGTTATAGGATATGTGTGGAATGACGGAATTGGAGTTCAAGAGCACAGCGCGACGAGGTAGGATGGTCGTGCCATTGCATTTTTGGTGGAACATTATCAAAAACAGATATGCGACACTCTTCATCATCCTTTGTTTTATCGTCTAGACGATATTTGTCAAATGAGTATAAGATTCAGCTGTGCAAACCGAGACCTGATAGTGATAACTCATCAAGCAAAAATGTGACGATGCCTATATAGTTATACTTGAAAACTACTACACCATAACGTTTTCTAAGAAATGGCATTTTGTTACAGCACAAATTATATATAAGAGAGAAAATAGAATTTACGCCTTGGTAAGTTACAGGATATCGATTTTCTCTCAAGCTAAGCAATACCGCTAATAAATATATTATACTTATATCAAAACAGTAAATACTACTTGAACAATTTAATATAAATAGCTTAAATAGCGTTCAAAAACCGGTGTGGTAAAATAAACTAAATTTATCAGTGACTACAAAAAATAAATGAGCAAAAACGAATGATCAAAGGACTCAATTAGATAACGCGAAAAATTATTCTATTTACCTGTATTATAGCTCATCCAGTTAAGACATAATTCTATGCCCATTTCTTGAAGTAAACAATAATGACAAATTGCTGTAGGCCTAAATCTATAAATTATTAAAATTGAAAAATGTAAATTTCGTGAAATCTTCATAATGGAGAAACGTAATCAAAACTTAACATGAAATTAATGCATATGCAATTAGATATTCGGTTTATCTTACTGAAAGAGAAAAGTAAACAAAAGTAAATGACAGATTTTAACAAGAGCCAGTTCATGGAAGGAATTCTTAGCCAAGCAAAAATTCAGCACTATGGGTTATTTGGAATGTCATAATTTTAGAGCTCAAAGATTACTCTATTATGCTTGTATTTTGTAGCGCTGCTAAATGCTTGCACTTAAACTATGCTTATGCCGCCAGCTCAATTTGATAAGCAAATTCATTCATTTAAATTATGATGCCTCTTAGTAATTTTAAATTTCTTGCTTCAAATTAAAAATTTATTTTTTATAAACATTCTGAAATTGCTCATCACTGCTATAGGAAAAAAGTAAATACTAGTAATAATATAAACCGGATATATAGGAAAACTAATAAATTCTAGTAATAATTTAAACGACCATTGTACAAAATAGTATTATTTAATACTAAATACTACAGTAAACGTTACAAATGAAAACTTGTTTGACATCAAAATATGAAAATAGGAAAACGAATATGAAATGAAAACGAATATGAAATGAAACAAATATGAAGACGGTTATGAAATTAGGAAAACGAATGAGCACCCTCCCGCCATGCTGAAAGACAATGGCTGCATTGCCCGACCGAGAACGAGCGCTCGTCGTGGGTCAGCGAAGAGGAAAATCGCGATTAGTATTCCGAACGTTCGATTCCCGGTCGGTGCGCTGCGTAGTAGAATTTCCCTGCCGCCCCATTAAACCAATTATACCCGATTAGCAGACTGCGGTCTGGTGGCGCCACCAGCGTCGACAGTTTCGCGCATTTAACACCACAGTTTTGCGCGCGGTGTTTTTATATCATGATCGATGGCTGATAAATTTCAGCGACCAGCTTGGTGATTTATTGGGCTAATGTTTGCAAATGCGAGTAGATATAAATAGCTGCGAGAAGGGCAATAAGCTATAAGGGCAATAAGCCGATTTATATATTTTTTGATTATTTTAAAAATTGGGAAATTATTTAATCTTTAAACATGTAGCTATTGAAAATCGAAATTGTAAAACTAATAGAAATTGTACTTACGCTCTTTTGATCAAACTTCTATTTATCTTATTTTTTTCTAATTGCCCTTTCGTCTCTGTCTTTCATCACAACGATGGAGCTACCATAGGGTCAGATACATGCTTAGTATTTAGCAGTACATGTCAATATTAATAACATTAAAAGCATATCTGAACAGCGTTTCTAAATCCGCCAGAATCTACCGCCTATATAGGAATATCTACTCGATACAGAATTAACGCTAATTACTGCTTATTGCAAAATCTTTTTGTAAAGACAGTGCTAATGCAAACTGCACAGGCAGGCATGTGATTTTTAACAATCTTTTAATGATATTTTCATGATAAGTTTTCATAATTTTATAGGCTTCGCTACATTGAAAATTATAGCTTTCTTTTATTATAATTGCACACAAAATTTATGATAAATATGCACACTTTAGAAAAGTGTTAGCAAGGAATATTATAAAAATTTATTAGGTTAAGCAAGCAAGAAATGAAGTATAAAGTGCAATGTAATATAATCAATTGTCGAGTAGTGATTTTTAATCGAAGATATACCGTTGAAAAAGAAGTTCATTTGCATGGAGAGAATTATTATGCTATTTTAGGATTATTTCTAAGTAATAAATTTAGCCACTGAAGGTCATAGAATATAGATGGTGTATGAAATAGTTCATGAAAATAGACATGAAACACAAACTGTGTCATGTCTGAAGTTGTAACTTCATATATTAATGATTACAAGACTTCAAACTTGCACTTTTCTGTTCAACAATGTTACAGTTGCAGCTAAAACTACTTAACAGAAATATATAACGAAATATACAAATATATAACATAGACACTCTCTAAAAAGTGCAATTTAAAAATGAAAATTTTATAATTAATGTAAACGCCTATACTCGAGAAATTGCTACAAAGATTTCAATGAATGGAAAAGTCTCAAATAAAGGATTGGCTGATGATCTGATGCGGGACAGAGGAGATTTGAGACAGTCTATTTGTCTCCCAACCCTGGTTAAACTGGCATTCAAGGGAGGATGATGATTATGATGATAATGATGATGATGATGATGACGATGATGTAAACAAAACATATGGAGAGCTTATATCATGATAACAAATGCAATGTACTAGCCTACATCTTCTGTATTTGCAATGGAACCACATGTACAGAGATTCTCTTACATTACTGATAGCTGGCATATATTCTACAATATTGCAGCTATATTATACATGTATATACCAGATGACAATTTGTACCAGTTAATATGTCGTCATAGTAGTAAAACCAACAACGACATAGATAAGCGTGATATAGGATAGTTATGGGATAGGTGGGTTTAACCCTATCGTTCAGAAGCACAAGGCGAAATCATCACGACGAATCGACACATTCGAGCTACCTTCATAAAGACTTATTAATTTCTTTCTCTCAAAGTACTAGGTACGCAACATTTCAGCATTGCGACCCAAGCCATTGATTGTAATTAAATGATCGTTCATTGCTAAAAAGAATGATTCTGACAAATTTTTATAAGATTATTTGAAGGCATCTTCCATCAAAAGTAGTGGTGTTATCAGGTTTTACGTTACTACTTTCAGGATTTAATAAAAATAAAATTCTGATGCAATAACTGAGTTCTAGATGTGATAAAAGCCATAAGGCTAATTTTTAACGTCCGTTGTCATGTCTGAACCAGCTGTCATGGACGGTTATTACTAAATCGGCTGGCAGTTAATACAAACAAACAATTTCCCTTCGAATTTGGATTTCCTATGATCGGCCGAAGCCTGATTCTAACTGGGTGCTATGTTATAATGTGACGAGATAGATAGTTTTGCTAAAATAATACGTTTGTTAACAATATTTAACGATTCACAGAAGCAAGACTCAATTCTTCAAAGAACAATGTGTATAATTTTACTTAATATTCAAAGACTTGATTTACCCGTGTTGCATCCGGGTTGGTGAAGAATAGACCAACCTTGGACTGCATGCGTCGTAAATGGCGACAAAGCACTAAGGTACAAAACAACGTCAGAAAGGGCATTCGGTTGGTGCGCGCCTAGGCTCCAGAAATTGCTACAAACTTTTCTAATCCCGCTAGTTAAATTGGGATTCAAGGGAAGATGATGAAGATGATAATGATGATGATGATAATACAAGAACTCAATTGCATTGATATTTTTAAGCTTAGTTGAATGTTTTACAGAAAATTCACACACACACATATATATATATATACATATTTTTATATATCTATTATATATATATATATATAGAGAGAGAGAGAGAGAGAGCATCTTACAGATCAGGATTCCAGAAGTGGTAGCGGTAGGCTAACAAGAGGAGCAGCTCTGTGATGTTGAACGCAATAAACTCAAGTGAGTAATTGAATCGTATCTAAGAATTGAGAGCGAATAAGACTTTGTATCTAGCGTCTTTACTGTATTTAGCTTCTATAGACTGTAGACTTATCTCGAAGTCCCAAAATAACATTTTGTCTATTCCAATGTAGTATAAGTTATGGATGGTCCCTTCCATTTGAAACTAAAACCAACAGAATATCAAAGCGGTGGTGCTTAACCGATGTTCCAATTTAGTTCTCTGGCTCACTGGTGTTTGTGGCGATGGAAATGCTAAGAATTTTCCAGGTAAATTAAAGTTATTAATTTGCTAAAACAAAAAAAGTCTAGTTGACCGATTTAAAGATTTTAGAATAGACTATTTTAATTGGGTTAGTAAAATGGAAAAGTGACATGGAGGTTTAAAATCAACTGTTTGTTTATATCAGGGGCTCGATTGGGTGTCTTTAGAACATTTTATAATTTATAAACAATATCTCTGATTTGTTCTATAAATTAGAAATATGACTTAGTTTTTATATTTAGTCTATTTATCCTTTTTATTTTTGTTAGTATTATCTATATTGTTTTAGTTTATTTATTTATTTCAGGTTTCTGAAATATATACATACATATTAAAAACATATACATATTTCAGAAACCTGAAATAAATAAATAAACTAAAGATCGAAGCTTAAATTTAGAAACAGCTACTTTCTCTCTTGCTTTTTCTTTCTCTCTTTCTCTCTCTCTCTCTCTCTCTCTCTTTCTCTCTCTCTCTCTCTCCCTCTTTCTAGTCTATGGACTAGAAAGTGCTGTAATAATCGACAAATTTTCATCTGGTACAAAGCCCAACTCCCAAATTTTCACAAACTCACAATGATATTCTAATCACGATGATTAAATATTATATTAATAAAACGTTAAATCCACATTAGCCATTCAATATTCATGTGTTATTCATTATTCAGTGAACTATTGAGTCTTATATTAATTTATTGAAACCTTTAGTCACAGTTTTATATTTAGTTTGGATTAATATGGCTGCTGATGTAATTTCCTACTCACTTCTCTGGTTCCTTATTAAATGCGAAGTTTAACAGTTTGACTTCACCTGTTCTACTGAATATTCTCTATAACATTAATGCCAATGTTTAGATTTCAACGTCAAAAAGTCACTAGTCGTTAATTAATTTTAACGTAAAGATTATCAACGTCCATAATTCGAGATGTTATTATTATTTGACAGCAAAATGTAGTCAAACAATTACTATTCATTAAAATCTTCAAGATTTTGACAAGAATAATATCCATCAGCATGTACAGGAAGAAAATTATTGTTCTAACCTTTTAGCTAATTATTGTGTCAAAATTAATATAAAGTGAAGCATAGTATTAAAGGTATACCTTAGCATCGTGTTATAGGTATCAGTTAACATCGTGTTAAAGGTATCAGTTAACATCGTGTTAAAGGTATCAGCTAACATTGTGTTAAAGGTATAAGTTAACATCGTGTTAAAGGTATCAGCTAACATTGTGTTAAAGGTATAAGTTAACATCGTGTTAAAGGTATCAGCTAACATCGTGTTAAAGGTATCAGCTAACATTGTGTTAAAGGTATAAGTTAACATCGTGTTAAAGGTGTCAGTTAGCATCGTGTTAAAGGTATCAGCTAACATTGTGTTAAAGGTATCAGCTAACATTGTGTTAAAGGTATAAGTTAACATCGTGTTAAAGGTGTCAGTTAACATCGTGTTAAAGGCATACGCTAACATCGTATTAAAGATAATGGGTTATCGTATTTTAACATCTAAAAAAATAGTTAAACGACAAATATCTGCCATTCATATGCTGACTCGTATTTCGCTTTAACGTTCCACATGAGATCATTCAATAGTTAACATTCCGAAGTTGTCGGGAAGAATATTCTTAAATCTGAGATAGATTCATTCAAGTTTTTTTCAAATAGGCTAAATTAGCATTTTAAAAATTCAACCGCTCACTTAACTCGTACAAACTATAACTATAAAAATTACAGAAACGCTTCATATTGGCTTTAGCTTTTCTTTACTACCGTAATTTCCATATTACATAATCAAAAATTTATTACTGAATACCTAAAAAGGGTGATGTGATTTTAAATAAATAAACAGTTATTGAATGTCTAAATAACCCATTGCATAAGTGCGATAGGTAACGCCAAGAAATTTTAAAGGGCTGTTCCGGAGGTCCTGTTATCAATTCCCGGTAGAGCTGGTCAGAAAGTCAAATCACTGACAATATCTTGACTGGTAACACGGACAATTGACTAAACTGCCTAATGGTTAAACATGTGGCATAAAAGTGATGGAAGTCGGCATAGATGACTATTTCACTATAATTTTAAAAATTTCTTTATATTATTCAACACGTTTAACGTTTTGACATAAAGGCCTACATGTATCTCCATTTCAAATTTGAGGTTTGGATTTTACACAACCCTCACGATACAGGCCTATGGTATCTTAACCAGGGCCCAAACTTTATGAGGTGTAAATATGAAAGACAATATTTAAAGTAGTAGTTTTGGATTCACTAAGGTTTACATACTTAGATTCATACGGTCTGGATGAGTTTACATAAAATTTGTATCGTCTCTCTCACTAATTAAAAAATTTGAAATTCCTTTATTTTTCGATGATATAATTATTTCCATTAATTATATATATGTATTTCATTTACTATCAAACAGATGAAAGTTCAATCCTTGGGTGCTTGATGTTCATGATTTTACAATTTCCTCTTCTAATTATTTAGCCATTTGATATTTGACACTTCGACAAAAATTACCACTTCTAACATTTTCGATGATGGATGACATTTTCTAATCATTTGCCCATTAACAACTTGTCGTTTCAGTATTTAATCATCCCAGTAATGGTCAAATATCGGAATATCGCGCGTATTACGTTATTACATTATCACATGTAGTGCATTTTCTATCACATTAATGTTATTAACAGAATAATTGCTTCAGGGTGTTACCTAAAGGCAGGTCCATAACTTCAGCTATTTCTATCCTCCTTTCTGTTAAAATGCAGCACAATTACTATTAATTAATTTCTTCTAAGTAACATTTTGAGATTCTTTTGTTAAAATTCTATCTATGTTATCGCAGTTAACAAATCATTTATATAATGTTTACCATTTATGGCTATAAACAGTCTTCATTAGAATCAACTAGATGACATTTGGCACCGCAAGTAGCGACTCCAAAACACTTAATTGATTTCAATCAATACAAACTAGCTGATGATGTGCTCGAAAGAGGAGAATGCAAATTTAAGCCTTGGACCTATAATATCCAAAATGATTCATCATCCGTTTTCTCGTCCAAGGACTAAGTTAGGAAGGCCACGACCGTTTCACTGTTCACACAGTTATGTGGTCATATATATTGTAACACCAGATAGTCTACTTTCCGTTATGAACCCAATGAATATTATAAACCCTGCGGTAACCATAGGTTACCTCAACATAGCATTAGACCTCATCCCCGCTTCACCTCCACTCGGTTCATCCTACTATCCCGGGCCACCACATTATTTCAATTATTCAGGGGATTCCCCCCTCCCGGTCAATTCCCTCCCTGGGTCGACTGAATGGCCTCAAGCCACGGAATCTTCTACAGATCCCGATCAATGTGGATTTCAATGAAGCAGGTTTGAATGAACGCGATGGAGAGTAACAGAGCTATATATAGATTCACGTACTTCTCTAATAAAATAAATATACAGCAAGGCTGGTTGGAAATTGATTTTAAAAGGTTATAGATTAGTTTAACGTTAGTTTCTAGTCTCGAAAATATGTCAGTGACAGAGCAAGCACTGGATTTGAATCCTTAACTGAACGGATCCAAAAATAACCATTTATCCTATGTACAGCATTTTGATTGATTCACCCTGTGTAGTAAAGTCTCTACACGGGGCGAATTCCCCGTGTTGTGTCCGGATTATTTTAAGAATTGACAAACCGGTGACTGCAAGTGTCGTAGGAAGACGATGATGCTGCTGCTGCTGCTGATCTTGATGATGATATGATGATGACGATGATGATGATGTGTAATAAAGTCTCGCTATCACCTTCATGGTGGAGTATATTTAAGAATAAGCTAATCTCAATTTTAAATGCCGGAGAATTAGTAATGGCGTAGCAGTAGAGATTGGCGAAGGGTTCTTAAACTTGATTTTATAGCTAATGAATGAATGTTGAATTAAGGTCTCCAGTTCATCTGGAATGTTTGCTTTCCAAGCATTTCGGAAGTAGACTGGCACAGGCTAGCACTCTTGTTGAGTGCTTTATACCAGTTTTATGCTGTACTCTCTCGTTCAAACGACAACCATGTACGACGTCCAGTAATGATTTACGGTCTGAAAAAGTTAACTGCGGCAATAAACTATAATAGACTTTAAAAACACTGTAGGTATTTCAAGAGACTAAGCGTTAACTTCACAGTTCTGAAATATGATATGTCTCTGTCAAATGAAAGTAAAGTTAGTTTTATCATTGCGAAATGTTTGAAGAGAACATAAAATATTCTGATAATATGTTTGAAAACTATATTATAGTTTTCTTCGTTCTTATAGGTTAGATCTGATTTTACGCGACATCTATTATTTCAAAAGTCAAAAGTTAAATATGAAATAAAATTATAATATAATATAAAATTAAATATAAAAGTTCAAATCAGTCATATGGATTTAATGTCAAGGTCAGATACCGTAAGGGCTTCTTTCAAGACGTCGTTGGGTTGCCAAACCAGCTGAAGAAGATATGATCTTCGCTGTTTATTGTCTGGGGCTCAAATCTTTTATAAATCAAATCTGCAGCTCAGATTCCTGTAAATCCATTACATAATACCGCCACAACCAAAAATAAAGTTAACCAAATCATTTAGAGCAGATGTTTTAACTTGCGATAAAATGCATTAGTGCTCTAAAGGAAATTGATAATAAACATTATTTAACTAAATAAGTATATTTCTTAACGGTAAAGAGAAATTGATACTAACGCCCAGACATTTCAAATCCCATTTAATCAGAATATTGCATTTTGAATGGGCCTCGACAATGTTAGTTTCGCTCGACAAAATGAACGTTAAATGTTTTTCATGTAGTAGACTATGATGTGGAGCATGATGCATTGTAAAGATATCTTATTTTATTGATTTGTAACGTGACAATGATGCAGAGTGAGTTAATAATTGATAGGATTATAACTGATATTGATTCAGATAAAGGGTCCGATGGAAATCATTATCGGATATTTTGTTTTATTAGGTGAAAAGCATTAATAAAATATCACATAGCTGTTTCAATTATCACCTAAAAGCCTAAATCGTTAACACATTAAGCCGTGTGTTTGACACGGTATTATTGGTTTTTAATTAGTGTTTGACGATGACAAAATATTGACTGTTTCATCTAATGCAGCAGTCAATCGACAAAACGGGAGAAAAATGTTGGCAAAATATTAATTGACGTAAGTGAATCACTTCCAGAACTGTGAAACACATTTCGAAAACAATTAATCAGCGAAATATCAAATTTGCAATCAAATTTAATATAATATATAATAGGCCACTTGAACTTTATTAGAATGTTTTACTGTAAGCAATATGAATGCTAAAATAGCAACACAAAGGTAGGTAGTTAGGTAGGTAGGTTGTAGTGTGTTTAACGTCGAGGTTCAGAAGCACAAGGCTTCTCTTCAAGACGATTCGACACACTCAAGCTACCGTCACAAAGATTAAAGTAACAGTAAGTTGTCGATGTGAAAGGCTTATCAGAATTTTTTTTACTTGAAAATAATAACACAAACCTAACTGTGACTTAATAAATTGAATCAGAGCGTCTAAAAAACAGGTGTTTTTATTATGAGTGAGTGGACAGCTATCCTTAATCTCAATTGAATTTCATAAATCTCTAGACGCTACTTTGAAGACTTCTGGAGTGACAGACTGCGATTGGGAAAAGATTGATTTAGTATTCCCTGAAAGCGCTGCCACTGCTTCACCGGGAAAAATCCTTCACTCCCTTCGGGCTTACCTTCATCTTAACTTTTTTGTAATCGGACACTTTTACTCATAAATAATATAAACAGTTGAAATTGCGTTAAAAGTAGAAAGAACAGCTAGATGGAATAAGTTCTATAGGGATGTTTTGCAAAATAGAAAACTAGAAGGAAGTTATATTGAAGAGATTGTTAGATCGAGGCCAAAGTATCTCGCAAACATTTTGGCTTTGTTGCATTCGTGATACTGTTCTTTTTACATTTGCATAATTAAGATTTACCTACGAAATTTTTATTGCTGCACATTAATTTATGAATGAAAGATGTACATACAATATTCAACATACCACTGGGATTTATAATAATTTTTCATCGATAAAATAACAGTAATCATAAAGATGCATGACGATATTTAGGAGAGAGTAAAGATGTACGGTAAGATAAAACTGCGCTATAAAACATAACATGGCAAAAATGTTATCAAAAATGAAAGAAAACTAGAAATGATGCAAGAATGGGGACATGCCTCTGGACACTTCATTTACCGTGATGACAAATTAAATAGCAAAGCGCACGAACGAGAGAGAAAAAGATGGACTTAAATTCCATTGTATATTATTATTGTTATTATCTATTAGTTAATTATAATTAGTATTATTATTAACTATTATTAATTATTATTATTTTATTTATCAACTATTAGCTAATTAATTATTATTTGCGCAAATTCTTGATTATAATATCAACGAGCTATTGGAAAAACTACATGTATTTATAAAGCTGGTAAAGCTAATGTTAACGTCAGTTTCCTCACTCAAAAGCGATGCCAGCGACGGGCGATCCCCGGATTTGAACTCCATTTGATTTCTACTCACACCAATATCCATCATTATCAAGAGTACTGTTTTCTCTCAGTGCACTGCCTACTAGCAGGTCCATGTTATATCACACCTCTACTCTTCTCTGTTTTCTGCTTTCCTCTTCATGTCCACAAATGGGTGGGTCACATTATTTTCTTGGGCGTTGTGCTTATAGCGAGGTGGCCCCCTATGCCTTCCCCAGCTTCTACTGACATTTAACGGGCAGGGGCGTCATTCCATGAGAAAACAATCCATAAGAGTACTGCAATATACGAATAAAACTTTTGTCTGCTTTAAAATAAAATCTTTGCAATCGGAAGTCCAGACATTCTCTCTTCCACGCCCATACACAGCGGTTCCCGTCATCTCAAAGCTGGAAAGATTTACCTCCACATTCTTTCCAACGCCTAGTATTTATGTGTAATTACTTCCACTCAAAGTGTCTCACTAACTTCACAATGGCTTAACAATCATCTCAGACGCTCGAGGAACAAGTCGTTGTTCTTGTCAGTTACATCAAGGGAGATGATTTACAGCTTTTTGGATGAGCACTGCACTTCAGAGCAAGAGGTTAGGATCTACAAATCGTATAAGAGAGAGAGATAGAGAGAAATATATAAGTTAAATTAAATAAAAAATTATAGTTAAATAAAAATATATTAAGTTAAATTTTACAAAAGCAACGAGATCAATAAATATGCGACAAATATGTGGAATAACTATTATCAGATATTAACAATTAAAATCATATACAAAGAAAATGGAATCAAGTACTAGGTCATCAAAGAGCTGAAAAAATGAAGTTTCTGATCGAATTTATCATCGAATTACTATATATATTTAACAGTAACTACGCAATCTTCAAAGTGAAATAACTTTAGTGATACTACCAATAAATATTAATGATTGTATCAATCAATATTAGTGATTGTATCAATCAATATTAGTGATTTTATCAAACAATATTAGTGATAGTCTCAATCAATATTAGTGATAGTATCAATCAATATTAGTGATTGTATCAATCAATATCAGTGATAGTATCAATCAATATCAGTGATAGTATCAATCAATATTAGTGATAGTATCAATCAATATCAGTGATAGTATCAATCAATATCAGTGATAGTATCAATCAATATTAGTGATAGCATCAATCAATATCAGTGATGGTATCAATCAATATCAGTGATACTGTTCTATCAGTATTAAGAATATCCTAATGCAGTTTCGTCAGTTCTCAGTTATCGCTGGGCCTGAGCTGTAGGCCTAATTGGACTGGCCCGGGATTTGAACCAATAGAAAGCGCTTCGGGATATCTTTAGAATTTCTTGTTGTTACATCTCGTTCCAGACACTGAGCTAGGTAAGAATTTATCAGAGTTCAAATGATATCCATGATACTATTTGATACTTGGATGTCTGAGATTTAATATTCGCTTTGAAGTTTAAAGGCCTGGTAATTAAACAAGTCATGCCAGGATAACAGTATTTTTCCTAGCTATATTTTAACTTTTATACTAATTAATGATTTCAATTTAACTAAATTTAAATATCAGTAGAGGACTGATGTATTTCAGGTGATAAAACGTTTGCAAAAAGTCTGAAGTCAACTGCTTAAAGTTCGTTTAATTGTACATAAAATAATCAAATAGAAACTTTAATAAGTGCGCAGTATGGAAAGCATAGCAAGTACCATATGGCATTATGAGCGAGCAGACCATTTAATGTATTGCTTTGATATATCCCGTTGATAAACATGTGTAATACTTGCATGTCTTTATTACGCCACTTGGGCAACCAAAGCACATACAGAACATAACAAAAACGCAAACGAGCAACAAACGAAGAAAAGAAAAAATATAATGAAAACAGTACACTGCATTTCGACACGTAGGCTTATGCAATATGCACATAACCATCGGAAGTATTTAAACCACGATATGCAAGTAATATTGAAATCTATATGCAAGTATTAAAAGTTCAAATACTAGAATTAGCATTTAATGAAATAATTAATTTTAGTATTTAGAATTTATGTACAATTCGCAGAATTTCAAGTAGGCCTATTTCATGGCATATGTGAGATTCATTAACAATTTTAATGAAGCCAATAAGCTACGTGTAGACCTGTCAACATTTTCTATACTGCGCAAGAACATTCGAGTTTCGAAAGATATATTCTGGTCAAACCAAATCACAACTAAAATTTAAATATATTATAAAATAAAATATCATTAAAAATACAAATAATAGAACTAATATTATTATAAACAAAATCAAATACTGAAATAAACAGATTTAATTAAGAGAATGGGGCTAATAAGACAGGTGTTGAATAGAATAGTAAATATATAACAAACATTGCATCAAATGAAGAGACAAAAAATTAGATCAAAGGAAGGGACAAAGGAAGAACTAATTGAGAGAAAAAATTATACCAGCATATGAGACAACGAATATAGCAACCAATGGATGAGAGAATAGGTTAGATTAATGGAACAGATAGAGTTGCAATAAATGGCAAAAATATACGTTTAGAAGATCTGAATAATTTCTAGTCTAAGTTTCAGAGGATTTGATTTATGCAACTTATGTCTAAATTAAAGGCTCATCGACCACAGCGGGTCTCGTACCACAATGCAGATAACTGTTTTTTGGTGTATTTTATCAACAGTAATTAAACGGATTGAGAACAGTATGCTATCAACAGGTCTAAGTCATCGATTGTAGAAAAATGGATAGGAGGCTTCAATTGGAGGACTTCCGCCATCAATTGATCTCCATTTTTCATAAGCAGTGATAGCGAACAAAAAATCAACCGCGAATAATCATAACTGCTGTCCGTGACATCATCGTGCACTGTGAAGTTCATGCCGTCTTCTTCTTATTAAGCTTTAATTGAACAATTAAATATATGCACTGAACCGTGCAATTCTAAATTCTAGAAAACAGTGTCTAGTGTTCAAAGTAAAATTCATCTCTCTCTCTCACTTTCTCTCTCTCTCTTTCTTTCTCTCTCTCTATCAATCGTATTCCTTCTCGTCCTTCTGTGGACTCAGCAATATCCGTATGTATTTCTGCTTGTACATGAATCTCAGGCATCGTTAATGGTTTTCTATCAGATGTGCCGAGTTGTAAACAGGAGGTGTCTGAAATGCTCTCATTGAATAAGACAAATGAGTCGGGATGCGGTCGGGTTTTGCCGATATGTGTACGAGTGAACGTCCATCAGCCAAGCAAATGAGCGAGCGCCTGGGTAAACCGGCGGACTAAAGAAATCCCGAAACACATCTCCTATGTTCAGACTTCAGTTTGAAATCATTATACTCCCGGCATTCGAATGGAACCTTTAGAAGCTGATAATTTCGAGTTTAATTAGATCTAGCGTGCTTCGGGTCTGCTTGTCTTCGCTGTTTCGAGAATGAATAGCAGGGATGCGGTCCAGATTTTGACTTCTGTGCTTTGGATCGTATGCTAGCGAGTAAGGCACCAGGCGTGCCACGCAGTGATTAAATTTGCTGCACGATTTGTTATATATAGTCCAGAGTCAGCAAAAGGAGCTTTCCTTTCCACAATCGAAAGCGATGTCAATGACGTACGAGTCCAGAAATTGAAAACGCACATAGGCCTACTGGTCCGCTTTCGAAGATCTTAGCTACATCGCCACTGGCTCCAGCGGTACTAGAAACCGTTGTTAAACGTTGGCATGAGTGTGCCTTACAAAGCGTCACGAATGATTCATTGACAAGTTATTCTTACATTTTATTTTAACTCTAATATTCCGTTATCTTTTTTGAAATTAAATACATATTCTAAATGTTTTCTATTGCAAAACCTGGTTAATAAGTCCATTATAAATAATTACTAATTACCTAATATTGTTGGAATATTTTAGGACTCATCTTATGGGTTCGACACTATTACGTTTAGATAAAAAATGCAACGTTAAGATCAGTCTTTAGCTTGACTCCATCAATCACAACTGGGTCTATACGCTTCCCACCTGAATAGAAGAACCCATGTCGCAAGGCCCTCTCGAACTGAAGACCTCTGGGTTAAGAGGCGAGCGTTCCAGCACTGCGTAACGAAGCTAACCAGTCATGACATAATGATCGACGTTATAATTTGATATAATGCGTTATAATTGTTCATAATTTGTATGCAATATTTAATCAAGCGTTTGAGCCGTATTTGACGAGCGTCCCAAGTCTGCACCATGTCATCACAGAGCTGTGGCTCTGAGAAACTTGCTAATAGCTTTCAGGTCGTTACCGGGAGGATTATTTACCAAGAAAAGAAGCAGCATAACGAGATGCTGCTCCAGGTCAGCACTTGAGGGGTTTTATCTCCCCTGAGAATAATTATTTTATAAGTACTAGTTAAACTGGGATTCAATGGAAGATGGTGATGAGGAAAGTTTCAGATTCTAAGAAAATCCGTCTCCGAAGCAGCACGATGATAAAATTTCAGCATCCAGATTCTAAAAATTTTCGTTATGACAACGTCCTGCAAAATGGGGACAGCATTTTCCTCCCCTCAGCTGAATAGTTCAGACTCTCCTATGAAACAGCTACGGTGTGCTGTGCAATTATTGACGCAAATAATTTCCGCTCATCTTCTGCCTGATCAGATATTTACTCGCAACCCCTCCTTGGGGGCATCACAACAAGAAATGGCTGCCGTTGAGCTACCCTCAGCAGTCTAAGTAGCCGAAACTTTGTGAAGAATCTCAATATTGTTAATCAATGATATAATCTTCTTAAATGAAGAATATACTCGATTTACTGCCGACGACTTTTACCGGGCGGCTATAGTGCATTAATTATGAAGTAACGAAAATTTACAAGTAAAAAATGATAATTATTTCAAATTAATTTTAATAATAATGACGGCCGCCGTTTTACGCGAATCATTAAGTACTCTAATGGACCCTATTGCAAATGATAATATTCAGTATGAATGCTGCATATCAACATAACAATGAATTGATACGAAAATTAGTGCTAATCAAATCTTTCGATCTTATATTTTAAAATAAAGTTAGAAGCTATAGCAGTATTGTCTGATATTAGTAATATCTCATATTACACTAATGAGAGAGTTGGTATACTGGTATACTTTTAGAGCATCAGGAAAGAGATTCTTGTACTCAGCTAAGAGTAAAAGTTAAGTAAACAGAGAGTTACATACACAAAGCCGTCATCAGCTGCAGCTGAAGGCGAATGTTTGTTTTCTCTCAACATAATTTCATAATTAAATTTGACACCGTAAAAACTTGATATGATTTTTTCTTGCGCGGTTGTTTTGATATCTTTCGGTTTTGTCCAATTACATTCTGAGTAATCGTATTACCTTTGAGTTTAGCTGGAGCCAGTGGCGATGTCGGTAAGATGTTCGACCGCGAATCAGTATGAGTGGGGTTCAAATCCTGAGCTGGCCCTTCACTGGCAGAGCTTCCGATTGAGGAAACTGATGATAACTTTGGATTTACCAGCTTTTTTGAAGAAAATTCAAGGCATTTATGCGAATAAATTGCGAACATCGAGTTAGAATGTTCTGAACTAAGGTAAATTTGAACCCAGTACTACGAAAGTATTTTAACATTAGATTTGTTCTCTTTCCACTGGACCACAGCCACTGGGCGTCAAATAAATATGTATATATTCTGTAATAAGAACGGTAAACAACTCTATCCAGCCATCGAGTCATACTCAGCAAACTTTGTGAGTCATAGTCAAAAACTGTTTGGTCAGCAAAATGACATTTTGAGCAAATACCCGGACAAATGCGATTATGACCAAATTCGCTGAAGAAAGCTGCGACAACACTAATTACCAGAACTGTGGCAACGCGAGATATTGCTAAAATAGATTTCACACTTACTTGCGTATCACACTGTCACAAAATACTACTAAAATTCTATTCGTACATTCTTGACAGGAAACCGATGATAAAACTAGTCTTTTAACTTATTTGTAGTTATTATTACTGGTAGCAACTTCTGATGCACAAAATGCAAAATAAAGCAAAAGACTAAACGAGACAATAGTTTATCAAAGCGACGTCCGTACTTACGGCTAACGTCAGGTTTATCGTCGTTTTTCTCTCTCAAATCTGTCAGTGACGGACAAGAAAAAAGTACATAAGGTATTAAATACTACTGTTTGCATATCTTCAATAAACATCAATTACGCCCTATAAACAGCACATCTTTTAATAAATTCCTAAATTCATAGGCATGTCTCAAGTGATGATATACATTAGTAACTGTCATAGAAATGACTTTTCCATTTCAATTTGTGTAATATCAAGCACTTAGCTGCTCAAAAATATTTGTAATTTGATATTTCTGTGTTTGTTATTTTTTACTGTAATTTTCTGCGGCAGCAAGATTAAAAGGAAATATACGAATACACATATTCTTATTAGAATAGAGTGCTAATGAATCATGTTATTGCTTAATAGAATAAATAAATTTTTCGTTTATTATTTTATTTCTATATTCATAATTATAGATATAATTATTGTAGGCCACTGTGTGGTTAGAGCAGGCACTCCTAGGCGTTTACATTTGAATCAATGCAGCTACAGTTTCAACCAATACAGCTGAAGTTTCTCATGACCAGATATAGGGTTCAACCTCATAAGATCTAGCTTGCCCTACATCTAAGGCATTTAACTGGACAGCTATTAAAATCAACAATTTAATTAGATAATACCAATACTTTAATTATACCGCATTTATGATGTACAAACAGATAACAATCAACCGGTTTATTGAGTCTCTAGCGATGGTAGCTTAGCATGTTTAGCGGTTGTGATTTGTAGATATCTTAGAGAGTAATTTGAAATCGTGTTACTAGATAGCGGCAGTTGGTAAAGATCAGAGAAAGCTGAGTTGAATTACGAGAAGGTTGAAGTTAACGTAAATTACACGTGTACCCTTCATCCAGCTTTGATGATTTCCATTAATTATTTACAATTCAGTTCTAAACAAGGAATTTTATTTGAAGAATGTCCGATTTATACAACATGTTGTTATCAATTATTTTAAGATTTTATATCTAATTACACTGTTCTCGACCATGTGAAAGGTTGAAAGCATAAATTATTCAATGATGTGGTTCAATACTTCGTCTTTAAAATTTGATCTTTAGGATTTAGTATATATAATTTTTTATTCAATTTTAGTTTTTGTGTAATAAGTATTTAACATTTCATATTTAGCGTTTAGTATTTGTTTTTCAGCATTTAGTATGTAGGCCTATTATTCAGTATTTCGTATTTATTAAGCTTAGTATTTAGTATATAGTATTTAATATTTAGTATTTAGTATCTGGCTGAATTCTAATCAGCCAGATACTAAATATGATATCTTTTCAGATATCTGAACAGATAAATTTGATCTTGTGTCACGTGTGTGGGCCCGTCAGATTTGAAAACTGACGAGAGATCTGATGCCCTATTTACTTCACTCACGGTCAAATTTAATTGATCAAACTTATCTGAACAGATATCTGTTCGGATAAGTTAGACGATAAAACTGACCGTGTGTTTAGACATGCGACATCACATCTGAATGACTGACGACTTACCCGCGAATAATCCAATTAATCTTAGACAAGTTTAGTCAATGGTCAATTAGTTATATATTTATAACGTGCAGAGTGCAGACTGTTCAGAGTTAGAACAGTTTCTTCTTCGTGTTAATCCACTTCTTTAAAACTAATGAATCTTATCTAATATCCATAATTAATCGAATTTACTAAACCGGATCGTCATTTCAAGCTCTCAACAATGATGTTGCTTTAAAATCATGCTGATTGCAACATGTTTGGAAGTGCTGCAGACCATGTGTCTCAGGATTATCAAGATGGTGTAGTTTGTTGAACAAACTACAAATAGTCTAATTGCCACAATTGTTTGTAAGCATCTATTGTTTGTCTCAGGTCAAGTGGTCGCTCAAATTTCTCACTCCACACCACGTGACACATCGTATGCGGTTTATTGAGATTTTACTCCATTACGTTTCAATATTTAACATTCCTCTATGAGATTCTGCTAAAAGTAGAAATTAGCAGAAATAGAAAGCTTATGAAATGTCAAAACTAAAACATTTTGCTTAATATGACGCCAGTTATCTGCTTCAAAATCAGATCAGTGACTGTGGTGGAAATTGACTTTTAATCTTCTGACCTTCTGCTACGTAATTGGAAAACTAACCTATATATTGCCGGCTAAGTCAAATCATTTCCTTCTTATTGATTGATTGATGATTGATTTCTTGCTTGATTGATATATTGATTGATTGATTAATTGATTCATTTATACATTACGTCAATTTATAAGGAAACCAAGACTAAAAAGTTTTCTATAGGCAGATATTTCTTCAGGATGTCTTCAAACTACTTTGGAGTAGAGAGACGTATTGTATCGTGCCTGAAGGAATTTGCTAGCGAACGATTATTTTCATTTCAGTTTATCAAAGAGTCCTTAGAAGATAAACACATCCATAGAACAAGAAAAAGTCATTAGGAAAAGTGTGGTTGATGGCTTCAAAGCTTCTACATAAGATGCGACTATACACTGCAGATTGGTTATATCAAACTTAATGTTGGTCGGTAAATTAAAGTAACATTTTCTTTAGTCGTACTGTATATCATCTAATGGAGTTGAGAATTACAATTATATCTAGATGCTTAATTACTTTCACTATTACATATTTTAATTTTACATTGCTTTCTGAATAAAAATTATGGGTTTTATATTTCGTTCTAGAAAAATTATTCTATATGCCATTATTAGAAATTAAAAATTATAGGTATAATTCACAGGTACGATTGAGACTCAATGTGCGAACAATGTTTCCTTCCAACCATATTCAGATTAAATTTAAAAATGGAGGTAAAAGAAAGCAATTCTTAAGAATTCAAGCCCATAATCTCTACAACACATACTATACCATCGATTGCTTGCAATGAGATTCAGAGGGATCAATTTTGGGTATAGTCTTGATCCATAACAGATTCTGGGTGAAAAACCCATCCTTCAGTGAGCATTCTGTACGGAATAATCCGAATTCTCTCACAAATCAATCAATCAATAAGAATTTAACGTCTGGTTCCTTGCCATAAAGCAATGTCAGGACGTATCTTACAGACTCTGCACAAACAGACACCAAAACATGACACGATGACGACTGAGTACACAGAGACAACAAGAGAAAGCGAGATCAAAACAGTGCAAATCCAAGCTCCAAGACAAGCGGGCCAACACTTAGACCAATGGCGGAAAGAGATAGGTTTTTAGCTTGTCAAGTTAAGTACCAACACAATTACAAAATCGAAGATCTTGTGGCTCACGAATATTTTAAAACCTAGCTGTTCTCGACATAAAGCAATTCCCGGCGCTTCTTGCTGTAGAACTGTGTGGCTATAGCGCCAGTCTTTTAACTGAAGATTAAAATCTAACAGTGTTAGTAACAGCTTAAAAGTGGCTTCAAAATCAGTTTAAATCAAGGGCCAATATGATTACATCCGAACCTAATCAAATGTAGCAGCATCCCTGTGATTTGGAAACGTGAAATTGACGTTAAATTTTAAATTGACCTGAATACCATACACAACTTACGGCTACTTCAAAATTACTGCGGTATGTTAAGTTAGAGAATAAACTTACCAGCCATCATGATGGTAAAGAGAATCACTATCTGTTTAAATGACCATATCCAGCGCATTGTATTACCATTGTCAGACTATTGCAGCATTGTCTAGCGAATATCCTTTCCTATAGAGAGCATCACGATGTACATGCAGTAGTACTCCAATTAATCTAGATAACTTTCTAAAACTAACTGAAACAAACTCTACTAAATATGTATACGAATCTGCGTAATAGTAACAATTAGCAACTTTAGAATTTGTTTTACTGAATACATTGAAAAAAGGATATAATTTAACGAAATAAAATATCGGGATTTGAAGAATAATTCTCTCCTTAGAGAGAATCTTTTGTCACCAATCTTTACGGTAGCACCCATCAACCCAAGCTCCCCAACAAACACCGTGTATTCTATGAAACTATCAAGTGCACATAAATTAAAATAACACGAGAAGAACCGGCAGCCTAGTTTTTAGAGAAATGTGGTTAATATGATTCTGATATAATGTGTACATAATTTGAGCATTACAGTCTGCTGCTCTCAACGTAGGCCTATTGTTAATGTCGGGTCCATGGCAGATTCATGTAGCTCTCTTAATTAATTTCTCCTCTCAGTTTATTAATAATTAATTGGTAAATGCCAGTATTTTATTTCAGTACTTAACATTAATTTATATTTGTTAAATATAAAACTTTGTATAGTGTATCAATTCGTGTTAAAACTATCACTGCACGCGCCTATTATGTACAAAAAATTATTGAAAATTGTGCCTACAAGTATCTGATAATAGTTTTAAAACTCATATTATATTCTAGCAACTTGTCGAATGCATCTATTTATTCTATAATTTATGATCATGGGCGTTTAGAAATTATCTTTTAGCTGTGAAAGTAGATAATTTCTATACGCCCATAATCATGAATCGTAGAAAAAAATTCATATAAAATTGATCTTTTAGCTGCTGAGAAAGTAAATCATATTTTTTTAAATAGAAATGAGCATTTTGGGCACTCAATGCTCTCTATTCAATTGACAAACGTTAGTTATAATAAATTTAACGTTTTAAATTCAAGCTGAAACTACAATTAGATTGGTGACATTTACAAAACTGTGTCTTTCTGTAGCGATAGGTTACAGGACGGAATACAATCTGCCCTTAGAATTGATTTTAATGCCACGGAACTGCAAGCGGAATAAGACGGCTTGGAGTCAATCCAATGCAATTCGTCATATTTTATTGCGCTATTAAAGGAATGGAGAAAGTATCATTTAATGCCATTACGCAGGAGCCATTCTATTAAAGCGAGTAAAGTGACGCATCCGGCAAATGTGTGAGCCGATATAAGATACCAATATACACTGTATTAGAGCCGATTCTGGTCATCAAGTGCTCTACTTAGCTTGATTCTATAGAAATTTGATTAGACGCTCAACTTCGAAACCATAGGTCGAGGATATGATTTTGACATGGCACTCTAGATTCGTTAATAAGAAGACAATGGTGAGTTTTTTATTTTCGATGTGGCAGAGAGATTGTCTTCAAATAGTATGTAGTTGAAGAATTTACAATAAAAAAGACATCATAATGTTAACACTCTGAGGTAATAAACAGTATCCTATCTAAATAGTATGTAAAAGGGTTTTGCAGATGCAACATTTTTTGCATATTTTTAATAACATTACACATATTTTATCATCTAGATTTGCATTGCGTGGTACTGTTAAGTAGCATTTTGCTATGTAGAATATGCATTGTAAACGACGACACAAGTTGTCATAGGAGCTCCGCTGGTTGACGCATCTACGTAGACTTTAGGTCAAAATCCTTACTACATCTTATTTTAAAAGTATGTTCAATTAATATATTGCAAATCTGTGTATTTGCATATCCAACATAACGTGCATAATGTACGAAGTCATTAATGTTAACTTTTTATATTACGAAGAAGTTCAAAATAACGATTTAAATAGGCAAACACAGGCGTTTAAATAAGTTTAAATAATTTATCTAGCTTTATTAACAATTCGTATCTCCGGTTCAGACTATTAGTAATAAAAAGCATAGTATTTTTAAAACTGGTGTATTAGGAAAAATACATGCTATTATTTTTCGTTACTAATGTATTAGGACGGGACAGTGGTAATATGATAACACTCAAACTTAAAATAGCAAAATAAGCATATACAATATTAGTTTAACATTACTACCCAGTTCTTTAAACTTCGTTAGAATTAATCAGGGTCATCATGTAGCGTGCGTTACAAGCATTATTAAACCGCTTAGCCTACATCCCTTTAAAGTACTTTACATCCCTTAGAGTACCATATATAACAATTCCTCTTTATAATATATAAATATCCCTCTAGAGTACCTTATATCCATCTAGAGTACCTTATATCCATCTAGAGTACTGTGTACCCCTTTAGAGTAGCCTATTTAGTATCCCTTTAGAGTGTTTTTAGTGTTTCGATCATTATATCAACATCGTTACTAGACACACTATATCAACACTCAGTATACAATTATGTGCAAATAAAACTAAATTTATTCAAATATTTGCATGCCCAATTCTTCTTCTTATGTCATATTAGTCCTATCATACGACTACTTAAGTTTACAACCTCTCTGATGATGTAGAGATCAGAGGTCTAAAAGGAAATTTCTGTATAAACCGGCATATGCAACTGTTGTAACTTATATTTATACGTTGTAGCTTAAATGTATAAATAAAACGGAAAAATCCACCAAAATAAAGCTGGCATTTTTACACTTAGAAAATAAAGTATCTTTTCCTAGATATGGTACATACATGTAGATAAATTATTTTAAATCGGCCGGTTTGTATTGTGAATTGTAATAGATCCATACATGCGCACACCGCTAATACTAAGTGATATAGTCATATCGTCGTCCATGACAACTCCTTAGGGTCAGGAAGAAGATTTTAAGTTATCATTGTTTAAGTAAATGCATGTAGAATAGTGTTTTGTTAATTGGATTTGTTATTTAATTATTAAACTGCAGCAGAGATTACGTGCATTTCGTTTACAAACATAGCACTAGCCAAACTAGTGAACTGTGTAAATGGAGTAATGGCATAATCGTAGTAATGTTAAGCAACTCCAGATAAATGATATGCTGCATCTCACGTACTTACGTATGACATGAAAATAGCTCATTGGAGTCAGTATAGCATAAGGTTACCTCATAAAGTAATTGAATAAACTTAAGTTTCATAAGTCAAGCAAAAATTACTCCATCACTCCTTCACTAAGCTAATCTATTATAATCATTACTCTATTACATCCATTACGCTATTACAACCATTACGCTATTACAACCATAGCTCAATTACTGCCATTACAGCCATTATTCTATTGCAGCCATTACACTATTACAGCCATTCTCCTACTACCCCTATATGTCTAAAGAAGTAGAGTGCAGTAACTATGTAAATGTTTATTATAATGTAAGCGTTAGAATTAATTAGCCTCTTAAGCAACTTCGCAATATTTAATTTAATTTAAGGGTTTGGGCCTAATATCACTGTAAAACTGACCATTTACTTTAACGAATACCATCTACAAGGAAAAACGACTTTCAAAGATTGTAAAACCCCCGTTAGAGAAATTCATAATTTCGCCTTAAGAAAAAGCTATACATTTTGATTATAATAGATTAGCTTAGTGAAGGAGTGATGGAGTAATTTTTGCTTGACTTATGAAACTTAAGTTTATTTAATTACTTTATGAGGTAACCTTAAGCTATATTGACTCCAATGAGCTATTTTCAGGTCATACGTAAGTACGTGAGATGCAGATCTAAACTCTAAATCTATGTACCTAGTACTACTTTTTATAATATGCAAATTGTATCGACTCCTGTTAAAAACGTTAAATAAATCTTGCAGTAACTGCACGCAGTTAGATAGTAGCGCTCACATAGTTCTGTGCGCCGTAATGACCGCGGAGCATTCGTTTGCCTCTCTCTACGTCTGCCGCCGGAGCTTCAAAATGAAATGTTCTCGTATTTCCGCTGCCACACAGTCATTGCCAAACGAGCATTCGGGGGAAGCACTGTGCAACACCGACCTAGGAGATAAAAATAAAAGAGGCATTCATAAGAAAAGAGTAACTTAAATGCAGTAAGCTTTATTAAGTGAAAATTTGTTGAAAGTGCAGTAAGAATTATAAATAATAGCTGGATAGGACTTATGATAAGGGGTGGTTTGCTGAAGGATGTAATGGAAGGAAAAATGCAAGAAAAAAGAGTTAGAGGAAGACCAAGAAATGGGATGTTGGATGATTTGACTGTGACATTTACTGGGCAAGGGCGTCATTTCCTGAGAAAGCAATGCTGTTTACCCGAAGTAATACCCATATTTTACCTGTTTATTTAACGAAATAAAAAAGGAAATGAGTAACTTGTTGGCATGTTGTTTGACAGCGGATCAGTAGGTGCAAGGTTACAAATCCAGTACTCTCCCCGTCATTGACATGCTACTCGAGCAGGAAACTAACGTTAAACTTTGCTTTATTCGCTTTAGATTTTGAACTCCTTTAGCATAAGACAACTGTCAACGACGTAGTGTTGGCTTTGGAATGTTTCTTTTCTGAAACGTTTTGGTTTGAGAAGAAGGTTCTCTAAGTAGTTGACCGGTGGGAATCAATTGGCAGCGAAACCCCGTGTGTTCGATTTACGCTGACGCAAAGCCGTTATCAGCTCCTACAAGCCTTGTCAGGTTCCACATGCTGCATCTAGCCGTGTCGCTTCGAATTAGAAACTAGAAAATTTAACAAAATTCTACGAAAGTTCTGTTCGTTGCAAAAAAGCAGGTAAAGCTAAGGTTAACGTCAGTTTTCTCGCTAGAAGGCCATGTCAGGTTCGAATCCCTTGAAGTCATAGGTTCGAGTCCCGGCCGCGCTGATATGAGAGTAAAACCTCGGACATTCACTGGACTGGTTATACGGAAAATGGTCTAAATTGTCTAACGGATTAAACATATGGTTTTAAAAAGCGATACATATCAACACAGTTGATTATTCACTATAATGCGTGTTAACGTCAGAGACGGGAGAGCCCAGAATTTGAACCCCGCATATACTGATCCGCGGTCGAATATCTTACCTACATTGCCACCGTCTCCAACCAGTCGAAGGCCTGTAGTCTTAACATATCTAAGAGTTCAAATAGACAGTGGCGTAGGAAGCACCTTAGGGCAGCGGGTGCTAGTTTTGAAAAAAGGCACATGCAGAATTAAAAGGGCACTTACATATTTTTGAAAGGCAAGGTTTTAGACGGGGTTTTTTTACAAGCGATGTAATGCAACAGCTTTATTTTGCTTTGTTTTCAATTCTACACAATAAATTAATAGGTATGTTTCATTATTTCTAGAAGCTTAAACCATTAAAAAGGTCAATTAAATAAAATTTAGATCCAGAACAGAATATTTTGTTAATATATTCTAAAACAAAAAGTAGTCCTGCAGGCCTATACAGCATTCATTCTATTTTAATAAATATTCAGTATCCTTTTAGTCGATCATCGAAGGTCGGAAAATGAATCAACAAGGTGTTTCTATGGGTTGGCTGTATCGGCGACGAACAAATATGGGCCGAACACATTTAAACAAAATTTATCTGCGTTCATTTATAATACGGTAAGGCTATAACTGTACAAGCTTCAATTTAACCGGAGCGACTATCACTTACAATAGTTACTGCAGATAGAAGGCCAACTGCGTGCATAATTAAGTTATTAATGCATATCAATGACAGCATTTTATCACACTAAGTTTTTCAGCCTAAGTTAGGCCAAAGTAAGCCTAGTGCCCAGACTATACTAAACAGGTAACCCAAATCATTGCAGTCTTTGTAGATATCAGTGAATACGACTGGTTCGTGGTACTCTTAAATCAAGAGCGTTTCCAGTCCATTACAGTAATAATGTATCTTAGACTAGAGCTTGTGTAGTTGCAGTGGCGCCAATTCACCATTTTCTTGGGGGGCAAAAATGTTTTGAAGGACCATTTTTGTCTATGCGCAGATTTTAAAACGTTATGATCTTTTTGAAGAAATATGAGGTTAGGAGCCTGTGGGAAGGGGGAGGGGTGGGCTAAGCCATTGCTAAGAAAAAAACCTTTTACGTTTATATTCTCCATGTTTTAATATCACCTTAAATTAATTTCGCTACAATTTTGAATTTCTAATAGCAATTAAATGTAACCTTTATTTCCAAAGCAATGATTTAATTGTAAACATACAGTACATTGCTCTCGGCCCAGGTTAGATCTTAGACAAGATATACGCAGTACGTATGAGGGACGCATTAGTCAATTAATGCAGAAAATGTACACCATAATCTGTTGAACTATATACTGAGTTAATCTATAAAGCTTAAAATTAGTCTATTTGATATTTTTTTAATATCCATCTTCAATATAAAAACTTGTATATGTAATAGTAGGCCTACGTTAGAAGTTAGAAATTTTACTGTTTAATTACTCATATCATGGACCATACGCGACTACAGTAAGGTAATCCTGCAGCATGTCCTAAAATGTAATTCTTTTCACTCGACCTTTGCACACTAATATTAACTGAACGTGGATATAAACCTTAAGTGACTCATGGAACAGTAGGTCTAATAATGACCACGCTGCATCAGCAGTGACTGTCAGAACGTGTCTTATGCACGTAGCCCTACTGGCATCTTATCATCTGCCTCTATCCATCAGGTGATGCTGACAAAGATGTTCTTTAGAATGGCAGTTGAACTGGGTGAGGACCCTGAGGTGAGAGGGGTACATTCTCATGTTACTTGTTAACACGTAGAGTCATAGGCAAACGAGGGAAATGAATGAATGCTTTGTATATAGTATAGGAGCAGCTTGTGGATGTAAATTACGGTATTGGAATATCCTGATACAGGATGTCATGAGTCACGACTTAACTTTGGCTATATGCAGATGCAGTTTAAATAGTTATTTATTTTATATAGGACTACCAACGAAAAAACACATTACACGGCCTGTGGTGTATTTACATCACACACTATATATTAATAAAATTAATTCTCTATTTCAAGAGCATTAGAGCATACAGTGTAGCAATATATAGGATCTGGGTCCGATAGGTTATAGAAACCTACTACTGCAGGCAAACACATATACATGCACAAACTCACAAGCATACCTGCATACTGTCAGTATATAGATATTGATACTAACAAGTTACAAATAAAATGATTCCATCATTTTAGCACATACAGTGATGTTATTTTAGCTTTTCTGGATTATTATGTTAGACAATGCATGTCACTCGAATCCTCCTGAGGCGCAACTTATAATCCATAGATATAGTAATAAAACTCTAGTCCCTTTTAATACTTCTTTGAAGTTAACAGTGCTGTTAAGATGGAGAAATGTGCTCAGTATACTAACAATAACTGTAGAATTATTGTAACGTTATTTACAACTTCTCTTATTATTGCAGGTTAAAAATCACATCGATTTTAACCACACGCAATCGAAGAAAAACTGTAGGGGGGGGGGGGGGAAAGGAAATTCATCAATAACAAAAAGGGCACTTTTGCCCCTTTTTTGCCCAATTTTTGCCCCCGCTTGCCCCTACATTCTGAGGGCAGCGGGGGCAGTCGCCCACCCTGCCCCCGCGGCTCCTACGCCACTGCAAACAGATAATGATCTGATTTTCAGGCACAGAATAATTTAAAATAAAATCTCTCTTACACGGTGTTTACTGCACGCCAAACTGCCGGGAGCGCGTCACGTTACAGTGAGTACTACAAGTTATATCAATTAAAGTTAGCTCAGTTCCTCAGTCTTTCTAGAGCGTTACTCCCCTCATGCAATTAACGGCTTAACTCCGCAAACCGTGGAAATCTTATTTACAAGATTTCTTGCAGTCGAAAATTATCCTCAGACTTTCTGAGATTGGCTTTACGCTATACTGAGATGATTAATTATGTATCAATGTTTGTAAAATATTGCAAACATTCATATAAGTAAGCAGAGCTGGTAAAGCTAAGGTTAAAGTCAGTTTCCTCACTCGAAAGCGATGTCAGTGACGGGCGAGCCCAGGATTTGAACCCCGCACCTACTGATCCGCGATCGAGTATCTTACCGACTTCGCCACTGGTTCCAGCATGGGTATGGCAAGTATAGTATAGTAAGTATAGTAAGTATAGATATGAAAGTGTAGGCATATGCTGTGCTTGTCCAGATAGAAGGTCCACAGCATTAATTACTTAGCAGTCTTCTACATGTATATATAGAATTCTACTTGAAAAAGGCGTACTAGTAGTACAAAAATTTTACTGCATATAATATAAAAAGGAACTCTAGTATTTTAATACCTACAGTGTATCTTAGAATTTAGACCTAGAGATTTAGATTTGACTAGAGTAGAAATTAAGTACAATTTTAGTTTAAGATAATATATTTGGATGTTATGTGCTTGAGGTGTATCAGCAAGTTCGTTTACAACTGCTGCTATGATTCGACTGTACGCCTCTGTGTCTATAGCTGCCGTTAAAGTACATTTGCAGTTTACCAGAGTTATACGAACAAATATCCTATTGCATTTTATGAAAATGACAAAGTTTATATAGCAAATATAATTATATACACTATATTTTATAGATTATATGCATTATACTATTTTAAATGTATCAACCAGAATTACAAATAGTTGGTTAGTTAAAAGTACAAATTGTCCTTTCAATGCTACTGAATGTAGCTTTCCAGGCCAGATGTTTCAACCAAAAAGGAATCTTTAAAATGAATTTCTCTTCTAACTTTTAACGGAATTTCATCAACATAGTTCTAGACAGCTGCGGCATATTGAAAGAAAATAAAATCCCCTACCTTAAGAAATAACAAATAGTCGGTAATAATAGATTTTATTATTTACTTATTATTAGCGAAAAGGCCTTAGAACCATTGGGACAAGACAGCATATCATCTTACTAGCATTAGCATTAGTATTAATATTAGCATTAGAATTAGCATTATTGTTAGTGTTAGTGTTAGCATTACCATTAGCATTAGAATTATCATTATTGTTAGTGTTAGTGTTAGCATTACCATTAGCATTAGAATTAGTATTATTTACTATTAGTGCTACAATTTTATTTTAATTTTATTAAAATTCAAATTAAGATGATTACTGATATTCTAATAAATTGTTTTAACAATCGATAAATCAAGAATTATAAGTATCAGTTTTATACACAGGAAGATTTACATGTATTTTGAAGCTACGACGGCAAATATATACATACATGTATTTCATTTCTTAACACCCCGTCTTGTGTTCGGGTGTGGTTGGGACCACTGCAGAAGAGAGAAAGCGCAAACAAGCTGCCGCGTAGCCGTAAGAGGCGCCTAAGGCAAGAGCTAAGGAAAGCTGAAAGGATTCACTTCACCATGAAATTTTGTCCACAAGATTCAATGATAGTTAATTCATTATAGAACTGGGAAAGGCAACGGAAAGCCAGCTAGAAGCCATATTATTCCCAAGCTATAGACTACGTTAAGGTGTGGATAAGGCATAGCCAATTGCCAAGAGATTAACTCATTATTCAATGGTGTGCTATTGATGGAGCGTGAAAATCAGCATGTGAGTTGGGATTTGTACCTTGGTCCTGCGCTTGGCAGAACAGTAGAGAGAGTTTATACCGTTAATTACTCCTGTAAATGATAATTTGCAACGAAATTACATAATTTTCAGTAATATGAAACTAAATTAGGCCTATATGCATACGCGTAGAAGCACTTTATTCAACTTCGAATAATAATAATAATACTTTTACTATTTTTCAAGCGCAGCGTATTGGAAATCAAACTTGCATTGAAGATGTTTATCCGCATTGCGTACCAAATACCTGGGTTTCTACATTAAATTATACAAAATTGACATCTCTTTGAATGTCTAAACTCGACACCATTGTAATGAGCCAGTCGAGTGATGCCTTGGGCAAGTAGGCCTAAGCACTGCCAAAGATGTTTAAAAAATAAAATGTTGAATTTATTTTTAATCTGAGATCATATTTCAGTTAAATCCTCAATATATATTCATATTTGCTGTTAATTTTCTGCAGTTCCAAATAAGTTGTATCGGATAGCTTAACTTCTATAGCCTACACGTGTTGTTTCTATGGCATAGTGCAATTTCTATGACTAAAAGCAGTTATCGTCTTGATACATGTAGTTAACATATGACATTGTTTTTAAGGACAGCCAAATATGCGTCTAGATGCATTAAGAAATAGATTATATAGAATTCAATAACCTAATTCAGGGTCGAAAATCGAAGCCTAACTATGTATCTCGTAGAACAATATCAATAATTATTTAAAGTCTACCTCTAGCTACTTTTAGCGGCTAAGCCTATTCGTACTGCGATAGAGGCTTGAGAAAGGATTGAAATCTGACCCACAAGTAATTTGTTCATTGAGAGCCTTCGGTAGTTATCACAAGAAATTGGATGCCCTCATTTCCTCAGTGTCTAATAATGTTGTCTCTCGGACTTAAATCCGAAATCCGACGCGGATACTCTAATAGCAGATTCTTCTATTGCTCTATTCAATATAACGAAAGTATAACGCATTGTATTGATGAGAGCTGCTGCCATATTAATGGAGATATGTTGTAGTAATGTATTATGCTATCAATGTGGTCTCTCTTCCTGTTTATATGTCGCTCCCTTTCTCTTTATCTCCTTCTCATTTTTAAAAGTCTTCTATAATTTTATTTTTATTTCAAAAATGATCTTTTAAATATGAAATCTTCTATAATTATTAATTACAATTTATCGTAATTAATTCAAGTTATAGTAGTGAAGTAGGCCTACAATACCCGCCTTAAATTATTATAATTTCCATAAAAGTAACTTTAAATACTCGTAAAAATCCAGAGTTTTTAAAGTAGACTATATACAGTGCATGTATATATACCTAATATTAATTGATGGTCCTAACCCTAACATAAGAATAAAGTGATAGAAAACCTCAAAGGCAAAGCCTTTTTGCATGTTTTGCACTCCGTTAGTTCAAAATTAGATTCGTCTAGAGGCTATTCAAGGCATTGCACCATGGAGTCAATATATGATAGAAGTATTAAACTTAAAATATTACAAAAGCTTTACAACGTAGACCGAATGGCTAAACTTATTAATATAATTTAATTTAATAAAAAATATAAAGTATTATAAATATATTATATAAATAACATTAATATTATATTATAATAATTATCTATTCTTATATTAAAAATACTATAAAAATATTATTAAAATTTGTATTATATAATATAATTCACTAAACATATTAATTGTATATTCATTCTTAACTTGACTATTGTAATTATTACTTTTACTATTTCTCAAAATAAATTTGCATAAACCTTGGCAAAATGTTATATTCGCTTATTTTTTACGCTGTGATTGTGACGTTATGAATTTATAAATTCATAACCATTGACTACATTACATTGCACTGGTCATACATGTAACATAACATAACATGGCAACTAATAGAGTGGTACTGTCATCCATGTCAGCATCGAGCACTAATGAGACATATCTAATACGGTGAGCAAAGAGAAGGTCCAGGATGGTTCAAATTCCAAAATCCAGAAAAGTAGTCAAAAGATAAAGGGAATTAAGAAAAGGAGGTTTTGCATGCTAATGGTCAATCATAAGATGCTTCAGGGCTTCAGGAAATTTAATGAAAGTTTGCTATCTAACCAATATCTAAGGATAAGCTATTCACCCGATTTATTAATCGATTGGTTGACTATTTAGGCCGATGGCTGCAATCACAACATATTATACATGTTTTTTGCTATTACTTTTACTTGTATTGCATGTTTCTTTCGTTTACATACCCAGTTATCTTTAAATTTATATGACTGAGGGGTGGTCAACTAGTTAGGTTATTTGTGACCTTTTTGCACCTGCCACTTGGTAGTGCACTGAAGAAGAAGAAGAATAGAAGAAGAAGAATAGAAGAAGTAGAAGAAGAAGAAGAAAACGAATAGAAGAAGAAGAAGAATAGAAGAAGAATTGAAGAAGAAGAAAACGAATAGAAGAAGAAGAAGAATTGAAAAAGAAGAAGAAGAAGAAGATAATTAAGTAAACTCTCGTCCAATTAAAGCCGGTGACATAATACCTAATATTAATATAAATTAGATCAACTCATCTGTGGACATGAAGAGGAAAACGGAAGACAGAGAAGAGTGGATGCTTTATATACCATGAACCTGCCAGCAGGCAGTGCACTAAGAGAGAGAGAGAGAGGAGTGGAAGCTTTATATACCATGGACCTGCCAGTAGGCAGTGCACTAGGAGAGAAAGATAATATAAATTAATATCAGCATCGAAATGTAATAAATTAATCAAGCAATGTTACGGAATGGCTCCTCCTGTAAATCTAGCATCCATGTACGAGGGACTAGGGATCTGCTGTTGGCCATTAGGATCTCATTCACACAGCGGGTCAATAGACTGCGGACCCGAGTCCTTAAGGGCAGCTCTCCATCCTTAGAGAGATCCGCACATTCAATAATATCTCAGTCGTCAAGCCTATACGACAGTATGAAGAAATTTAAAGAGCAGGGTTCAAACAATCGCAGCCTGCTAATTTTGTCCAACTTTATGCTAGTGTTAAAATTACGAATGAAATAAACGAGAGAAGTTAACAATGAGGCAAACCTCATTTCAAATCTATACTATATTCTCTCTCTCTCTATTTATCTATCTCTCTTCAGTGTACTGCCAAGTGGCAGGTTCAAGGCACATATTCATACTCAATGTCGGTTTTCTCACTCCACAAGGCACTCCTTAGATCAACAAGTTAATCCCTTCACAAGGTCTATGCCTCATCCATAACTTATGTAGCCTCTAGCTTGTGAAAAGTATATTATAGTATATTATGAACGATTAATATGAGTAATTGAGAGGGGGGAGTTCCCATCTCTATACATCTGGAGAAACTGCAACACTGCTATGCTCTAAATGCTTATAAATTAATAGAAAGTATCTAGGTTCACATGCTAAATAGTGTCAATGAATTGCGGAAATATGTAATACGTGTCATAATATTATACTGTACATAATTATAACTGGCTATACTGCAGAATGAATAGTACGATACCGCTAAAATGAGTAGGAGACAAGTGCTTCATATCTTAGTATGAACATCTTTTTGCGTCGATTTAACGCTGAAATAATAAAATAAATAATTGTTTTCGAAAGCATACCTTACGTTGTGGTACTAAGATACACTTCGTTTTATACGTTTCGTAATATTCATTTCGAAGAGTAGTTATTTTTCTATAGACTGAAGTACCAAAATGCTAATTAGTATTGTGGGTTTTCACTTTCACCGAAAGGCCTACAAAATAGACACCCAATTGAATGTCTCAATAGCACAATGGTTAAGGGTGCAGATAACGTCATGAAGTTTTAAATGACAGATCCTGAGGTGAATTGAACTCTGGTGGGTTCGATTCCTAGACGCGCTGATCTAAGAGTAAATTCTCGGACATTCACTGGACTGGCTACACGGAAAATGGAATAAATTGCCTAACGGATATAACATATGGTATTAAAAGTGGTAGATATCAACATAGTTGATCATTTCACTATAGTGTGTGTGTTATTATCCACAATTACTCCCCAGCTATGCCTCTCTCATTCAAGCGAGGGGTGAATGAAGAAGGAAAGAGGGGTGAATGGAGAATGGGTGCGTGGCGTTGGGGTGATTGGGTGGTTAAATCGACTGATCGTTATAAAGTCTTCTTCTCTAATTCCTCTTCAGTCTCAACAGCTCTCATCCTTGCTCTTCTGCTGTAGCCGTAATGTCGAATGTGCAATTTCAATTTGTAGAATTAGAATAAGAATTTCAAATGTTTAATTCTTTAACTGGACCATTTTCTCATTCAACAATGTTGTAATGTATGCCGATAGTCTGCAGAGAGATTACGTAAAGTCATTGAGAAAAATATTCAAATAGAACAATTTAAATTTACATAAAAAATTAGGACCATTTACTAAGAGCTATACTATCTTACTAGGAGCATTTAAAAGTATTAAATTAAAATTGGAATCTATAGTTTAACATCAAACGGGATTACTTACTTTATCTTATTTTATTTTCCATTTGGCCATATTCATTGTTCGCATTTATGAACTTTTTCTATTTCTTAGCGTTAACCCTGATTTTCTGCAGGGTCCGCTTGTAGATATGCATGTTTCTCCGATTTTTTTTTCTCCGATTGGCGAATTCGTGAACGTCTTCCGAATTGACGTTCACTAAACTCATGTCCTCAATGACTCTCTCCAGAAAATTCTTCTTGGGTCTCCTCTCTGACGACGACCGTGTGGACTCAGGTTCATCGCTGTCTGGATCACCAAATAGTCGTCATTTCTCAGGACATAGTCGTACCAGCGCAGTCTTTCCTCTCGCATTTGCTGCTATTTTCGCTACTCCCATTATCCGACGGATGTTAACGTTGAGGATGATGTGGCCTAGTCTTGTTAGACCCAGACTCCAGCGCAGCATCCTCGTTTCCATGGCATGCAGAGACTTCTTCTTCTTGGACGTTGCTGTCCAACATTCCGATCCATATATCACGACAAGTCTAATAAAAGCCTTATAAACTTTGGGTTTGATGGAAGTTGATTATATTTCTACTCGGTGTTTACAGTATATTATAGAACTCATTTAGCGCCTTGAAAAACTAAGACATTGATTTTAAAAAGAAGTTAGTTTCCTCATCCAGGGATGATGTCAGGGACGTTGGTACATTGCTGCTAGTATGCAGTTTATGCTATTGCAGCCACTGAACCTAAGAACTCTAAACATAGATAAGAAAGCAGCGATTTCTAAAAAGAAATTCGTCACTTTGTAAAGTTTTCTCTAAATGAAACTTTATAACTTTATATTAGTGTCATTATTGAGCTAAATGTGTCAGATTTGTTTTAAATTTTTCTAAACTCCCGTTGGCTTTGGTGGAATCTGTTCAGATCGTCTAAAGGATTTAGAAAGGAAGTCAGTCACTATCTGACATCCGTTATCTGAAAGCTTTCTCACACATCGGCAGTTCAACATGTTAAGTACAGGAGCACAGAAGATTAAAATTGTTATACCGGTAGGGCATTGGTTAGCGCACTTCAGTCGCATACCGTTGGTGGATATTCAGTTATTCGTATCCAGGCCGTAGAAGATAATTTAAGCTTCCAATCGCTTACTATATACATTATACTTCATATAAAATAATCTACAAAACTTATTAAAATGTATTGCCAACAACATACTGCTGTCTACAACATTAAATTTCAATGCGATTTTCATAACAAAAGACTAATGAAAATAATTAATTAAATAGCATTTTGGTCGAACAAGTGTTAGCTCTTGAAATATCGATAAATTAAAAATTAGTAAATTAAATAAGTGACCATAGATTAAGTTTCGCATACATAGATCTATCCTAAAATCCATAGATGAAAAACGCGTTCTTACCAAAAATAAAAACGTTAAAAAACGCGTTTTTTTCTCAAAAAATAAAAAACGTAAAAAAACTTTGAAAAAAACTTTAGTAGCGTATACATAGCTTGCATATATATTACCATGCCTTCATTGCATTAAACTAAACAATTTTACTACAACTAGACTTGATCTAAATGTTCAAATCCTGGGATCGCCCGTCACTGACATCGCTTTCGAGTGAGGAAACTGACGTTAACCTTAGCTTTACCAGCTTTTTTAAAGTTCTAAAGTATGTCCATAGACTCCATACAAATATAAACGAATACTTTCAGGTCTCATACAGCCACACTGTCAGTTGTTCATAATTATCAATACAAGAAAATATAAATCTGTAAGAAATTAAGAATAGACAATGCCTTAAAAATTAGAACATCTGCCTAACTAGGAAAATCAAAATATAATGAATTAACTTTTATATAGTGATGTTTATGGCACGAAACTAACGGCAATTTCTCAATATTTATGTGTAGTTCACGTCAAACCATGGTTTAGGTTTTTTTACGTTTTTTTACGTTTTTTATTTTATAAAAATAAAAAACGTAAAAAACGATTTTTTTTCAAAGTTATAAAAACGTAAAAAGACGTTTTTTCATCTATGCTAAAATCTGATGATCTTTAAAGTCAGAAAAGCTTAAACAGCGCTACATGTTCGAGAGACAGCTTCTCATTCGATCTTGAGGTAGATCTCGGCAGAGTATAAAGCAATTTTTCCAGAAATCCTGACCCATCTAGACCCACTCGCAACAAAATGTATGCGCACCATTTTCAACAGAGTAAGTTCTAAGGGAGTAAAGTCTACTGAAAGAGGTCATTGAGAATGGAAGGAAAAAGGGAGAGGAAGGCCTAGATTATGAATGTAAGATGATTTTTATTTTCTCTAATATATGTGGTCATGAAGAGGAAAAACCTTTAATCTTAAGATCGATCGAGAGGATCGAGGGTGGCGTTTACAGTAGTACATGTAACCTTGGACCTGCCAGAATATGCAAGTAGTGCACTTAAGGAGATAGCCTACTCTTCGAACGGAAGCCATATCTTTAGAATCACATATAAACCTTTGCTTTCCTATGAGCAGTTCCATACGCAGTTGAAGATATATATCTTTTCAACATTTTAACATTTATTTTTTATATTTAGTTTCCATCCATGGAGTTTCCATCCTATGAGTTGCGATCGACTTGCATTTAAACCTCCTTTCTTTAATTCCCTTTATTTTTGGACTGATTTTTCTGAATTTTTTCAATTTGCAGGGTTTTTGATCTTTTTACTCACCGGCTTGAATTTGTATCAATAGTGATGTTGATGTTGATGCTCGATGTTGCCATGGACGACAGTACCCTACCCCTAACCTAACAAGATGATAAAATTTAGTTAAAACTAAAAATACAAATGACTCGATTGTGATTCGAAATCCGGACACCCCGGTCTAAAGCCTAGCTCGAGATCTATGCCACTAAGTCAATTGAGCTTCCGTTCGAAAACAATTTAATAGATAATGCCAACAGATCGTACTAGAAAATTGTAGTAGACTTATAATATATAAATAAAATATATATTTTTCCAACTTTCTAGTTCATTTCGGGTTATAAAATATCCTCTACTCTTAGATTTTTGGTGAATAAAATTATGTCAACGATCTACTATTGATTGTACTGGTCTATAATTGTAAACAAATCCATCTAAACATTGGAAGACAGATTTTATTAAAATGTTAAAGAAATTCTTTAGTAAAGACGCTGATCAGGTAATTTTAAATTTATTTACAAGAATTGTAATTACTTAGGTGAAGATTGAGCAGTCTTTTCTTATTTCAGCAGCGTGCATTTAGTACGACTAAGTGGAGTGTAGTAGATTTGCAATAATGAAAGCTAAATACATTTTACGCCCACGGTTTGATCTTAGCCAAATTTCGGCATTATAGATAGTCACTGCTAATTTCATTTGTGATAGTGCCTAGCTGTTTTCGGTACTTACCTAGATAATTAGAAATTTGTTGTATTCTTTTTAAATAAAAAAATAGATTATGTAATAGACAATTCCAGGGCAACTAATGACGCTAAAAGTTCTTGTAACCTAATTTCAACGTGCTATTTCTTGCTCTTGTTGAGCAAATATTGTTCTATTTGCAATATTTAGTGCAAATAAATATTTCAAACGTATTAAATTGTACATATGACACCCTTAGTAAATTGTATACATTGAAGATGCAGGCAATTGTGTCTGATGATGGATAATATTACGACTAGACTGGTGTTACATGTCTTAATGACTTCCTGAACCAGTATAATTAAGTTAAGATCAAAATTTCATTTGCCAGAATTTACCAGAACTGCTACCATCTTTTGTTATTCCAATCGTTCTTCAAACTTGGGTAGCAGGAAAAAGGGAAGAAAGCATTTGCTTATTTCAATCTCCAATCATACATGATTACAACATCCAGCTTTCTTTTAAAACTATTCACCGACACCGCATTCACAACCTCCTTGCTCAAAGAATTCCACCTATCAATCACCCTATGAGAAAAATAAAACTTTCTTAAGTCTGTCCTTACACTAGGCTTAAACAACTTATAGCTTTGACCTTTGTAACTATTAAATGGTAACTTCTAGAATCCTAAATGACGTAGCTATTTAGGAATTTTAAGTATGGTGCTGCGATTAAGTTAATACTCGCCAAATGATGGCGCTGTAATGAGCGTTACTTATGACAGATGGACAGACAAAACTTACTCCTGAATTATAAAGGTAATTATGTATTGAGCTCCTTAGTGTTCATGTTTAATAAATAAATATCTGTAACTTATTAAATATACATTTATAAATGTTTGATACAGGCTTCTGTTTCGGCTACAGATGGCAGGCCTGCTGTGCTACCACCACCAGCAAATCTGCCAGATGAGGCTGAGGTAAGCTAATGTGTAGTATAAGTAATGTGTAATTTAAATAGTAATATGTAGTGTATGTAGTAGTATGTAGTGTACGTAATGTGTAATGTAAGTAATGTGTAACTTAAATAGTAATATATATGTAGTGTATGTAGTAGTATGTAGTGTACGTAATGTGTAATGTAAGTAGTAAGATGTAGTGTACGTAGTAATATGTAATGTAAGTAGTAGTATACAACTAGTGTAAGCAGTAATATGTAGTGTACATAACATGTAGTGTAAGTAGTAATATGCATGTAGTGTGTAGTGAGTAGTAATATATAGTGTAAAATGTAATATGTAGTAATTTATAGTGTAATATGTAGTATAAGTAGGAATTTGTCCATATATTTCGTAATATGTAATGTAAGTAATATGAACAAATATAATCACACATACTTGGCAAAAAAGGTTAGTCCAAACATATTTGGAAGCTAATGGTATTGATGTATCATTTATCTAATATCTCTCTTAGTGCACTGCCTACTGGCAGGTCCATGGTATATAACTCCTCCACTCTTCTCTATCTTCCGCCTTCCTCTTCATGTCCACATATGAGTGGGTCTTTAAATCATCTAATGTACCTAATCTTGGCCTGCCCCTGCCTCGTTTTCCTTCCATTCTACCTTCTATGACCTCTTTTAATAGACCTTCCCCCGTTAGAATGTGTCCTATCCAACTCTTCTTTCTATTTCTTAATACATTTATCAACTGTCTATCTTGATATCTGTAACTGTCTATATAACTGTCTATCTTGATTATCTAATATATATATATATATATATATATATATATATATATATATATATATATATATATATATATATATATATATACATACTATTTTATTTATTTATTTTTATTTATTTATTATTTATTTATTTATTGCTTTATTTCAGGCGTAAAAACCCATACGTGAATCTTGCACATAGAACAATGCAACAAAAACCAGAAAAGCAAATAGTCTGCGCATAAATTGAGCTATAGGCCTAAAACAATTACTTATAGAATTAGGCATACAAGGCTATAATAGGCTCAGAACATCAAAACACTTAACTAGCATATTAGCATTATCCAGCAAGCACATTCTAAAATTTATTCTGTGATTTGAAAGGATAGTATCAAAACTAGGCAATCCAGTTTCTAGCAGCGCGATGGCTAGGCTGCTGTAACGTTTGTATCCAAAATATATATATATATATATATATATATATATATATATTTATTTATTTATTCGTCACTTCAGCAACCAAAACACACACAGAACAGAAAAAACACAAATATGCAACAAACATAGAAAATAAAACTTAATATTTGTTATATCATTTATTGTTTAGGGATTTCTGTGTCCTATGTGTAAGAAGAAGTGTAATTCACAAGAAGACTTGGAGCAACATTATGATCAGATACATTCCGATACTGCTAGTTCTAAATCAATACAGGTCATTGCACGAAGCACATCTCATATAAGAATTAATTCTCTCTTTGTCGAGTCCTCTGTAGACTTCCTGTTAATGGTTTCTTTTCTTTCTCATAAGTACAGTCAAAATTGTAATAATAATATAATTTATTAAAGTTTTAAGCATTAACAAATTAAAAAACCTGAGAATATGGTAAATGCGATTTGGTTATTATTATTGTTATTATTACTGCTTTTATAAACATAAAAGTAATTGACAATAGTACTGCTGAATATTGTTTTTGTGCTGTTGAATATAATACTATTTCGTGTTACATTTTAATAGAATTTTAAGTCTTCTTTGAATCGTAGGCTATGTATTTTAATGACTGAGTAGTTTACATGTGTGTGTGTCTAGTATTTCTTGGGTGTTTTTGAAGATGCTATAATTGTTTTTCTTGCAACATTCACTGTAGTTTTCTAATTCTATATAAACTCATGATTTCGTCTCTATGGCGCATTTTGTGCTCTTGCTAATTCATTAACACACTGTGTGTAAGTTATGCATTTTACTATAGAATAAAAATTCAAATGTTACTATTGCAGCACTTCCCCTGCCCTGTATGTAAGAGCCCATTCGACACACCAGAGCTACTGCAGGCGCATTATAAGAACGCTCATGAAGGCGATAGGTTAGTCAAATGAATACAACTAAACTTAATAAAACCTGTATAGTAAGACAAAAGACTCTGCTAAATTTAATGTCACTGGCTGGAGCCAGTGGTGAAGTAGGTAAGACATTCGACCGTGGATCAGTATGTGCAGGTTTCAAATCCTGGGCTCGCCCGTCACTGACATCGCTTTCGAGTGAGGAAACTGACGTTAACCTTAGCTTTAGCTTTTTTTTGCAGTCTTATGCCTACTCTTGTCTTGTGAGTTATTATATTAAAATCTGAATGTTAATATGAGCGAGAGTGATTGCTAAGCCAATGTGCCACTGACACATCATGCGCCATTTACTCATCATGTGCCACTGACTCATCAATGTACCACTGACTCATCAGTGTGCCACTGACACATCAATGTGCCACTGACTCATCAATGTACCACTGACTCATCAGTGTGCCACTGACACATCAATGTGCCACTGACTCATCAATGTACCACTGACTCATCAGTGTGCCACTGACACATCAATGTGCCACTTACTCATCAATTTAACACTGACCCATCATGTGCCACTTACTCATCAATGTGCCACTTACTCATCAATATGCCACTGACTCATCAATGTGCCACTGACTCATCATTGTGCCACTGACTCATCGATGTGCCACTGACTCATTAATGTGCCACTTACTCATCAATGTGCCTGCCACTTACTCATCAATGTGCCACTGACCTATCTGTGTTTCCACGTAACCTTCCTCTGGTCTTCTTGGACTCCTCTAATGAAACATGCAGTTAATTGTTGATCTATTTTTCATTGGTTAGAATACAACATTGAAAATTGGTAGTGCTGCATATCAATAATTTAGGATTTATATTAAAATAGTAAGTTTACTAAATAGCAGGTGCTGAGTTAACTGATTATGCCATTGTTTTAATTGCAGCAATGGAAATCAGCAGGGTGATAATAGAGCTCCTTATTCTAAGGTAAGTGAAATGAAACATTTAATTTATTTAAAATTATTTGTTAATGTGTGTCGAAACTGAAAGTTAAATAGATTTGTTTTTGTCATTTTCATCTCTAATCTATGCGTTAGTTTGGAAACATAATTAAATCTCTAAAATTTAATGAAATTTTCCTTGTTGAATTAATTTGTTCCAATGCCTATTTGGTGTCAAGTCCCTCGCCTATGGCCCAAAATGTTATAATATCAAATTTGTGTTAATTTAAGTTTATTTATCTCTTTCAAATGTTCTGCCAATTTACAGGTCCATGGTACATGGTGCACTCCATCGATTAATGAAATTTAGAGATTAACTGCAATCTGTAGTATAGTGTTTCAACTATTGTGTACAATATTGCTTCAACCGTAAATTTTATGAAAACTGACTTATTTTACTGTGAATTATATTCTGTTTTAGCAGATTAACTTTTGTTTGTTTTTGAGCTTTATAGTCGAAATACGACTGTAGTAAGTCGCTTAATAAATTGTAAACTTTATCTGAAAAAGGTTCTCTTCTCTTACGATATGGTTTCTCCGAGCAGAAATAATTTGACTGGTCTAATTTTACGATACTTTTTCACAATTTGCTATTCATTATTATAATCTGATTAATTTTTAAGTCGAATTCGGGATCTGTTTTGTCTGAAATGCGTGAGGTTTGTCTAGTATTTGGCACGACAGAACCAATCCTTACATGTTTTGATAAGTTTGAATTTGAATCAACAGTTTAATTCCTATTATTTTGCATGTAATTAGATCTGGTTTCATCAATTAATTGCAAATAGTTTTATTCTGATAATGGAATAAATAAGGTTTATGTAAATATTCCATTATCAGATATGTGGTTCTCTAAGTTAGCTTAAAATTCGTGATTGATATTTAGCTAGATATGGGAAGCTTGTAAATAACAATTTAATTTTGAGTACCTAGAGTGGTATAGTTATTCCAGGTGTGTAATTCTGGGAAACCTAAATGTATTGATTACTATTATTATTATTAATACTAGTGTTATTATTTTTATTGTTATTATTATTCTAATTATAATTATTGTAGTTATTATTATTATTATTGTATTGTTATTATTATTATGATTCAAGCTTTTAAATTGTAGGGATATTTTACATTTTTATATATCAAATTTTGAGTGCGTTTAAGTTTGTTATTTATTATCTTCAACCTGGTTTTATTTATTTTGACTGTACTTAGTTGTTGAACTGTAGACGATTAAAAGTGTGTAAAATTTTACTTAATATTACTCTGAATATTACTCTGAATTTTAGAACAAATCGATATAATAGAAAAATTAATCCATATCGATGTGGTTTAAGCCTCATAGTTCTCATTGTTGTCGTGGATGATAGTAGCACTTAATATTTTGTTGTTGGTGTTGTATTTGTTAATATTTTTGCTCTTTCTCTCTTTCTCGCTGTTTCATTCATTCAGTCTCTTTCTTTCTGTCCCTCTTACCCTGTTGATTTCCCTCTCTCTTACTTCATTCTTTCTCTCTTAACACAGTTTGTGATTAATTAAGTAGGCCTATATTTTGATTACAGTCCTCTTTTCAGTTGGTTTCATATTTTATGTTCTTTTGCAAATATATTAATAGTCAATGCTGTGTTTTGTACGGAGTGTATGTATTTAATGGTATTTAAGGGAACACTGGATATGGTTACTTAAGCATAAAGTTGTATTGGTTTTGATTGATTCTATGACGAGTGATTAAATGACTTCAAAGAATAAAAAAAAGTTAATTAATGTATCTCTCTCTAGTGTTCAGCTAAATGGCAGGTCCATGTTCCTATTCATACTCCATTATACTCTGCTGTTATATTATGCTAAAAGCTCCATAAAGAGCACTCCATTGATCAATAATTAATCCCTTCACCAAGGCTATGCCGTCTCGATATCTTATGTTGCTTATAGCTTGGGAAAAATATGGCTTCTGAGGTCGTTTCCCTCTTTAATTAATGTATAACTCTTCTTAAATAACCCTCTATCTAAATATAAGAAATTTTATCGGCCTGTAGGTTTATTGTATAACCACTAAGGAACTAGCAAAGAGCAAATGACCTAACATATAATAATAAAATAGTAATTAGTAAAGCAACCAGTGTGTACAATCTCGGCCAAGCAGAGAGAGTAATAAAATATTGAGGAATACTCCTTGAACTATTGTTCCTGAATGGATAGTGAAGCCGAGGATAGATTCACTCACATTCACTCACGATATTGGCTGTATCCATGCATGAGTTGATATGAAATAAAAAAGCTATCAAAAGCTATAAAACTATCTCTCTCTCTCTATCTCTCTCTCACGCACTCTCTCTCTCTCTCTCTCTCTCGCTCTCTCTCTCTCTCTCCATAACCTCTTTCTTAGTCAGACGCAATGGGTTTTTGTAGCGATATTGCTGATACAATAAATTCTCTGTTTAGACCAGTTTAGTTAATTGATTAATTTCAGACATGCTGTAGTCCAATCCGTCCCTCTGATAATGGGTTTTTTGCTGATGAACTCGTTGACCTTTCTAATAACGGGTTTTGCTTATGTACGTTCTTTTTATGAGCTGATACTTTCAAAACCTACAACTGGTTTGAAGTGCTACCCTACATGTTTGAAATGCTTACCACTCAAGAAGTATTGTTGTTGTTGTGTGTTATAGGAGAAAGCTGAGTTAGATATGTTAATGATGCAGTTGAAAGCATCTGAGGAAAGCAGAATATTAAGTATGACCTATTTTACGTGATAATGTTAAATGTAGTTGATTAATTTTTTCTTTTAACACTTAAGTCACACACTCATGCCTCCGTACTTGCATGTGCGTTGTATCTTGAATTGAGTCGTTATAATTCAGCGTCTCAAAAATAGAAGCCAAGTTTAACGTCGGTTTTCTGTCTCAAAAGCTTTTCAGCGACTAGGAGAGCATTTGATATGAACCAGACATCTTCTGAGCCCAGTGGGACAACTTAACGATGAGCTACCGACTCAGCTCAACGCCATAACGCTATTAGCTGATTAAAATGTTTAGTTTGTAATAATGTGATTATCCAGCTTCTACTCTTTGTTAAGATATGTTTAGATTAATATATAGGCCTACTATTAAGATATACTTATAGATTAGATTAGATAATATTTCAGTAGTGGTAAATTTGATTTGCTATGGATTGTTTTGTGTTACTGGTAAATGCAAATGCAGCCGGATACTTTCCTTGATTTTATTTTCTATCATATATTATTTCATAAATTGTTTTAGTTTCAGTTCTTTTAAAATTATTGCTGGTTATAAACGTGGATTGCCTGGCTGCTTGCCTGTCTAATACCGATATAATACTATTGCTTTGTGTTGAGTATGTATAATTATAATATATAGTAAACTATAATATTATGTAATTTTATCATCATCATCATCTTCTTCCCTTTATTCCCAGTTTAACCAGGGTCGGGATATGAATAGACCATCTCCGTTCCTCTCAGTCCCTTACACAATCATCTGCCAATCCCTAATAATATTCTTCATTCATTTTGGAAAATTTTGTAGGAATTTCTGGAGCCTAGGCGCTCACCAAACGAATACCTTTTCTGACGTTGGTTTGGATCTTAGTGCTTCAGTCGTCTTCTACGACACGTGCACTCACGCGGTGGTCGATTCTTCAAGCAACCCGAACACAACACAGGGAAATGTTCTGTAATGTAATGCTATGTTATATTATGTTATGTTAGATGTTACGTTATATTATATAATAATATAATGTACCGCTAATATATATAATTTTAGAAATATATGTAATATTATATTATTCCTCGTGTTGTGTCCGGGTCGTTTGAAGAATTTGACCAGCCGGTGACTGCACGTGTCGTAGAAGGCGACTAAAGCACTAAGATCCATACCAACGTTAGAAAGGGCATTCGGTTGGTGAGCGCCTAGGCTCCAGTAATTGCCACAAAACATAAAACGAATGGATAAACTTCATTACTGGAGAAGGTTTATTTGTATCCCGACCCTGGTTAAACTGGGATTTAAGGGAAGATGATGATGATGATGATATAATATTATATTATATTACATTATATTATATTATATTATGTTATATTATGTATATATTGGTAATAAGATGTAATTAATATTTTTCAAATATATAGTGTCATCAGAGTTGTATCAGAGTCAGAAGGAGTTGTCCCAAGCCACGCAAACCATCAAAGAACTCAAGTCTGACAAAGAACTGATCGAGAGAAAGGCTGGACAACTGGTGAGTTAAACCTCTGAACATGCACTGTAGTGAAATAACCATCCGTGATGAAATCTATATATATATTGTTGCTCTGAGTAGTTTCAATGTATATAATTTTTTATTTGGGCCGCATATTTTGCTAATGTCAGACGTTACATTGTATTTACTCTTGTATTTGGTCAGGATATATTGCTAATGTCAGATGTTACATTGTATTTTCCCTTGTATTCGGACTGGATGTCTTGCTACTGCGAGATGCTGTATTGTATTTTCTCTTGTATTTGGACTGGAAGTATTGCTACTGTGAGATGCTGTATTGTATTTTCTCTTGTATTGGGACTGGATGTATTGCTACTCTGAGATGCTATGTTATAGGCCTATTTTCTCTTGTATTTGGACTGGATGTATTGCTGCAGTGAGATGATGTATTGTATTTTATCATGTATTTGGACTGGATATATTAGTACTGTGAGATGCTGTATTATATTTTCTCTTGTATTTGGACTGGATGTATTGCTGCTGTGAGATGCTGTATTGTATTTTCTCATGTATTTTGACTGGATATATTAGTACTGTGAGATGCTGTATTATATTTTCTCTTGTATTTGGACTGGATGTATTGCTGCTGTGAGATGCTGTATTGTATTTTCTCATGTATTTGGACTAGATGTATTAGTACTGTGAGATAATGTATTGTATTTTCTCGTATGTTTAGGCTGCAGACATAGCAGCAGTCAGAGCTCATGCTGATGAAGTGGATGGACAGAAAGCTGCTTATGAAGATCATATACACACTCTAAAGGTTCAGTGATTAGTTCTTGATTTATTCAATATTGTTTACTTATTCTAATTAAATCTTTAAAATACGCCCTATATATCATGTTAGAATCTGGAACAAATTCATATTACGAGATGAGTGTAGAGTTTTAAGTGCATCCCTCGTCGATGTCATAGTTTGATACAGAGATTCTACTATTTAAATATTTAAATATATTTTGCAGAGTTGTAATTCTTGGAATTACTTTGATTTTAGGATCAACTTCAGGACAAGTCTGCTAAGCTTCAGGCCCTGCAAGCTCAAATAGAACAAAGGTTAGTATAGTAGTTACTAGTTCATTCTGTCTGATTTAAAGTGGAATTGTAGGACTAATTAGTCAAGATTCTTATTATTAGATTCTTCTGAGTGTAGCACTAAAATTAAAAAAATTAAAAATTAAAAATTTTTAAATAAAACATATTATCATATGTATAACATATAATTTCTTACTTCAGCTGTTCTCTTCGAACGATGAAATTGATGTTAAACTCAGTTTAATGTTTTAAAAGACCGCTTAGACTAATAATATCGCCATTAGTAGGTTCTGTTAATCTGAAATTGTAAATTAATTGAAATTACTATTGCTGCATTTGAAATAATCTTTATTACCTTTCAAATAGGAAATAATGAAAGAATCTGTACGATATCAAATACTTAATTCTCCCTGGCACTACTGAAATAGTTTTTGTGGTTTATTTAATATATTGTGCATCTCTGTGAATCATTACTTGCATCTCTTGATCAATTTATCCAATTCTCGTGAAGATAATTTGGGTCCATTGACTATAATACTTCTCCTAAACACATTTAACCAGCTTGGTTTTTTATAGACTTCTTGACCCCTATTAATTCTTCTTAACTCGGTAACCTTTGACCTACTTTATTGTTTCTAGGCCAGGAGCCGATGACGTCATCGTACTTCAGAAGGAGCTGAGTAACAACCAGGCGCTTATTGACAGCTTGATCCAAGAGCGAGACAAAGATAAAGAACAGTTTCAGAAAGAAGTGGCGACTTATAAAGATGATCTGCAGGCGTATGTATTGTATAAATTGCTACAGGGTTGCCTTAGTAGGCCTTTATTTAAATAAGTTTAATTGTGTACTTAGGCACGAAATATTTATTCTATATCCTATTTCTCCACCCTACATGTATTTAAATTGGGATTCAAGGTAAGATAATGATGATTTATTAATTTATTAATTTTTTATATTTCAAATCTCGACATATATGTACAATAACAGATATTATAATAATAACACACATTATAGTGACATGATCAACTATGTTGATATCTATCACTTTTAATACCACATGTTAAATCCGTTAGGCTATTTAGTCCATTTTCCGTGTAGCCAGTCCAGTGAATGTCAGAGATTTTACTCTCAGATCAGCGCGGCTGGGAATCGAACCCACGAGAGTTCGATTCGCCTCTGGTTCTGTCATTTAAAACTTCATGACGTTATCTACACCCTTAACCATTGCGCTATTGAGACATTCGAATCTGATGCAGATACACTAATAATGATAATCTGATGCAGATACACTATTAAAATTTTTAAAGAAATTGTGATATGTATTTAACAGATATTTTATTAAATTTGAATTGTTTAAATTAAAATTTCTATTTTTAAGACTTTTTTGTCGCCTTGTGTTTAGCATCCAGCTATATACATGAAAAATATATATATTAGGAAATGACCATATATTTAATAAAGAATTATAATCCGTTCTGTTCTTTTAAGTTTTCCATTATATTATTAAGTTTATATAAAATTGTGTATTTAAGAATTTCAAAAATAGTAGTATAATAGAATTGTATAGTAATACGCTCATACTGGTATGTTTAAGTTTACATTTCTATCGACTCTTTTAGAAATTGTACTATTGTACTTCAATCTATTGATGAATTTATTTCTATATTTTGTACTTTATTATGGTTTATAGTTTGATAGGCCCGTGTGTGTTCTGAGATTGGAATTGAAATTTGAACATTTTAGATGTTTGCTTCATTCTCCTTTATGCAACTTTTATATTATATCTGCATGCAATATTGTTGACGATCTGATTGATTGACTATTGAGTGACTTATGGATTCGATGATCGATTAATTGATCGATTGATTGATTTGTCAATGCAGATCCAAGCAGAAGATACAAGAATTACAAGATCAAATGCTAAATGCTCCGAGAACCGAAGAGATACAAAGGTTTCTGTTTTAGTCTTAATTATTCTCCAAAGAACTTTAAAATCGTTACCCATGTTGTGTCTGGGTTGTTTGAAGAATAGACCAACCGGTGACTGCACGTATCGTAGAAGGCCACTGAAACACTAAGATCCAAGCCAACGTCAGAAAGGCATTAGGTTGATTACCACGTAGGCTCCAGAGATTGTTACAAAATTTCTAAAGCGAATAGAAAAATAGGGGATTGTCTGATGATATGGTTTGATACAGAGAGGAGTGGAGAAGGTCTGTTCGTATCCCGACCATAGTTAAACTGGGATTAAAAGGAAGATGATGATGATGGTATTGTCTATGATTTAACTCCAGGTTGCATGAGCACGCTATATCGTATTGTCTATGATTATACTGCAGGCTGCATGAGCACGTTACATCGTATTGTCTATGATTTTACTCCAGCCTTCATGAGCACGTTATATCGTATTGTCTATGATTTTATGAGCATTTTATATCGTATTGTCTATGATTTCACGAGCACATTATATCGTATTGTCTATGATTTTATGAGCACGTTATATCGTATTGTCTATGATTTTACTGCAGACTTCACGAGCACGCTGTATCGTATTGTCTATGATTTTATGAGCACGTTATATCGTATTGTCTATGATTTTACTGCAGGCTTCACGAGCACGTCGCTCAGACGAGCTCGACCACGGGTCGTCTCGAGCAGATACTAGTCGAGAAAGATGCTGCGATAAAAGAAAAGGACGAGAAGCTTGCAGCTCTTTCTCAGGCTCTCTCTGATGTAGAAAAAGAGCTGAAGGCGGAACAGACGAGGACGAGCGATCTGTTGCAGGCACTGGGACTACACGACAAGCAGTCTGCTTCACTGGAGGATCTTCGCATGGAAAGAGTGAAATATGAGGAGGAGATGAAACAGGCTGTTAGAGCAAAGGAAGAGAGAATTGAAGAGCTGCAGAAGAAAGTGAAAGTTAGTTGTGTTGTTTTATCATTTATTCACAGGTAACTTCTCTGATTTAGGTTAGCCTAAATCAGAGTTGTGTTGGTATTGTATGAAGATGTAGAGATAAATGTGATGTCTGTGTTTTGCTACACAAGTTTTTTTATATACCGTTTTATATACCATTTTCTTGGAGGATTCTGCTTAGGACGAGGTGGCCCCCTATGCCTTCCTCAGCTTCGACTAACATTTACTGGGCAGGGCGTCGTGTAGGCCATATAGTTAATTACAGAAAGCGATGTCTGTTAGTTGAGTTTTTTTTGCAGGAATCCAATTAATTCAATATCATAAAATACCAACATAAACAGACATTTTAACATGTACATGTTTACCAAAACCCTTTCGTTGTCTCTCTGAAGAGTAGCATACTAGAATCGTTACCAGTAAACTAATAAGATAACATTATTAAATAAATAATAAATTATAAATAAATAAAATAAACAAATAAATAAATTAAATAAATAAATAAAAATAATAAACAAAATAACATAATAATAATAAGTAGTAATTGATTTGAAGATTTTGCGCGTCTGGAGAAAGACCAGCACACTTAATGTTGCACTCTAAATGAACTTATGGAATAATTGATTGATTTGTTGATTACTGCCCTGGAACATTCTGCTTTGCTTGCAGGAGCTGAAGCATGCACAGAAGGAGAAGGATTCAGGTTATGAGAAGAGAAGTAAAGAACTAGAAACAACACTACTGGCCAGACAAACAAGCATAGATGAGAGAGAGGAAGAGATCAAGCGATACAAGGAGGAACTGGCAGAGATACGTAAACAGTTGAGAGATACAGAAGAGGAATTGAGTTCAGCTAAAGACGAGCTATCTACTGTGAGTTAATTGTTCTAAACTATAATAGTAATAAGTAGATTTATTCAAGTGATAAAAAGACTTAGGCTAAAGACGAACTGTCTAATGTGAGTTAATTGTTCTAAACGATAATTAGAATAATAAGGAGATTTATACAAGCGCCACTCTATGCAAAGAGCCAGAGTAGCGCTAACGTAGTCAATTATGCGTTCGATGTATGTACGCATCCATTTGTTTTAGTTTTATCATAAATTAACTGATTCAGAAGTACCGAATATCTATTGATTTAGTTGCTTGTCTAGTTATTAATTTAATATGAATTTACGGAATATATATACTTAACATAGATATAGCTGTATATAGAATTAATAAATATTTGTTCATTATATATGTTTGTCGTAACTGTTATAATAACAATTATATAGTGATTTATGACTTTCCATCTTTATAGTCTAATATCCCAAATATCTCAAAAAATGTTCTATCTAAACATTTCAAATTTTAGAAGTCTAATAATTTTGAAGCAAAAATTCAATGATACATGATCGCATTATTTTTTATTTCTCTCTTAGTTGTTACTTGCCAACACTTGCAGTTAATAAAAATATTCGGATTCTCAGTCTTTCAAAATACATCTAATGTATTATATTATTATTATTATTATATTATTATTGTATTATATTATATTATTGTATTATATATATAATGCTATATATATAATATATAATAATATATATATATATATACTGTATATATATATATATATATATATATAGTATATACAGTATATATATATATATATATATATATATATATATATATATACTGTATATATTGCTGCTATGTATTCAGAAAAACAATCTGCTGAGCAGTGAGTCTTCAGAGAAAATGGCTGCTATGGAGAAGTTAACGAGTGATTTGAAGGCACTGAAGGAAGAGAATTCTAATCACACAAGACTGATGGGGGAGTTGAACTCTAAGCTAGAGGCCAGCGAGCAAAGTGTTAAACAGAGTGAAGAGACACTGGCTAACAGAGAGGAAAGAATAAACCAACTGACGGCTGATCTCAGCAAGGTAATGTGAGGTAGTTTAATGAGGTAGTGTGAGGTAGTTTAGTGAGGTAATGTGAGGTAGTTTAATGAGGTAATGTGAGGTAGTTTAGTGAGGTAATGTGAGGTAGTTTAATGTGAGGTAGTTTAGTGAGGTAATGGGAGGTAGTTTTATGAGGTAATGGTTGGTAGTTTGATGAGGTAATGTGAGGCAGTTTAATGAGGTAATGTGAGGTAGTTCAATAAAGTAGTGTAAGGTAGTTTCGTTGTGTTCCACAGTGTTATATGGTGACCTCTTGTTATATGGTGAGTTCTTAGTGCTGTAGGTATTATCATTGCTGGACCTAATTTCATTGAATATTGGTCGGTGATTGATTGATTGATTGATTGATTATAGAGAGAAGCACTGGAGAAGACTGCCTCAGAACGACTGGAGAGTTTGGAGAAAGAGTTGAGGGAGAAGAGCACAGCTTTGCAGGAAGTCTCTTACAACAAAGAAGTCGATGTCAACAATCTACAGAGCAAACTGGACAAGGTTAGAGATGAGCTATGAACTTATTGCGTCCAGGCTAATCAAATTTCTCTAAAAATATTTGATTTTTATTATTTATAGTTATTTTTGCGTTCTATCTGCAAATAAAGAAGTATTGCAATCTCTCGATAGTGCAATATATTCTAAATAGAATAATTATAATTAACTGGAATTTCTTTACTATTCTCCATATTTAATGCTAAATAGAATAATTAAGTGTATCCCCCTGATTTAATTTCTAGCTTATTTTCTATATAATACTTCATGTTGTTATAAACAGCGATGTTACTAAAAGTTGAATTTTAATTGCGTGGCTATGTTGTTGTAACTATGATAATCAATGGTTTAGTGGTCATATGCTAGTCATTGTGTTGTAGGAGCTGGCCTTTGCGGCGCAACTCTCTTCACGTGTGGAACAGTTGCAGCAACAACTGAGCGAGAAAGAACTACAGTGCACTTCAAAGGTTGTATCTACGATGTACTGCCCATTGATGAGCACTCCATCGATTAACTATTATATCAATATGCCAGTTTGATTGATTATAATTATAGTATAAAACTTACTATGAGACTTATAAATAATTTGTTCTTATAAATCGCTGGCACATGGAAAGCTGTAATCTTAAGAATTATGTCTTCTGAGATGGGTTTTAACTTCCCTTAACAATGCAGACACTTTTGTATTATAAAACACTTGCCATAAAACAATTTCAAAGGAAAAATAGTAGCATTCCAATATTTTTTTTGATATTTAGTAATGATTAATCTAAGAAAAGTTTTTCATTGTTGTGAATATTTTGACTCTAGTATAGTTTAAAATTATAGCTGGCAGTTAAATTTAGGATTAAATTCTAATCAATGCTGTAAGCTGCTTACTTAATACCAATATAATTTAACCTTCGATTTGCAGAAAATTATTCTTTTGTACTTTAAAAGGTTTAACCATAATTTAGTAAATGATGGCAATAAACGTTCAGCGCCCATTTCCCCGTAGAAAGGTGACATAAAAGTCAAATTGTAACTTATAGTTAATTGTTAACATATAAATTATTATTAGTGTTGGTGGAGAAGTATGGTGTGGGTGTTGTTTATGGTGTATGGGTGTTGTTTTATTATTATTATTAACAACGAAAACTTATATAGCTGTGTCATGTCCGAACTCTGTCTTCGAGACTACTTTACAGAAAGAGTTCAATAGTAGTCATAAGCTAAATAACAATTACATTTAAATTAATATCTAAACTAGTAAAAATAGTAATAAAAAAGTTTGTGTATTAGTGGTTTTTTATGGCGTGGGACAGAGAGTATTGGAGAAGGTCTATTCGTTTTCTGACCATGTTAAACTGAGATTTAAGGAAAGATGAAGATGTTAGTGGAGAAGTCTATATTGTGTAATGTATTTTACTACTTTTACTCCGCAGACTGAACTGGCAGATGAGTTAAGAAATCAACTGAGAGAAAAGTCAGGTCAACTCGAGGCTGAGATACGTCAAACTGAACAAAAGTACGTCTGCAGTTTGTTTATAAAACACTGCTTCCTACTGTATTACGTCTGGCATGAAAACACAATTTGCTTGTATTGTCATGGACGTGCTTTTCTTGTGAATTGAAATTACTGTAAGTTTGACGTACCTAGAGAGACATGAGCGATCGTTGAAGCCTCAGTGTATTGCTTTTCTATAGCTACTAAGTACTTTAGTAAGTATTTAAGTAAGTTATTTTAGCTTTCTATCTTTAGCTGCAAGTATGTTTGTATATTTATGTTTGTATCTTTATTATGTTTATGAGGAGTGGTTTTTATAGTTGATCGAGGAGGTTCTTCATTGACTTTGGAATTTTTGTGTGGTACGTCTGGACTTACATATAGTCCTATATATAATATATATTAAAATATAATTTTCGCTCTCTAGTTCAATGTAAGAAATCTGTGATTTTGTATTTAGGCAATCCAGTATAAATGAACTTCGCGGTGAGTTAACACAGAATCAGGAATTGCTCAAAAAACTCGAGGCTGAAAAAGCTGATTTACTTGCCAAGGTGTGAAGAACTTTCATAACTTTTGTCTTTGTGGTATAGACTTTGATAGCTTTAAATGTCTATTGTGCAAGTTGAGGACAACATAACACAATACCTAAATGGAATAGCTGGAATGGCTCAAGCTTTCTACATCACTCTTTCTCTCTAGCTTTGTGCCTAACGGCACTTCCAGTGTGCGAAATGCCTGGACCTATTTGTAGATTTCTAGTCTTGAATTAATGGCTACTGAGATGTCTGAAAAGGTGAACTCAATACAACGAGTTACCTTCACTACACTTGGTTGGAGCTTAACAGGACTATAGAAGACCTCCTAACAAATGATTTGGGATTGCTTTTCATTATGAATACTTTATCGTTATATCGAAAATTGCACTAGATGAATCATTATCTTTAACATTTATTGGTTTTCTATAGAGAACTGCGCAAAGAAGAAGAAACATAAGGGATGATAGTTGATAATTTGTAAATTTTTTTTTACTTGCCATTGGAATATTTACGCATGTAGTGCTGCTAACACTGACTGTTGTTGTTGTAAGGACTTAGAATAAATTGTGTTTTGTTGATTTGCTACAGATAGAAGAGGGCGCGGGGGTGGCTACCGCAATCAATCAGCTGCGACTGGAAAATGTAAGTTGCTATTTCTTACTCCTTCAATCTCTATTTGGATATTTTCTGGAACAGCAATATCTAATATCATGCTTTAGCTTGCACACTTACACTTACAAAGCTACTTAGTACAAAAAGGTAAAGTAGCAAATAGGCCTAAAATAACAAATCCTAATGAAGCAGTACAACCGAATTTTAATTCTTAACGAAATGATATATGTAATATTTTCTTTATTTGGATATTTTGGAAGAATACTACCAGCAGTTTCTTTGAGACCTTGCTTGTGCCCCTCTAATGATCCTGCCCTATGTAGTTGAAAAGATTTAGTGAAAGTTTAATTAAGATAAGACAATATCAGTAATTTCTGATAAGTAATTTGAATTGTAGAGAAAAGGTTAAAAAAAGTAAGGATCGTTGTAGAAAGTCTCATTTGAAGGACGACAAAGTGAATGATTGTATTCAATTTCTTGATTAAGTTGTGTAATTTAGTATAATTATAATCTCTTTAATGTCAGTTCTGTAATAATGTCTGGACACGTATAACAGACAGTTTACTACCATTATAATCTCTTTAATGTCAGTTCTGTAATAATGTCTGGACACGTATAACAGACAGTTTACTACCATTATAATCTCTTTAATGTCAGTTCTGTAATAAAATTAAATTTAAAAATTATTAAATTTCCTAAACGAGTATAATATTTTATATTCGTAAGTTACTACTGAAAATGTTTGAAAATGATAATTTGAACTTCACATATATTTAGCTATTTTTAACCACTTGGAATATAGCGATGGCTTATGAATGCGGATTTATGACTTTTATCATATCTGCAATGTTCAAGATACTATTAGCCTTTTTTGATACATTGAGTGATAGCTACTATCCATTGTACCGTTAATGCTAACTTATTCATTGTTTGATACATTAAGACACCTACGCTTTTCCGAAGAAAATAGCGTCGGTGGATTAATTATATTCTACAGTTAACTCATTTTCATTAACACCTTCTTTAATTTTGTGATTTCGAGGTTGATTGACTAACCGATGGATTTATTTATCAGTTTAACCAATTGATTGATTGTGACAGACTAACCTACAGGAGCAGCAGGCAGCTGTCAAGGCAGCCTTGCAGAAGCAGCTGACTCAGCAGCAGGAGGCCTCAGAGCAGCTTCATGCTAAGCTACAGGAAGTGACGTCACAGCTGGAGGACAGCAAGCTGAAGTCAGCCGGGCTGGAGAAACTGTGTGAGGAGAAAACGACTCGCGTGTCTGAACTGCAGGAGAAAACGTCGCAGCTGGAGGAGGAAGTAAAATCTAAAGTAGGAGATAGTGCCTAACTTTTGTTATCTGACTGTTAAGCAGCCTGACTGCATTTCTGTGAGTGTTTTAATGATGTAGAGTTTTTTTGTTGTCTAATATATTTATGATCGTTATTGCTGATTATGGCCTTTTAGCTTTCTTCATTTTTTTACTATGATAGTTGTATTGAATTTACTTTTTATTAGATGCATGATGTTTTTCGGATCCAGACTCTATTCTACTGCAGATTACACATTTTAATTTATTTTTATTAAAAACTCTTAAATATTGTACATAATAGTATAATGACTTCGATCACCTCACCATTGTCCCTGTTGTACATATTGTAATATTTAACAATTATTATTGATTATTTATTAATTATTGTTTTTAGTATTCGCGTCATATATTATCTTGTTTAAAAGATAAAGAATTTATTTTAATCTCTTATTAATTATTTATCAATTATTTATTATTATCAATTATTATTATTAATTATTTAATTAATCAATTATTTATTATTATCAATTATCAGTTATTTATTAATTATTTTAACATGGAATTAATCGGTGAAATAAATCGCTTGGAGGCTAATTAATCTACATAATTTTTTATCCTGAACTTACTATTGGAAAGCTGCCTTGCATAGATGCTGCCCTATATTAAAAATTTTTTGTTCACACTATCTCATGACAAAGAGTTAAAAATAGCCTAGTGCATACCGCCATTGTACGTTACTTGTGCAGTTAGTTGTTATTTCTAGGATTATTATTATTCTGTTGCTCACTTTTTATACAATCTCTTTATTTTACCCGTCTTTCTTGGAACAATTAAAAAAATTGTTGTGCATGCATATCAGTTAATATTAATATATAAACTCTGAGTGCTATCTCTGTGTTTGCATCATGAATACTAATTTATCAGAACGGAAGAAAAGGTATTGTTTCCACTGCAAGCTATGGAATGTACTGGATAATTATTTGTGTTTTGCTAAAGTCATTTTGGCGGTTAATATTGAAGAAATCGTATCCCAAAATATTGTTTCATTTGAAATTATATTCTTCACATCAATGAAAGAACGTTTTCCGTGAAATTAGCTCTATCATAGTTTGCACGTTAGATTTGTTTTAATAACTTTGATGACAACAGTTTTCTTGATAGCTTGATTGTTGTGACTATGTTATTATGGTAAAATTTTTATCTAACAGAAATATGTTTTGAGGATTTACTGTAGGAAAATATCGCTTTATTACTATTATTAGTTAATATGAAGAATAACATTGAGACATAATTGAATGGACTATACTTTAGACAATATGGCTAATATAATTTATGTGCTGTAAGATAACGAGATATGCGCAAGCGCTGATGTATTTCCGCTTTGGGCGTTTATTACATTTTTATTCTATGCATAGGATCAAATTGAATGAAACTTTATTAACTGAATGCCCCAATTTAAACCTGCTATATTTTTGACTGGAAAAACAGACGTCTGAAAAATTCCACGCTGTTTTTTTGCGTCTGTGTTTTTAAAATCGATGTAATTCCGCGTTTTAAAATCAAAAATAATATTCCGACCGTTGTGTTATGTTATCAGAAATCTCTAACATATCTAATGATCTAAAATATCTAATGATCTGTATTGATAAGGTGCTGGGTTATTTAAGTTTTATTCGTTCTTTAATTTAAACTATTTTGAATAACATTAGCAGTTAGAATGTACGGTTTAGTTCCTGGCTTTAATATATTATATGTGCTTAAAGGTCAATAAAATGTTGAAAAATGATGAAAACTCTCATCTTTTCGTGTCTGTTAAATTTGAAACTTTTCTACCTAGTTAAAACTCATCGAGGTATGTTGAAGTGAGTATCATTCTTAGAGGTATAATGAGTATAATAGATTCTGACCGTAGAACATAAAAAACTCGATCGAAATTAAAAATTAAAATTATTTCAATTCCTGAGCTTTTCTTAGGCTTTAGACTTATTTTAAAAACAAAATAAAATATTATATAAATACAAAATAAAATTTAAATAAAATGAAATATAAATAAAATAATTGTAATTACATAGAATATAATATAAAATAAAAAAATTCTTGCAGTAGTATTACGATAACTTCTCTACACTGTAAATGGGGTCCTAATTAAGAACATATCAATTATGATCATAACCATCAAAATCATGAACCCATAAGATTCTAGTTATTAAGACGACTTTGATCAACTAATAATCTGCTCACAGGTCTGACGTTTTCAGAATTTGGAAACTTCCTCAAATGCAAAAAAACGTCTCAAAGTTATAATGAAAGTATAGACGTAACACCTACCCATATTTATTTATATAATATAAATAAATATAAATATAATCTTATAAATTTAATATCCGAAATATTATCTCTTAAGGTAATATTTACGAAAGACAAGTCAAAAACTTTAAATATTTTGAATCGGCGCAATTTTTGTTGATGCAAAAGGTAAGAATGACAACACAAGTTTTAATAAATATATGTTACGTTTTAATTTGGATTTTGAATTGATAAGCATCTTTGATTTAAAGAATATAGTTCTGTAATTGTTATTTTTGTGTTGTTAATATTGTATAGTTCTTGTAATTGTTAAGATACCTGCTGGTGAATTGATACTCGTGGTTTCCGCTACCCATTTACATACCCAAAATAACAGAATACGATAGGATTAATAGTTATTTCATATGACATTCTAATCTTTTTCACGATCGTGTTAATATTTCAATTACACGATATCTTTTAGCCGTAATGTGAAAAAATTTATTTATTTATAAATTTAAAATACTTAATAGTATCAAACACTGGAAATTAATGAACCACTTCTATTACCGTCATTCTCACTATTATATTCTCATTACGATTGATATACACGATATACCGTCATGTGACGAAGATGTGATAAAGTTGATATGTGACTTCTATACTTTACACTCTCTGTTTTGTTGTTTCAGACAGAGCAGGTGTTTGAATTGAAAGCGTCAAGGACTTCGCTGGAGTCAGATTTGAAACATCAACTGCAGACTCTAAACACATCGCTGCAGGATAAGACAGCAGAGGTTATAAGATTGCAGGAATCACTAGATGGAGTAAGAATTAAATTTTATGATGAAGTATACTACGATGAAGTAGCAAGAAGTATTACTTTTCATATGCAGCAATTATGTATTAAGTTGTAGCTGCATTTACACTACAGATTACTTTTCAGTTATAATCTGCCTTCAGACCCGTCGAATCCAAAACTAAAAATTTATATGTCCCTTATTAAATATGGCCTCAGTAAAATAATGTTTATCTTAAAAAAGACATTTTAATATTATAATTTGTTACGTTGTGGGTAAAGAATGTGAATGTGAAATTAAGTTATGATGAACCAAACCATGTGTTACTAACATTAACTACGTGTTAATAATATAATTATATATTATTTGTCCTGCTGAATGATGTATAATATAAATTTGTTATTATTTATATTTTTAATCTAGCTTTTAATGAAATTTAAATTCATTTCAATTCTATGGAGTTCAAATCACTCCAATGATGCCGTACCACTTTTTGTAGTTCAAGTTTTCATTGATCTCTTTGTTCAAAACCTCTCGTCTTTGATGTACTGAATGTTTTCTGCTGTTTACAGAGTTCAAATACGATCATTGAGCTACGCGAGAAGTCTGAGAAACTGGAAGCTTCCATGCAGAGTCACACTGAGAAACATAAACAGAGAATTAATGCTTTAGAGGCAGAACTAAACGAAAAGGTTTTTAATTTCGTGATTTATGATGATTAACTTTTATAATTTTAGGTTTATTTACGCAGTATTATTTAAAAATTAAAATTGAGTTCCATTAATGCACAATTCGTCACCTTGAATGATGTGTGAGACGTTTTAAATAGTGCTGCAAACGAAGCATTAATCCTAAAGGAGATATTTCTAATTATAATCTCTCAACTTGATGCAATAATGAATTTAATCTATGAAAACACCGTTTTATATTGTTTATGTGATGATATGAACAGAAGAAGATATTATGAGTCATTAGCTTATTATGAAAGTTGAGTTGTTTATTTATTGTTGTAGTTTTTTGTTGGTTTGGTACTACGAAAATATGCAAGTTACAAAATAATTAATTTAAGGGATTGATTCATTTACCTTTTTGAAAGAGATATGATCTGTGAACTTAATAGTTATAATTTGAACATCTATTGTGCCTTTTAAGTAAAAAGTAACATTAGTAATTAGGTACTTATTGGTCAACATAGCTAATAATTATAGGGTTAAAGTCATAGAAATTACATAAATTTGCTGACTGAATAACACAATTTTATAATGCATTTTAAGCATTATTAGGCCTATGGAGATATTTGGTGATATATCTAGTTGTTGTTGTTGTTGTTCACTTTTGTAGATAACCACGATGGAGAACCTGAAATCCAATCATGCACAAGCTCAATCTAACTATGAATCTAAGATATCTGGTCTACAGAAAGACTTAGATAATAAAGAATCAACTATAACATCGGTATATTGCATTATATTGTATTTATTAACTGTCAAATCTAAGTTGCCTACAACACGTAATCTAGGTGGCTTCCCGTTGCCTTCCTCAGTTCTAGCTCAGTCGCCTCTTACGACTTTGTGCAGTTTACGGTTTTCCTATTCTTTGGTATCTCCGTCACAACACAGGACATAGACATGAGAATGTAACAGTATGCTAATAGTAATGGAAATGTGTAATATTTTAATATATTTTGCAAAACGTGTTTATGTGAATGCAGATGAAAGAAAAAGTAAAACAAAGTCGAATAAATTCCAGAAATGTAGAAGACAACTTAACTGCTACTAAGGAACAATTAAAAACGACAGAGCACATGTTGCAGAAGCTACAGACTCTGGTCCATGCTAAGGTTTGAAATTACTACACAAATATTCTCGCTGAAATCATTTCATTATCTTTACTAGATGACTGGTTTATTTCTATTTTTAACATCAAGGTAGTGAATTATATATAGTATAAACTCTAGTTCAATATTATTATAACATTGCGTTCTGTTTAATAAAAAGCGAAATCTGCTTGAATAAATTGTAATTAAAATGTGATAGTTGGCTATCTTCTTTATTGGGTGTGAAATTTTAGTTGAGTTGTATTTAAAATTAAAATGTGCCGTCGATTTTCAGTATTTCATCGTCTCAGCAAATATTGTTTATTGTTTTATATATTATCGTACAGTGAAGACGTATTAAGAAATGTGTATGCATATACAGTGTATATCTATTTTACAAGATACAGCAGTCTATGGCAGATCGAATGGCTTTATTCAAATGATCTGTCGTATGCGTTATTCAAACTTTATCAAAGCATTTCTTCAGTCTTCAGTTACCCTTTCTGTCAGAGCATTCATCAATTTAACCTAGATTGTGACGTAGATTGTGGCGTATCTTGTGACCTGGATTGTGACCTAGATTATGACGTAGATTGTGACCTAGATTGTGACGTAGATTGTAACCTAGATTGTGACCTGGATTGTGACCCAGATTATGACGGTGGTTTTATGCGTGTTTTGTTTAGGAGGAGGAGATAAATCGATTGGAGGAAGACAAGCAGAACGTTAAGCAGCAGCTGGAGTCAGCTCTCGACAGCGTCACTGATAAAACTGCTGTGCTGGAAAAAGTAAGCGAGGTCTTTATCATTTCTGTGCTGTTTTGTTGTTGAATTGATTTAAGATACTGGCTTTTGTGTCGCCGTCCTTGACTTTAATGACCAGTGTTCAAGATCTTCTAGCGTTTTAGTCGAACTTAAAGTCTTTTTTCTAAAGCTAAATCTGTTTCGTTAAGATTGAAAAATTGAGATTCACAAACGAACATTTTCAGTTAGTTAAATTAAGAAATATTTTGTAGCTATATTTATCAGTACCTCGTCTCTCTATGGTCTTCTACTTTTTCGGCTACATTTTACCACCTTCACAAAATTATCTTTTGTTAACTTTAAATAGGTTTAAATAGGCATATGTCAGTAACTTGGGGTGTTTTGCTATCACGCAGTAAATATAAAGTTGATAACTTATTAAATTGTCAATGCTTCAGAATCAGTTGATGTAAGATTATACCTTGTTCTTGCCAATGCTTCAGAATCAGTTGATGTAAGATTATACCTTGTTCTTGCCAATGCTTCAGAATCAGTTGATGTAAGATTATACCTTGTTCTTGCCAATGCTTCAGAATCAGTTGATGTAAGATTATACCTTGTTCTTGCCAATGCTTCAGAATCAGTTGATGTAAGATTATACCTTGTTCTTGCCAATGCTTCAGAATCAGTTGATGTAAGATTATACCTGGTTCTTGCCAATGCTTCAGAATCAGTTGATGTAAGATTATACCTTGTTCTTGCCAATGCTTCAGAATCAGTTGATGTAAGATTATACCTTGTTCTTGTCAATGCTTCAGAATCAGTTGATGTAAGATTATACCTTGTTCTTGCCAATGCTTCAGAATCAGTTGATGTAAGATTATACCTTGTTCTTGCCAATGCTTCAGAATCAGTTGATGTAAGATTATACCTTGTTCTTGCCAATGCTTCAGAATCAGTTGATGTAAGATTATACTTTGTTCTTGCCAATGCTTCAGAATCAGTTGATGTAAGATTATACCTTGTTCTTGCCAATGCTTCAGAATCAGTTGATGTAAGATTATAGCTTGTTCTTGCCAATGCTTCAGAATCAGTTGATGTAAGATTATACCTTGTTCTTGCCAATGCTTCAGAATCAGTTGATGTAAGATTATACCTGGTTCTTGCCAATGCTTCAGAATCAGTTGATGTAAGATTATACCTTGTTCTTGCCAATGCTTCAGAATCAGTTGATGTAAGATTATAGCTTGTTCTTGCCAATGCTTCAGAATCAGTTGATGCAAGTTTAGTTCTTATTATCTTTTTGTCAATGCTGCAGATTCATTTGATGCAAGTTTATAACTTGTTATTATCTATGCTGCAGAATCGGTTGCTACAAGTTTAGAACCTGTTATATTATAAATGCTGCAGACTCTTTTGATGCAAGTTTATCATTTATAATTTATAGTTTGTTATTATAAATGCTGCAGACTCAGTTGATGCTTGAATCAGAAGTGGCTCGGTTGAGAAACGACTATGACTCAGCTAAATCTGAGGCCTTGTCTTTGCAGTCGCAGCTTACTTCTCAGGTTAAAATTTATGCTGCATTTTGTGCATGTTTTTTTCCATCTTAATCTTTGTGAGGAAGGCAACGGGAAACCTCATCAGAAGCCTTAATTTTCCAAAGCTATAGGCTACATAAGGTATGGATAAGGCATACACTGTAGACTTTGTTGGGATTAACTTGTTGATCTAAGGAGGTCTTTTATGGAGCGAGAAAGCAGACTTTGGCAGTGCACTGAAGAGAAGAGAGAATCTTTTTGGCTTGAAGACAATATTTTCATCTTTGTATTAAATTGGCTCAGCATTGTTGAAGATATAGAAATGAAGATGTAGCTCAATCAATATATATATTTAAAGTTTATTTATTTTATTTATATTTTAGTTCAGTATGTGAATGTTTGTTGATTTAATTCTTTTCATCTGATTAGATTTATTATTAAATCTATTTATGAGACGTTTATCTATTTATTGTCCATTTTGATTGTCATGTCTCGAGCTTAGCAAATACATTTTTTACTAGAGATTTAAGGATGTAAAACATATTACAACTTACCTATTTAGAAATCAAATAGGTGAGATATTTACAATAAAGCTTTTTCAATCCAAAGAACAGAGTTACTAATAATGGACTGGTACTGTTTTGGATTCATCCTTATTTACGAAACTTTTGTCTGTTTACTTATCGTTTGATTTCTCTGACGTTGCCTTTAATGGAAGAATCGGATGTTAAATTTTCGTTAATGATATTGATTTAATGTTTTCTAGATTGAGAGTTGGATATCTCTGACATTGCCTATAACTGAGGAACCGGAAAGTCTCATTAATGATAATGATGTAATGTTTTCTAGATTGAGAGTTTGGAGGAAGAGCGCAGCAAGCTGCTGGAGAATATATCAAGCCTAGAGGCGCAGCTGGAGAGAGAAGCTGCTGCAGCAACGGAGCAGCTGGAGCTGCTTAATAGTCTACGGGATGAATTAAATAAGAAAACAGTAAGAGAGAGAAATATTTTTTATTTTAACAAAATTTCACAGAATAATCACCTCAGTGAACGTTGGACAAAAATTAAATAAGCATTATCAGAAACTAAGTAATAAGTGCAATAAGTCCTGTAAGTGCAAAAAAATGTGCATTAAGAATTGAATAAAGCTAGGCCATCAAAGAGGACGCAATATGGACAGGATCAAAGAGGACAGATTTAGTAACTAAATCCATAAATATGAAAATTTATTATAAGGATCACTTTTTTTCTTTATACCATAGAATTAAAGCTCTTGTCTCGTTTTCTCTAAGTCATGCCAATTTTTTTTAATTTTAAGAAAAAAAATAAAAATAAAAAAAGATATTTGTGTATGAGCTGAAGGATAGTTAATAATAGATAATCGATAGGTAATAATAATTATTGATAACTAGAAATCAGTAGATTAGCCGATAGATAATAATGTTATGTTATACTGATGACTGAGATCTAGTGTATGCTATGTTTCTTCTTTGTAGGAGGAGTCAGCTGTGCAGGCAGACGAGAACAGCTCCAGGTTAACTGAGCTGAAGAAGAACAACGAGAATCTTTCTCAACAAATTTCTCAGCACAAGGTTTTTATTTTTTTTATTCCGTATAGTTGCACACATGACATACCGCATGTGTTTACAATGTTTCCTTTCTTAAGTTTCTGTTTTTGTAGTTTTCGTTATTTCCTCCATTCCTTTCCATGGTTATTGGTAATCGTTGCCTTTTGTTGGCGCTCCAATAGCAGCCGGCGCGGATTTAAGAATAACCTCCAACACCCTGGGGATTGTTTACTTTCAAAGCTGTCTACACGCGGTCTTCCAAAGTGGTCGCCCACAATTTACTAACCGTGTGCAGCGTGGCTTTACTACTTTAAACTGACGCGCAGCTTAACTGAGTGCGCTAAATCCCCCCCCGTTCCCGTTATTTGATTTTATAAATAGTAAGCATAAGTGTCAGTGACAACTGCCCGTCTTTTCTCGAAGGAAAGTCACTGACTAGACAGGAAACTGACGTTAAACTTGTCTTTAGCCGTTAGCCTTTATTATATACACGGGTTGCGAACTTGGCCATCAAACTTGTACATGTACGTGTAAGCAGGATATAAATCTGCTGTAAATTCTGCATTACAGTCGTAATTCTAACCGATTGTGAACCTGAAGATGATCCAGGTTTGGGAATTTTGCATTTTTCCATTGCAGTATTTGTTTTTGATTTTGTTATAGGAGTTAACAGGTAAGCCGTAAAGAGATTTTGAAAATTTAATCTACTATGTATTGACTGATAAAAGTTAATTAATTTTAGTAATTATTTGAAACGCATATAAATAGATTTTATTTATGCTCAAACATCGTCGTCGTATTGAATCCTTAAAAATTTATTAAACATATTGACAATAAAGCTATATAATGGATGTTTGTTATAATTTTCTAATATTATGTAACTTTATATTTATGTATAATTTTGTTATAAATATAGGAAGATTTGGCTGTTAAATCGAAGCGCGAGGAAGAATTGCTAAAAGAGGTTTTATTTCTATTATCAAATGTTAAATTGTATGTAAAACAATCGAATTTAATTCTAGTGAACTACGCTTATAAAAATCTTTGTTGTGGCATATAAATGACAGATATATAAATGACATGATATAAATAAAACAGCCAAACATTTTAACTGAAACTGGTTTAAACTGGTTTTTAACTGGTGTGTAAAACCGCTTTAGACAAGAGTTGTCTTATGTTGTAATACTTTCAGCCATTTTGTTCTCAATGTTGAATTTAATTTTAAATTATTATGTATATACCGTATTCAGTATTATGTATTTAAGTTACGACAGATACTCTAATGCTCTGAATTCATTTAACTCTAATTTTCATGAACACTGTTCTCTAATGATGCTCCTTCTTCACACAATTGTATAATAATAATAATAAAGGTTTAACGTCCGTTTCCTCATCCAGGGTTGATGTCAGGGACGTCCCCACAGCGCACATCACTACAGATCAATTCACACGCTTGTATGCTTTATGCGTGTATGTTTTAGGCGACGGAGTTAAAATCCGAGAAAGATTTACTGAACGAAAATCTGTCGGATGTTAAGCAAGAGTTACACCAGCGGTTATCAGAGGTCAGTATTCTAAGTGTTCCGTTATTTTATTCTTATTTATTGTCGCAAAACTCTTCAATAATAAGTTTGGATGTAAAGATGGTATATTCATATAGAATTTCTACTTTGTTTCTGAATTATATTAATATCATAATTCTGTATTATATTAATATCAGTTGTCTAAAATCCTACTTCTTAACGTCCATGATTCACAACTGTGCAGGAATGTGGTACACACTAAAGTCTTGCATTATTTATCTTCATGGATTTTTTCAAACTTTTTCTTAGTAGTTTTTTCCTCCTTCTGAAGGCCTCTTTTGCTTTAAAAATTCTTCATTTTATTTCTGTTCCACATTTCCCATATTCCCATTTTATCAAATGTCCTATATATCTGACACTTTTACTTATTCTAACGTCGTACGGTTTATTTATATATTGAATCTTCCTTTTCATCCTCATCACTTTGGTTTTCTTGATGTCAATTTTCATTTCACACCTTAATGCAGTACTGTTCAGACCATCAATCATTTTCTGTATACAGAATTGGATACTAGCACTCATACTTTGACCAATGGTAAATCTTAGAACTTCTGTAAATTTTCCTCCAATTTTTCTTCCTGCTTCAATGTTAACAAAATGTTAAATTTAAGTGATGACATGCAACTGCCTTGTCTAACAACTTCTGTAAAATTTTCTTCCAATTATATTCCTGCTTCAATGTTAACTAAATGTTAAATTTAAGTGTTGACATGCAACTGCCTTGTCTAACAACTTCTGTGAAAAAAAAATTCAATTATATTCCTGCTTCAGTGTTAACTAAATGTTAAATTTAAGTGATGCCATGCAACTGCCTTGTCTAACAACTTCTGTAAAATTTTCTTTCAATTATATTCCTGCTTCAATGTTAACTAAATGTTAAATATAAGTGATGACATGCAACTGTCTTGTCTAACATCCCGTCCTATTCTTCCTTCTTTCTGTTTAGATAACCGAATTGAAAACCGAGAATGTTGGAGTGCAAGCTCAGTTGAGTGCAAAACTGGAAGAAATAGCCAACCTATCAAGCCTTATACAGGTATTAATTGTTATGGCATGTTTAAAAGTCAACTTCGTTAGTCTAATTTCACGTTAAAAGTCCAAGTTTAACGTTAGTTTCCTGTCTCAAAAGCATATAAGTTAATGACTTTATATTTTCTCAGCCTATTAGTTAAATAGTCTCTGAACTTAAATAATCTCTGAACATAAATTAATTTCAAAAATAAAAAAACATCAAAATAAAATAGTTGGTGGAGACTGTAATGTGATAATTACAGGTGATTTCTACAAAAAGATATTAGCTAAATATGCATAACAGTAAGTTGCACATATTTAGCCAATAAAAATTTGTAGCTATCACCTGTTTTCACATTATAGTCTCCACCAATTATTATATTCTGATTCTTTTTTATTTTTTAAATTAATTTATGTCAGAAAATACTCTCATAGAATAAAATTATAATGAAATATTATAAATAAAATTTAAAATATTAGTAACAAATAATAATTGTAATTAGTGAATAACGTAATAAAACATGTTGAAAATAAAATTTTAGTATTAAATAGTTATAAAAATCTTCAAAGACTATTGAAGTGATAACTATCTAAACAACAAAAACTCGTAAGAGTAGGGATTCAGGCAGAAAATAATATTTTAAAAATGAAAGAATGATAATACATTGTAGTTCTACGTAGCAGTGGCTGGCTTGGGACTTATTCCTTACTAGATGTCCAAAACATCCGCCGCAGATAGCGAAATAGACTTTAATTGCATTTAACCACATTAATTCATTTGCTAACCGATGATTTTGGATAAATGCATGCTAAACGGGTACATTTGTTGTATTTGTTAAAGCAAGAGCAGATGAATTCCAGTAAGATGTCGAAAGACTTGAGAGATCTGGAAGAGCAGCTAAAAACAGAAACTGCTAATCATGGAGTGGTTCTCTCTGAATTAACACAACAGCTGGATCAGCTAAATCAGGTAGAAAAATCTCTGCAATAGATTCTAAATTTATAATTCTATAATGAACTCTAGAGGAACAGCTCGAAATTGCTTCTAAATGATTTCGGCAGAATTTATCCAACTAATTTCGATAATTAACTACTGTGATAAAGAGTGAAAGAGTTCAATAAAAAATGAGTTGCTCTGCAACAAAAGGTCTAAAGTTCAAGTTTCAGTAGGATATAAGTAGGTCAATCTCTGTCGTATTAAAGTATTAATTAAGCATATGGAAGACGTTTTCGTAATCAGCACTACTAACGTTGTTTCAAGCATCTTCACGTGTATGGTTATTATTACTTCCCTATGTTGCTATTCACATAAATATAAAGCAAGCAAGATTAGTTTCTATTTTGGTAACTGTTTAAATCTGAAATCACTCTTAATATGAAGAATAACAGATTATAATTTCATACTTTATAATTGATTAATTATTTATTCTAATTGATTAATTAGTTATTGATTAATTAGTTATTCTAATTGATTAATTAGTTATTCTAAATGATTAATTAGTTATACGAATTGATTAATTAGTTTCAGAACCAAATGTTCGACTACAGCTATCGTCAGTGTAACTCAATCGAGAAGAGTAAAAATGCAGACTTTTGTCTCCATAAGAAACGTAGACGCACTCACTTGACTGAGACAACCTTCATGGAGAGCAGTCCAAATATGTTTATGGTGTAAAGTTTAAATTATTTCCACTAGACGCCTGTGCAGTTATTTTATTGATGTTGGTTTTCACAGGAGAAAACTGTATTGAGTGAAGAGTTAAGAGTTAGCAAAGAAAAACTGGTGGATTTGGAAGACACTCAAAATCAATTGCTGTCCGCTAAGGTTAGTACTTTGTATTGAATGTCCTATTAAAATGTCTCGATTTAAAACTGTTGTCATGATTTTAATTTAAAATTATATATTACTAAACTATTTGAGTGCTGTTTCAAACGATATTAAACTATAGCGATTTGAGAGTTTACCATAACTTTACAATTTATTGATCTAATATAAAAGTTACTTGAGTTTTTATATATTTATATACGCGTTTTGTATATTAATATTATTCTGCTATTTTTAATTAGGTTGATAATTGATATTTTTGTTATTGCTAGTGTTATAGATTTTCTGATCCCACCAATTTTTACCTTAACCACTTGATTAGATTTTCTTGTAATATTCAGTATTACTAATATCATCCACAAGAAATCTTTTCTATAAGAATTTACACCTGGAGTTATTTTCTCTTGCACTTTAAGTTAAGACTTTATCTCGTATAAATATGATGTGGTATAATATAGCATCTGATTTTATTCAGGAAGCCTCAGAAAGTCGACTGAATGAAGTGGAGAAACAATTAACGCTCGTATGTTGTTGTTGTTATTTCAGTAAAAAATGAACTTCTGTAAATATGTAGAATAATATTTTGATATAATTGTTTTGAAGATAATCTCAAGAGCTTTTGAAAATGGCGCTGTGTTGGTTGATTGTTCAATTTTTATGCATATCTTTAAATTTATCATCATCATCAACATCTCTTCGCGAATCCCAGTTTAGCTAGGGTCAGGATATGAATAGAACTTCCTCATTCATTTAGAATTTTTTTAGCTTTTTCTGGAGCCTATGGGCTCATCAACCAAATGCCCTTTCTGATTTTGGTTTGGATCATAGTGCTTTGTCCCCTTTCACGGCACGACACTTTCTGCCCACGGTTGGTCTGTTAATATTAATTCTATTAGTATATCCTGAAATATTTCCTATTATCATCCTTATCCTCCTAATTATAATTGCCGTTGATACTATTGTTACTGTTTTCTATTTGAAGGAATGCTGCACGCCAGTCATGCAAATTTTTTATTGTTATTTCGTCACGTGATGGAACTCAATGTGGATTAATTGAGCGGATTCATTGGTACTAAATTGTAGCTTTTAGACATTTTAAAATTAAATTGTTCAACCTCAGCATTGATAACTTTGGTTGTTGGTCTGTTGGGCCTGACACGACGATGGTCGGGTGTTAGGGTACAACGGTTCATCGGTACACCTAACGTATTGAAGAGAAGCATGTTGGGTTTCTGACGTTGACGTTAAACCCACTTCATCAGTAGATTTTAGCGTACTTGTCTACTAGACCAAAGTAATCGAGTTCTTATTCGTAGTTTGTCGTATTTGTGGCATGTTGCCTGTAAGGAACAGTAATAATTAAACTTTTGTAATCTGTACTGTAGCTGGGTGTCTTTAGCTTCTATTAAATGTTGCTAGTCTACATGTAGTTAGTTAAATAGCATATTTCAAAACCATAATGAACATGTATATTTAAAAGTAAACTTTTCTCAAATAAGCAAAATCTGTATTTATAGGTACATTTAAATATAATTTAATGTTCGTCACCTTCATCACCATCATCATCTTCCCTTAAATTCCAGTTTAACCAGGGTCGGGATATGAATAGACCTTCTTCATTCCTCTCTGCCCCACATCATATCTATAAGTCAATCCTTTCGGTAAAATATAATTTAACGTTAACTTTAATTAATTAATTTGTCAAGTTGCGCATATTTATTCTTTACGTGTTATTCTAATTGTTGCAGGAGAAGACTGAGCATGAAGCTACCAGTGATCTGTTGAAACAAGTGAGGCATCAGATGTCAGGGGAATTAACGGCTCTGAGAGAGAGTCTGGAATCGGTAAAATACTGTGTCCTAGTTCTTATAAATTAGTTATAGTGTTACAATACAAAAATATGCAATAAATTTAGCAAAATAAGTTATAACGTTTGCTAAATTTATTCATATTAATTTGTATTGTTTAACATAACTTGCTCTGCCAAGCTGCTATCTACTCTGTTAATTTAATCTAGAATATTTCACTAATCTGTAACGAATGGAATGGTATGGGTATATTGTGCTTGGTGTGGGACAAAGAGGACTGGAGAAGATCTATTCATATCCCGACCCTTGTTAAACTTGGATTCTAGGGAAGATGGTGATGATGATGATGATGATTTCACTAATCTGTAGTATTCAGCTTACTCTATAGGCCTACTGGTTAACTTAATCTTGACTGTCTTTTGTTTTGTTTGCTTTTATATGTTTTATTACCGATCAGTGTAATTTGAGTTGGATTGCAAACATATTTTCCATCCAGTGTCCATGAGCAGCGACCTGAGCCTAGACCTCCTTTTCTTTAATATCCTGTACTTTGGACTGATTATCTGGATTTTGGAATTTGCACCGTTTTGGACCATCTTTTTGCTCGCTGGCTTGATTTTGTCTCAATAGTGCTCGATGTTGTCATTGATGACAGTAGCACTCTAATTGTTGTTTTTGTTGTTATTGTTGAATGCATTAAGTTCTGTCTAATTTAATATTATGTGTTTTAAACAGGCGAAGCAAGAGTTTGAGGAAAAGCTAAACGATGCGGAATCAAAGGAAAAGAAACTTGTCGAACAAATTTCTGCTTCAGAGAAGCAGATGGTAAGGAAAATTTTCTTTCTTTGTTACTTGTTCTGTTCTTGGATTTAAGATGGCATCTGTTAAAAGCTGGTAAAGCTAAGGTTAACGTCAGTTTCCTCACTCGAAAGCGATGTCAGTGACGGGCGAGCCCAGGATTTGAACCCGCACATACTGATCCGCGGTCGATTATCTTAACGACTTTGCCACTGGCTCCAGCCAGTGGCGAAGTCTGGCGATGTTCTCAATACATAAACAATCGTTGAATAAATATACATATCCGATGTGTGCACAATGCAACAGTATCATGAGGTGGACAAATTGTACTGTAAATATGAATAATTATATAAATACTACAAATACCTCAAAGTCGATAAAGTGGTTGGTTGATATTTATTCTGTAAGAATATTTTATATGAACGTTGTTTAATTTTCAGGTTGTTTAATATGAACGTTGTTTAATATAAACGTTGTTTAATATGAACATTGTTCATCATGAAAATTGTTTAACATATACGTTGTTTACTATGAGCGTTGTTTCCTATGAATATCTTGTAATATGAACTTAGTTTTATATTACCGTTTGTTTACTATGACCGTCGTTTAATATAAACTCTGCGTTCTTTGATCATTATATAATGTAAACGTTGTTTAATTAGAACCTAGAGATAGAAAAGAGAGAGGCGCTACAGAGAGATCTGGATAACAGTATAACACGCCATCAGCTTGAAGTGAGCACGCTAAATGAAAACATGTCTACGCTCAGGTCTGAGCTGACGTCATCGGCTCAGAAACTCGCGGAGGCTGACAAAATCAAAGATGGCCTAATTCAGGAACGTCTAGGTAGGTATCTACGCTGATATTAAAGCTCATGTACTAGTTTGACGTTCGTAGAAATGTGTCAAATGAGCGGGCTTAAGTGTAGTGGAAACGGTCAATAAATCGGTAAATATCATCTGAGATTGCTCAACTGTTAAGGATAAGTGGAACCACTTCTTTAAAATAGAGTGTGATTGCATGATGGTATTCAGAGTTTATTATCTATCACATTCAGATTTTTTACTTCTTCTCACCCCTTTCTTAAAACTCTTACTGATCTTATTAAGCGAAGTTTTGATGAAATTTTCCTTATTACGTTTGAGAAAATATTTTATTATGGTGGGCTAGATTTTTAAAGCGCTTTAGAAAGTATTTTATTATTGTATTGAATTAGTTGATTTCACATTTTTATAAAATAATTATTATTGCGTTTTATGGGGTCTAGCTGTTCTTATCTTTTCAAACATATTTTATTGGTATGTTGTATCGCTACTAAACTCTATAATATGCATTTACTGTACATAATGCGTTTGTGGTAAATATAATTTTAAAAGTAATGCAATAAATTGGATTTGCTTTTAAATCTAAATATTAGTATTTCATATAGCGAAGTTTATTTGTAGCCCTTTTCATAATGTTGGATTTTTTAAGAATAAAAGCTGTGTGACTTTCGATAATTTTTACAAATATAAATAAACGCATTTAAATCATTTAACAGAATGTAATGGTAATCTTTTCAGAATTAGAAGCAAAGCTACAGAACAATAATGATGAAAGAAAAGCATTACTTGAAAGGTTTGGCTTAGTACTATTCTTTCATTCACGATGAGTTACATTTTGTTATTTCAATAAATGTTCTCAATGAATGTTTGAGAAATGTTTTTAGTATGCGTTTAAATTTATGATACGTTGTTTTGTATGATACTAATTTTATATTTGAATAAAATAATATTTAAAATAATTATATAATGAAACTATAATATAATCAAATGTAAGTCTACAAAACATTATAATGAGTGTGTTTATTCATTGTTTTGATTTATGGTTTTGTAGACTGTTGGTATATCAATGCTGCAAGTAGAGTAATATTATTATATATAGATACAGATTAAACAGATTACAGTCTTAGCTAATATTGGATTGTAGTATTAAACGTTGTTAACTTAGTAAATAGTATTTTTATTATATACCGAAATTTGCGGGAAGCCAATTTTTTATAAGCCTATAAAACAATTTTTTATTTTGGAGAGTAATAGACAATTATGTATTGAGAAGTATTGCATTATTTGTAAATTGTGCATAAATGAATTTATTTAATGTCATTTTTATGTTTAATTATTGGTTAAATCACAATTAGTGTACTATTGGCAAGTGTTAAACTCTGTTTTCTCTTATTTGATGGGTACCAGAAGAGCGAGTGAGAAAGAGAGAGAGAGAGAGAGAGAGAGAGAGAGAGAGCACTAAAAAATGTTGTCTCTGATTTATAGATATCGAGCGAGTGAGAGAGAAAACACTAAATTGTTGTATCTCATATATAGATATCTAGCGAGTGAGGGAGAAAGCACTAAATTGTTGTATCTCATATATAGATGTCTAGCGAATGAGGGAGAAAGCACTAAATTGTTGTATCTCATATATAGATATCTAGCAAGTGAGGGAGAAAGCACTAAATTGTTATATCTCATATATAGATGTCTAGCGAGTGAGGGAGAAAGCACTAAATTGAAGGCATCGATAACGGATTATCGACGCAAATTGGAAGACACTCAGGCTGCTCTACAAGAACTCGGCAGGGAGAATCAGAGTTTACAGGTTAATCATATATAGAGCTCTAAAGCTAAGTTTAGCGTCTATTTCCGTATCATATGTTTTTGAAACAGTTTAAATCTTGACGTGGTAAAGCCGTTCCGTGAATATATTTTTCGATGCAACAATTTCAGTTATGGTAAAGATTTTAGTGTACAGACGAGGCAAAACACGGCAAATTGGTTTTAAAAAAGAATTTTTGTGAACCTTATGATCCTCCATGGTTTGATTTTAAAGTAAATTATTATGTAATGAGTTTTTCTTGCAATAACATTATTTCTAAAGACTTGCAAGTTGACAGAGAAAGCTGGGAAAGGTTACGTGTCTAACGCTTATTTTTGTATCTAATCACTGCTATGATCAATATATTATCAACTATTTAGTACACAGTTTGCTTCGCTACAATGAATTAGTATACGGCAAGTTACCGTACCGAAGTTGATTTAGTTAACTCGACCACATGTCATTATTTAAATGAGATCTGACTAATGGCCAAACGATGACAATATTGAATGCATTATTATAACGACCAATCAGAATACGTTATTCTAATATGATTTAGATAACTTAGATAACGACCAATCAGAATACGTTATTCTATTATGATTTAGATAACGACCAACCAGGCTCAGAGCAGGAAATGGGCGACCGATGAAGAGGCGGACGCTTGCTTAGCCTGCGCTAAGGCTTTCTCCGTTACTGTGCGTAAGGTAATGCTATTCATTCGTCTAATTCTCTTGCTTCTTTACCCAATATAGTTAATTTATGATATTATGTTTCAAAATGACTACTAATTGGCGAGAAATTCATCTATACTCTACCAAATCATAATTCACTGTCTTTTTTCATTTTTGGGTAGTTCTTTTGTTTTTTTGGTGAGCTTCTCGCAATACTGCGCTCTTGATCCTCCATTTTCATTTTAATAATTTATAACATTAAATACCTAATTTAGTGGTTGTATTATTATTTGTGTAATTGCAGTCGGTATGTTCTTTTTATCAGTATCTTAACGGATCAGCAAGTTTTAATCTAGTGTTCTTCCCATCACTAACTTGTTTCAAGACGGGAAGCTGATGCTAAAGTAGAAAAAATTACATTTTATTTAAGTAAAAAATCATCACCTACTATGCATGATCTGAACTAAATGTAGATAGAGACGTAGAGGTTTTGGAGATTTAATATTTTAATGATATTTCAATATTTACAATAATATTTAAAAAGAAAATATTCATATTAATCCAACGTCAGAAAAGCATTCGGTTGGTGAGCGTCTAGGCTCCAGAAATTGCTACAAAAACTTAAACGAATGGATCAAGTCTATTCGTATCCCGACCCTAGTTAAACTGGGATTTATGGGAAGATGATGATAAAAATAATCATAATAATAATAATAATAATTTTTAATATACTATTTGGTATTTAACGATATTTAATGATATTTGATGTTTCAATGATATTTTTGCAATATCAATTTTTAATTAAATATTAAATGTCATATCATTAAATAATTATTTAATGACATTTCTTTGGCTGTTTTGCAGCATCACTGTCGTAACTGTGGAAACATATTCTGCAACGACTGTTCGTCTAAAACCTCATCGGTTCCGTCGTCAAAGAAACCCATGCGAGTCTGTGACTCGTGTTACAGTGAGCTGAGCAAGCGATGATGAAGCGTAGTGCCATGGCACAAATTTACTTTATACTGATCACACATTTACTTTAGACTGATCACACATTTACCTTAGACTGATTATACATTTACTTCAGACTGATCAAACATTTACCTTAGACTGATCAAACATTTTCTTTAGACTGATCACACATTTACCTTAGACTGATCACACATTTACTTTAGACTGATCACACATTTACCTTAGACTGATCAAACATTTACTTTAGACTGATCACACATTTACCTTAGACTGATCACACATTTACTTTAAACTGATCACACATTTATTTACTTTACTTTAGACTGATCACATATTTACTTTAGACTGATCAAACATTTACTTTAGACTGATCACACATTTACCTTAGACTGATCACACATTTACTTTAAACTGATCACACATTTACCTTAGACTGATCAAACATTTACTTTAGACTGATCATACATTTACCTTAGACTGATCACACATTTACTTTAGACTGATCACAAATTTACTTTAAACTGATCACACATTTACCTTAGACTGATCACACATTTACTTTAGACTGATCACACATTTACTTCAGACTGATCAAACATTTACCTTAGACTGATCAAACATTTACTTTAGACTGATCACACATTTACTTTAGACTGATCACACATTTACCTTAGACTGATCACACATTTACTTTAAACTGATCACATATTTACCTTAGACTGATCACACATTTACTTTAGACTGACCACACATTTACTTCAGACTGATCAAACATTTACCTTATACGTCCAACATTACTTTATACTGATCACACTTTACTTTGGACTGATCACCATGTTCCTTAGACGGATCACGACATTTTACTTTACACCTGACACATTTACATTTTTAGACTAATCACACATTTACTTTAAACTGATCACACATTTACCTTAGACTGATCACACATTTACTTTAGACTGATCACACATTTACTTCAGACTGATCAAACATTTACCTTAGACTGATCACACATTTACCTTACACTGATCAAACATTTACTTTAGACTGATCACACATTTACCTTAGACTGATCACACATTTACTTTAGACTGATCACACATTTACTTCAGACTGATCGCATATTTACTTTAGACTGATCACACATTTACCTTAGACTGATCAAACATTTACTTTAGACTGATCACATATTTACTTTAGACTGATCACACATTTACCTTAGACTGATCACACATTTACTTTAAACTGATCACACATTTACCTTAGACTGATCACACATTTACTTTGGACTGATCACACATTTACCTTAGACTGATCACACATTTACTTTAAACTGATCACACATTTCCAAAGCTCTACTCAATTTCGTATCATCGAGATCACTGTTCTCAATATTTTATCGAACTTTGTTTAACTCTTTTTAGTACAGTTTACTAGCATTCGCTAAAATTTCTAACTACTAACAAACATTCAGTTAACCAATCGTGATGGCTCTCGGAATTTTAAGGTAGTGTTGTAATGTGATATGGGATGATTAATAATAAGTATATGTCCATGTTTTTGTAAAATTTAATTCTTGTTAACGTTAACGCACGTTATTTTAACCATATGATAACAGTTTTGTTGTTCAATTCATTCTGTGATTAGTTTAGTAAATTTTTCCTTAACTTTATATTATTACTGTTAATACCGACGTATAAAATTATAATGATAGCTTTTTAAACATTGCATGTAAATAATAAATATAATATATCACACCGTCTTCGCAGTCGTCACAGCTGGTTGTGGAGCTATGTGAACTAGCAAGTCATATGAAATACACTTGTGCACTCTCAAAAACAGAAACATATCAAAAATATTTTACCTTTATTGACTGCGTCACAAAATGACAACACTAATCGCGAAATAACGAAATCAATGACAGTAGTTCTCTGTGGATGTTTTAATAGACCTTTTAATATATAATCTTCCGAAAACTGTTTCGTTAAATACCGTTGATCATTCCTTGTGCTTTACCTACTAGCAATTATGTTAAGATATGATACATTGTCTGCGCCGAATCTGGTGTTATGTTTTGTATCATTACGTGTATTGTTTAACTGCTGACCGAATGCTTTTTTATTAATCTTGCGAAAGTTGTTACCTCGTTCAATTGTTTAATCGAGTACTGTTACGGGCGACTATTGTAGCTGACACAGAATTGTCGGCAAAATGTTGTTTCTAATTTTGCTTTGAAAATTCCAAACACTATTTTAAGATGCGTTTCGAACATGCAAGGTGATAGCTTTAACTACTCGTAGCTATAACCTAATGCTACATACTATTGTACATACAAGCCAGAGAATATGTATTACTCTGGATAACATAAATAGCTTTAACAGCTAAAGTTCTAATCAACTTTTGTGCGTCAGTTTCGCTTACCGCCTGCTGATGACCTTTCTTCAGCAGATGATTGATACCTACTCACTCACTGTGTCAAGCAGATAGACTGTACTTTGACCATTGCTGATGTTGTTGTTGCTGTGCAACCAGGATACCGGCCGTGATGAGAACCCCGCCATCCTCACTTTGAGAGAATTAATCCCTTGGGCGGCTCTTGTGTTGAATTCTTAAATCGTATTGTATTATGGATCCCCCATGATTCCGGGTCATGTGCTTCGCTGATCAGCGCTGAATGGTTCTCTTAATAGAAGAAGGAATGCAGGAGAAAGTGTTACAGGCAGTCCCAGATTAGCGGTACAGATATGTGAATGAAACATATTATGGAAGTGTGAGAGTCATATGCCGTGGACATGTCATTAGTCTGTACACTTAGGGGGAGAAAGAGTGAAAGTATAGTTAGTTACAAGCTCGCTAAATGCAGGTATTGCCTGCATAAACTTTTACTTTAATTGTTATCCAATTGTATAATCAAGTTAATCTTGCTTTGTTTTGAGCTGCTAAACAATCGTTGTATATATTTGGTGCTTTATCGAATCGTACTTAAGTCTTCTGGCTAATTTTAGCGTCGTTTTTCCCGCCACTTGTAAATTGTCAGAGAAAGTCTGGCCCAGATTTGAAATCTTGGCGTATCGTGTCTACAGACAGGGGCAAAAAAATAATCCCCTATCGAAATCTCAATAACTTTAATAAAACTTAAAATATCTCTACACAATTTACGGAGCTTCTAGGGGAGGAATTTCTGCGTATATCCTGCTAATTTGATGAAAATATTTTCATTAGTTACGAAATTACAGCATTTCTAAAAGAAAAGTGCTAAAATCAATTTTCACAAGGCTTTTCGAAATGTCAGTCGCTCCTTTTAAAAAAATAACGACCCTGAAAAGGGCCGTTTACTTAAGTGGTGGAGTTTAAGCCTGCACTACCTTGTTAGCTACTCCAATAAATGATGCTTAAAATTCGTTCTTCTGTTAAAATTATTCCTAATTTTGAAGAAAATGTCCGGTACTTTTGTTTAAAAAAGCCTTGTTAAAATTGATTTTAACATTGTTTTCGAAGAAACTCTGTATTTTTGTTACTACTGAATATATTTTCACCAAATTTGCAGGATATGTGTAGAAATTCCTCCTCTGGAAACTCCGAAAATTTTGTAAAACTATTTGGTGTTTTGTCCAAGTTATTAAGAATTTTGGTAAAGAAAACCTTGTTAAAACTGATTTTGCACTTTTTTCGTAGAAACGCTGTAACATTTTTCCTGCTCAATAGATTTTCATCAAATTTTCAGGATATACGCAGAAATTCCTCCCCTACAAGCTCCGTAAATTTCGTAGAGATATTTGAGTTTTCTTAAAGTTATTGAGATTTCGATAGGGGATTATTTTTTTTGCCCCAGTCTGTATATCGCCACACTAGTGTAGTGGATCTAAAACATTGAACACAAAAAAACAATTAATACGCAATCGTTATAAGCCATATAGTATTTATTATCATATAGGCGTATTGGCATGTACAAATAAACGGCTATAAGATGCTGAGTATTAAAGGCACTCTATACTTTATAGCGATTGCACGTTGTTTAGTGCTTTGTTGAGACGAAGCTGATTATAATCAATTTTTAATCACATGTTATGTATTTATATTGCTGATTCGGTTTGTCATAGTATTTCAGTTTTTTCCTCTGATACCATTCGCTACGCATTGTATGATAGTTGTTTTAGTTAAATATTATTAATATTGCATTGATTAAATATAATTATTATTGTGGTGAAAATGTTTCTATTTGATATTATCATTGCGCTTAGTGTTCCTATGTTGCTTAGTATTCTTCTGTTGCTGTATTTAGTTTAATATTAAATTACTATTGATTTCTAATCGATCCTCTTTTATATGAGCGCAAATCATCTTAATCATCATCATCATCTTCTATTGAGTCCCAGTTTAACTAGGATAGGGATAAACTTTTTCATTCGTTAAAGATAATTTTGTAGCAATTTCTGGAGCCTAGGCGCTCACAAACCGAATGCCTTTTCTGGCTTTGATTTGAATCTAAGTGCTCTGTCACTTTATGACACGTGCAGTCGAGGGGTTGGTCTATTCTTCTACAAACCTGACATAACACACGCAAACCACCTTACAAATTATTATTAATAAAAGCAAAGTTTGTAGTAGTTGAAAAATGTAATAACCTGACGTTGTAACGTGTGAGCTGCTAGTCATCTGACTATTCCAACAAAGCAAATTAAGCAGATTAAAGTATGGTAGCGAAGAATTAGGATAACTGTAGTTAACGAATAGTATTTAAAATTGTATTGGATGAAAGAAAAATCCATTTTAAGAAATTTGGTTTGGGCTGCTCAAAACAGAGACAGTGTACTATAGATTAGAATATAACAATATTTGACAATAAATACACTTATATGACCATTAGAAAGAGTCGTTGTTCGGATGTGATGCCACAAAAATGCAATTTCAGTTATTATCACTATATGACTAGTAATTGCATAGTAATAGTAATAGCTAATAATAATAATAATGCAATAGCTAATGTAAGATAATGTAAAGCTTGAGGTTCTAAAATGTGAACATTGTCTCTTTCATCAGTTTGTTCTAAAGTTTATAGACTGTTTATCAGTTAATTCTTAAAGTTGGCTCCATGAAAATAGCATTTCAACTTACATCTACTCTTTACCGAACTATTTTTATAGCATAACGTCAGTTTTTGTTAAATGCAAACCCACGTGCCAACATAACAATTATTATTAGTGACAATTTGTAACTAGCATCAATTAGAATGCTGCTGTCGTCCATGGCAGATTTAAGCATGCTATATACACTACTCATTTGCTCCATACTTTTAGTGTTTGCTTCCATTTCATTTACTATTATGCTACTTCGTTTAGAACTTGTTCCTCTCAGCTCTTTTTGTTTTTGCTATTTCAAAATGCATTTTAGAGAGAGAGAGAGAGAGAGACAGAGAGAGAGAGAAACAGAACTATAGAATAGAGATTAAAATACTGCAAATGAAACTCGAGCTTTGGAAAAAAGCAGATATCTAGCTAAATAGGACTTACCAAGCTACTGTTGTTTACGCAAGTACATGTATTACACGCCTGATGCCATTTATAGCGTCCCACTAAAACTTAAGTCTAACAGGCCTTGTTGTACTACTATCGTACAATGTATTGTATGATGTTTTGTTCAATTCGTTGCTAAATAAATTGTTTTACAAAATACAGCAAAAGCAATAGCAATATTGCAATACAAGAATAAACTAGAATAAAGTTGCCAATAGTTGCTACCGAGTAATTCGACAACTAGTACTACTGTCTAATCACGATTCAAATCTGTTACAACACGATGTGATCTAAAATCCTGCCATGAAGTGATTATAAACATAGGGTGGTACGGTTATATGACCACGCAGTGATGTTGCTAACAGAACGAGTTGCCTTGTTTTCTACGTTTCGCTATGTTATTTCAGACAGCAGAGATCATTCGTTTGAAGAATTCATGACCGGGCACTATGTTGCGTTCAAAAGGCTTTTGTCTAAGCTAGCAAGTCGAACTCCTGCCTGAAGTTCTGCATTTCTTTCAATAAACTTCCTTGTTAAGGTTTATTCAGCAGTTCGGTACCGTTAGCCAGTTAGCTGGTAAGTTTGGAAAGCTCTATGGCCTACAATGAACACACCTATGAGACACCATATAAAGAGGCTAATGCTTTGCCTTTGTAGCAAGTCGGGGGGCGTTGAAACTAAAATTACACTTATCGCGGTATTATTCACAGCGGCTATTTCGTTTTGTTCCTGTCAGTGTTAGTATTTCTGATTTTTGTATATAGCATATTCAACGGTCAATGTTCGGCCAGATTTAAGACGTCTAGGCGGTTGCGACCGATGTCTTAGCTAGGTCACTACAACTCTGTTATTTGTCTCTAATACTGCAATCTGCAATGCAATAATAAAGTGCAATGCAATATAATTTAATGTAATTATTTCTAAAGAAATATAATATTGTGTAATAATAGTGTAATTCATCATTAGTTTTAATTCTCTAAATATATGGCCATTTATCGACCTGACAACTTTAATAGAGCAACGCGGTATAAAAATGATTGCTGTTTGATTGATTGGTGTTCGTAAGCAGCTAATACTTAATTCAAATCAATTTAGCCTTTTGATAGAACGTTAACGAATTGAATCAAAGCTATTCTAGTTTTGGCTTATCAGCTGGAACTAGGTTTAACAGTGCTCGATGTTGTAATAGTGGTTTAATAGTGCCATAAATCCTAAGTTTAAGAGTGCTCAACGATGGATACAAAAAGCAGCCACCGATATAGCAGCAGCGGCGCTGCTACGTACTTTGTACCATAGTCTGTGTTTAGATCGTATCGTTGTAATTGCCGTAAAAGTCTGGCCAATGATAATATAGCCAACAGTCTTTATATACTGTCTGAGCTGTCAACAATTCAGTATACATTGTTGACGTTTGTGAACTACATAAATTTGCATCTGTGAACTACAAGTATTTGAAAATATACATGTACATGCGGTGTGAAATATATAGCGTAATTCTAAATGTCGGTTAACAGAATTGACTTTATTTGACTGTTATGCATACAACTATGTTTATATTTTATTAATTCATCTTGTAATAATTATTTTTATTAATTATTTAATTATTTTTATAAAGAAACGTTTAATGCTAACAACTATATCTACACCGTGACAGATATAATACTTGCAGAAGCGCGAATAATATAAAAAATCAAAATATCAGAAGAACCTCTATATTAAAAAGGCAGTAACTTTTTTGCAGCATGAGTGGGCCATCGATAAGACCTCCTGATGTATCAGAATTGAAAACTATCGCCAGAAAACACAATCTGAACATACCTGATGAAGATCTAGCGGTTTACAGGGACTTCATCTCCAGCACGTTTGAAGACGTCTATAGAGAGGTGGACGCTTACCCAGACCAGTGTCTTCCGGTCAAGTATCGCAGTTCATCGAGCAGAGTCCCAGAGAAAGAGGAAAATCCGTACAATGCCTGGCAAGTAGAAATTTGAGATCGATTAATATATAAGTACATGTATTGTACACAGTACATGTACATGTTTTTGTACACAGTACAAGTATTGTACGCAGTACATGTATTGTACACAGTACAACTATTCTACACGGTACAAGTATTGTACAAAGTACAAATATTGTACAAAGTACAAGTATTGTACAAAGTACAAGTATTGTACAAAGTACATGTATTGTACAAAGTACATGTATTGTACAAAGTACATGTATTGTACAAAGTACAAGTATTGTACAAAGTACATGTATTGTACAAAGTATATGTATTGTACAAAGTACATGCATTGTACAAAGTACAAGTATTGTACATAGTACATGCATTGTTCAAAATAATGTACACATTACATGTAGGCCTTGTAGGGCCTATTGTACACAATATTTGTATTGTACAAAATGCATGTATCGTGTGCAATACATGTATTGTACACGATACATGCATTTTGTACAATACATGTACAATACATGTAATGTGCAGAACATGTATTGTACACGTATTGTACATACAGGGTGAATAAAAAGATTACGGCTGTAAAAGTCTGAAATTACCAATTACTAAAGGACAAATTTTGATGAGTTGGCCATTTTTCATCCGTTTTCATACATTGATTGGCCAGTTATGCAAGCTTTAGCAGAGCAACCCCCCATTTTTTGAAGGTACTGTAAATAAAAATTCAGTTTAATTTTTTTAATTTTGGTCTTGATAAGGGCCATTGTGATGGTTCAGAAAGAACCAGTTGTGTCTATTTGTGTCTATTTGCTCTTATCTCGGTGTATAGTTTTTAAAAAAAAAAAAATTCTTTTCCTAAATGAAACTTATGCGCTCTGTTGGGTATTATGGTTCGATCAGTCATTGGTAGACTAAATTCGGCCCTAATTCGTTGTCATCCATTTAAAATTTTCTGAATTATCTAACCGGGCATCGATCAGAATAATTAATGCATGGCATACATGTTGAGACTCAGGACATCTTGGCGAGTTTGAAATATTGAACTATGACTTAACTTTAGACAGTTGTTCTCATCAATTAGAAGAAATGTCTAATTTTATTATATTTTTGCGTATTTTCGAGCCGGAGAATAAAATTTTATTTACTGAATTACCTTACTATTCAGTCCAGCAAAAGTTCTGTTCTTTGCTCTTGCTAAAGATTTCAAAGATTTTGTCAAATGATGCAATATTATACATGTATATTATATATTAAATGATGCAATATTATTATTTATATTATTAGTTAAAAGTTGTTTCCCGACCCTGGTTAAACTGGGATTTATAATAAATAATAGACCGACCTGTGACTGCACGTGTCGAATAAGGCGACTAAAATACTGTTACTTCATATTGAATCAGGTAACTGTGTTTTCATTGCAAATCCTATTGGTTCACAATATCGTTGCTTGTTTCATAGGGTTCTAATCACGGACACTGCAGGAACAGGGAAGGGGAAGCTAGCCGGAAGAACCGTGGCTATCAAGGACAACGTCTCCATGGCGGGACTTCCTCTAGGCAATGGTTCCCACTTCATGAGAGGATACCAGGCTGAATATAATGCTACTATAGTCGATAGAATCCTAGATGCAGGTTTATTTCTCTAAACTGGATGTATGGTGTTTTGATTGCTAATTTGTATGCTTGAGCAATTGAATCACAATTTGAGTTTTTCCATAGTGTTGCTATCATCATTTTCCCTTGAATTCCAGTATAACTAAAATCGGAATGAAACTTTTCCATTTTTGTAGAAAATTTTGTAGCAATTTCTGAAGCCTAGGCTCTCACCAACCGAATGCCTTTTCTGACGTTGGTCTGTATTTTAGTGCTTTGTCGACTTTTACGGCACGTACATTTTACACTAGATTGTCTTCATATTGTCACTAAAATGTTTTTTCGATTAATTCAAAACTAAGGCTTGGTTTAATGTCAGCTTCTTGCTGAAGTAGCTTCTTCGTTCAAACAATTTTAGTGTCAGAATAAGTTATATAGTAGGTAAATATTAGAATAACTATGATCATCCTAGATTTTTACCAACTTGTTAACATTTTAATATTTCACTGGCCTGTTATTTATTCGGCATATACCTTTAGTTCTTTAGTCCTTTATATAAACCTTGCTTATTGGAGACGCTGCTTGCTATTGATGAGTCAATATTACGAGTGGATAAAATTGAAAGCTACTTACGAGTTCACTTTTTATATTTTTCTAAAGGAGCAACAATCAGAGGGAGAACTAATTGCGAGAACCTGTGTTACAGTGGGCACAGTTTTTCCTCAGTAACTGGTCACGTCCTCAATCCTCATGACAAAACAAGATCCGCGGGTGGTTCTAGCAGTGGTAGCGCTGTGCTTGTAAGTATAGAGCAGTGGTAGCACTGTGATTGTAAATATAGAGCAGTGGTACCACTGTGCTTGTAAGTATAGAGCAGTGGTAGCACTGTGCTTGTAAATGACTTGCCTCTCAGGTTAACGTGGAGGGAATTCGAAACACCAAGATCAATGTTGGCCAATATTGTCTCAAAACATATCTAGTCCAAGGTTTCTACCTTTACCATCAAAGCTATGGTGTGCTTCAGGTAACGCAATGCTATTTTGGGAATAATTCTCTGTCTAATTTTTCAGTAAGTATCAAGTATTATATTAGATTACATTGCGAAATGCAACACAAGTGTATTCTTTATAGGATTGGTAACATGGCTAATATATTAGCTTCCGAAAACAGTTTACGAGCATTAAAAGTTAAAAATATTATATTTAAAGTTACATGAATTCATCATTTTACCACGATAGAATCATGGATGCTTCATTTATTAAGAATGCCTCTTTATAGGTAAAGCTTAATAAGCCTCTATCAGCTTCTTGAGTAATTTTAATAAATTCTGCTTTTACGGTTGTGTTATCTAAATTAATTTTCCTTCATTTCATCACTCTCAGGTAGCGTCTGGAGATGTGGATATGGCTATTGGCACCGACCAGGGCGGGTCTATTCGCTTGCCCTCCTGCTGGTGTGGGGTGGTGGGCCTGAAGCCCACTTATGGGCTTGTGCCCTACACTGGGATACCTTCTCTCTCAGGATACATGGACTTCGCCGGACCCATAGCTAGGACTGTGAGCGACTGTGCATTGCTGCTGGAGGTAAACTGTAATAATATGTGAAACCTCTCATTCAACTGCTTCTAAAATAAATAAGTTGATCAATTTTGATTTTATGCTAATGTATCTTCAATTATGCCTACTGTAGTAACTATCGGCCTAGGCCTACTCCTCGGCGGCATCGTGTACGTCGCACTCGTAGAGTTGTAGCTAATGTTATACTCGTCTTTGTTCACATTCGATTTAATGTCTTTTCTTATTACATAGGTTTGTTTTGTGCCGGTGCCGAAGGAATTACTACTTTCGGGAAGTCTATAATCATTTGAACTGGGCAAATCCATAGTTCCTTCCCTTCTTCTATTGGGTCTTTGGGAATCCAGAGTACGAGATTTTACTCTACCTGGATCGGGGATAGGGACATATCCCTCGTCTGATAAGTCCGAAGATGAGTCCATGTTTTTATCTTCTTACGGTTAATCAAATGAACACTAACACCAATTTCAACTATTTGCCTCCCTTGTCCTGGAAGGTTTTATTTACTTGTAACTTTCAATAACTTGAACAATAGAGATACGCAGTTAACCCTTTTTTTAAGATTTGTTTTTAAAATTTGTATCTATTTTTGGAAGGGGTCGGATATATATATATATATATATATATATATATATATATATATATATATATATATATATATATATATATATATCCGACCCCTTCAAAAAATAATTATAATAATTATTATAATAATTATAAATATTATAAGTACACAATTACACAGATCGACATATATACAAATGCATACATATACAAGAACAGAATTCACGTATTCACACAACCCTGGGAGTACCAACTCACCGACAGGTTTTCACAGCACGAAGCCTTGTGAGTACCAACTCACCAACAGGCTTTTACAACACGCTACACGTATTCACTCAACCCTGGGAGTACCAACTCACCGACAGGTTTTCACAATACACACAACCTTAGGAGTACCAACTCGCTAACAGGTACACAATGCACAAAGTACATATAACCCTGGGAGTACCAACTCACCGACAGTTTTTCAACAACACAAGACAAGGCCGATAACAACGACCCCGAATCAATTTTTTAGCTTCCCTTATATACTACTGCAATGTTTACATAATTTGCATAATTCACGCGTCATAGTGACGTCATGACGTCATATTATTTTTCTTGCTAATAACAACATTCTAATATAGATCAACATAACCAATTTCACTACACCTACATACATACTTTTATGTAAATAGTTTTGGTTTTAAGATAGCAAAAATTTCCTAAGTTAGCTATCTTGCTAACTTTGACTATGTTACCTATGTTATGTTTGACTCTAACTTGATTTAGATGTTTATGTTTACGTGAACTCTGATATGTAGGTTGCTTACTGTTATTTATTTTTATTTTTTCATATCTCTTATGATTTCGTTCTCCATGTGTCTTCATATGGTATCGTCGTTGAAAAATAATAATAAACATAAAGAGAGTTCACAAAAACAGTTCATACAGACTTCCACATTCGTTATTCGTGTAGGTCATAGCTGGCAATGACGGACTTGATGCTAGACAGCCACTAAACATTCAGATAAAGAATTACACAGAAGAGGTTAGATTATTCTTCTAAATGAGTAAAAACTTTATATCATTGATGGTATAATGAGATTCATTTTTTAACTATAGCATGTTTTTACCTTCAACAAAATTTAGTTATTTCATAACTGTCAGTATCTCATAGTTGTATTGTAGATGTTTTGGATTCACCTGAAATACAGACATTTTATTACTTTGCTAGACAAAATGAAACATTTCTCTATGAATATCGATTAATTTCTGCATTAATTCTGCGGCAAATTTAGTACGAAAATGCAGAATATTTTTGTCGGTTTTGATGCTCAAATTAAGTTGTTGATATTATTTGATATTTTGTTAAGGTTTACTGTGACAATATAACATATTCAGAAATCAAATAATGTATAATTTTTTAATCTGGAAAATGTTTAGTTTACAGTTTTCAAACAATGTACAAATACTGGCGTGCGAATATTGCAAATCTTCTATATTGCATTATGTCAATTTATGAAATATTTCGATTCTACTTTACATGTTTTGCAAATGTTAGCCATATATTATCCGAGATGAGTATTTTATATGATATTTTGCTTATTTAGATAAACAAGGATATTACTGGATTGAAAATAGGGATTCTTCTAAACGGTTTCGAAGGAGCAGAAAGTGACGTGGCTGAATTAGTGAAAGCTGCGGCTCTTAATTTAGAAAAAGTCGGAGCTAAAGTTACAGAATTCTCTTCTGATATTCAACGTAGAGGTTGCCGAAATAATATCTAGATTAAATCATTTATGTCATTTTTTCTCTTTCTAAATGTATATCATAAATACTTTAATGTTAACCCCTTCTGGTGTCACTATACTCTTCTCAGAGCAACAGTAAATAACAATATTACTAATTTTGAGGAGGTTAAAATTTCAAAAGCGAGTTTAAAATTGAGAATATTGATTTTGAGATTGTTAAAATTTCAACAGTGAGTTTAAAATTCAGAATACCATCAGTAAATTCTCAGCTAGATCAACTCGTCTTTTCGTATCTTTATTTCAAGGTCGTACAATAAGAATACATGTATGTAGAGCATATATAGTTATATTATATGGTTACTATACTTTTAGATTTGAGTTTGTGCTGATATCTTAATATTAGACTACTACTGACGGTAGCTGGAATATATCTAATCCTCTAACAGTGAAACTTTCTCAGAGTTGATCATTATGATTTACATGATATCTGTTCATTGTTCTCTATAATATATTTATATAATAGGATAAGATATGTGTATGCTTTAATGTTTTGTTTTATGTATGTTTTGATGTATGTGCATGTTTTAATATTTTATGTATGTTTTAATGTATGTGCATGTTTTAATATTTTATTTTATATATGCTTTAATGTATGTGCATGTTTTAATGTTTTCAGCCGGTGTTCTCGCAGCTGTTTTGATTTCTGAAGGTACCTATACGACATTCTGCAACTACGGTACACCATCATTCTTTTTTGCTTTCAAAAATAATTTTACTTATTAATTGTAAGACCCTTAGCTCCGCGTTCTTTTAGAACACTTTACAGTTACAGAATAAATTGGATTACTAAAATAGTAATTCGCATTAAATTTAAAATAAATAATTGGTAAGTATTTGTGCTTTAAAGAGGCGACTAATGACAGATGAAAGCAGAGGAGAACACCAGTACTTCTAGATCTAAGTATCTTGTGTTGCACGATGAATGAGATCTTGTATACCATTTCGTTAACGGATGTTACTGCAATTTTATTTCGTTAAGAGTTGTAGACCTCAGTAAAAGGAAATAGAGCTAGAAAATATTCAGTAACTAATCATTTATTATGGCATTGAATTTATCATCTGAAACTCTTATTGTACTATACTACTGTGTCTAATTTATTCTATTCCTTTTTTATCAATAATTTTAATAATCTTATTTATTCTATTCCTTTTCATCTAATAGTTAAATACACAAGTGACCATATTCAGTAATAACGGACTTAAACGTTTCATTTTATGTCATGTAGAAGACGCTTTAATGTCCGATTCCTCACCCAAGGATGCAGTTGGTGATCTCATTTTACCGTTAACTTTCACCCCGTAACGAAGTTGTAAATGCATAGAAGAGAAGAGAGAAAAAAATATGCGAAGTATGGACGATAAGTCACGAGTTGGGTTACCGTGAAATGTGAACTCCTGCGTTACTGGCGCTCCTAATCAGTAATCTATTTTCAGAAGTTATATCCGTGGTGAAAGGGGCTTTAAATCTGTGGCAATCATGTCAGAGCCTTTGTCTATTTCTATTTCCATTTCTTTTTGTACTCTTTGATCATTGTCACATCGTGAGCTTTATAGTTTTGAGAAGACTTCTATCTATTCCCAACGCTAAATTGTATCTGGTGTAAAAATCCCGGCGTATCAACGAAATATTAAATAACGCCTTGAAGTTGATGCTGGTACTTTTCTTATATACCTATAGTCTTCCATTTTCGTCTATGCTTATATTTTTTATTATAAACTCGCGAATGTAAAATATTACTTATATTTCTTTAGTTCAGTGCCAGACACATGAGTTACAAAAATTGAAAAAAATAGTTTTACAAACTCAAACTGCTAGTAGGGTGTCCACTTCACATAATACATTTTCATCACACATGACCTTTGACCTAATAAATTAATATCTTGCATTTCTTCTCTTGTTTTATAGTCATACAAATTAACTTAAATTTTAGTCTCTTAGTGCTACCTATCTAGATATTGCGTGCACATATTATTTTAAATTCTTCAGGCGTTGATCAAACGAAGGGACACAAGGATGTCCAATGTCAAGATTTCCTACATGATGCCATGAAGACAAGATCTAATGATCTTCCTATAGGATTGAAGACATTGTGCTTGAGAGAAGGTTATATAAAGGTAGATAATTATATCAAATGATAGAATATGTTAACTAATTTATATGATGCTTAGATATGTAAACTTTCACATCTTTTTGGAGTTTACAATTTATCGCTTGAGAATAATCTGTTATAGTCTTTTTAATAATACAATCTTTAACTTCACAAACATGAATATTTTCAGCAGCATCGAACCTACGAGTCGGCCGAATTTAACAGTAAATTTAAAGAATGTCGGCCATACTCGTTTCAACAGCAACTCGTAACTCAGCAAACAGTCACGTGATGTGTATAGGTGATTGAACGAGTGCGACATACGCTAAGAAGAAGAAGTGAGAAGAGGACGATCACAAGCTTTTTGTATCTGAGGTCATGAATAGCGCAATCCCTGAAAACCGCCAGAAATAAGGAATGTTTATGTCTTATCCTTAAAAATTATTTGGAACAAAAAACTTAATTAAGCGGTTCTTTGATCAGAATTTTTCCTAGTCGAATATTAAATCAGAGTGCATTAGTGTTCGAGATACTAGAGAAAATGTAGTATTTTCTACATTGTTCCTGGATTTAATCATTCAGTACAAGCATGAATACTGCAGAATTCAATATAGCACATATATTTAATTTTCTGTAGACCTATTGGAATACTCTTTGTAATTTAGGGCTCCTCTCATATCTGAGAATGCTTTGTCATCAAAGGAAAGTTTTGACATATTTTGTCATTAGTAATACAGTATAGTTATATAGTGATATATATTATTATAATTTTTAATATATATATATATATATATATATATATATATATATATATACATATTTATATATATATACATATATATATATATATATATATATATATATATATATAATAAATATTATAGAAATATATATATAATATATATTTATATATACAGTATATATATATATATATATATATATATATATATATATTTACATACATGTATATATCTAATATTTAAATATAAATATTATATAATATATAATAATAATATATATTATATTATTAAGTAAAATATAGTAATATATTCACTTGTATTGATCATTGTTCTCAGCAACATTACGGACATCACTTTTATGCCAAAGCTGCAAATGCCGTGAGGAGCATTGTGTCCGAGTACGATGAACTCTTCCAACAGTACGACGTCATCATCATGCCAACTATCAAATACAAAGCGCCAAAGCTACCTGACACAGGGAAGCTTCAAATTAAAGGTTTAAGTATCTGATTGTATTTTGCAGCATTTATATATCTCTATTTTTATTTAATGTAGTAAAACATTATGTTTGTTGCGTTTGAGCACGTGAAAGTTTCAACAGTTGAAAAACGCTAATGTCTAAACTTTAGTGTGACTTGACCTTTACATCGCAAGGGTATGCGTTTGAATCGAAGCACCTAAGAAAGACGTTTTAGCATGCTTTCATAGTTGATTAATATCTCAGACAAATATCTTTCCTCTCTTTGCAAAAATTCAACTGTTCCCACTTATTGGCATCACAATTCACTGACGTATCATCATCATCCTCTAATGAAGCACAGCTTAACCAGGGTCGGGATACAAATAGACTATCTCAAATCCTCTCTGTCCTACATCATATCATCAGTCAATCCCCTATTTGAGACTTTTCCATTCGTTTAAGTATTTGTAGCAATTTCTGGAGCCTAGGCGCTAATTCACTAACTTTTAATAAAAAAATATTGATACGCACCCATAACAGCACAGAACATATTTAAAAGATTATAATAACACGTCTAACGTTAATGTTCATATAATTTATAGAGTTTCTAGAGGAGCACATGCGTATGACTGACAACACTATATCGTACAACGCTACGGGACATCCGGCCATCAACATTAACGTGGGATACTCTGAGGGACTTCCGGTGGGAATGATGATCGTGGGGCGTCACTGGGAGGATGCGCTGGTGCTAAGGGTCGCTCGGGCTGTCGAGATGCAGACTTGTAAGAATAGTGCTTGACGAAGAGTTCTTAACTATTATCTGTTGAATAATTGATTGATTAAGACTTAAAGTTAAGCGTTACTTATTAAACATGCATCGAGGACCCGATTATACATGTAATTATTACATTATGTTTGTCATATTCGCAGCCATAATAGGGGGTGTAGAAAGCAGAATTTAGACAGACAGTTGATATATGTGTTAAGAAATAGGAAGAATAGTTGGATAGGATACATTCTAAGGGGGAAAGTATACAAAAATTGGCAATAGAAGGTAGAATGGAAAGAAATAGAAGCAGAGGCAGGCCGAGATTATGTATGTTAGATGATTTAAAGACTCACTCATATGTGGAAATGAAGAGGAAAGCGTAAGACAGAGAAGAGTGGAGGCGTTATATACCTTGGACCTGCCCGTAGGCAGTGCACTATGAGAAAGATAGAATAGAAAGCATTGCGTTTTATAAAGAACGAACTGTACATTTTTATATTTATCTAACAAAATAATGGTGACTCAACAGCGTAATTAATACGTAGCTATTTATATTACATACATTTGCAGTTAATTACCAATTTAAAATATGATTTTGTCTCCGTAGAATATCTTTAAGTATAATATAGACAGTAAGACCATAATGAATGCGAACACTTCAATCTTGTATTTGAGCAATTTAAAACAATTTCTAATCTTTCGATAAATGTTTCTGCCAAGGAATGAAATTGTTGAGTTTTATGGCTCGTGTTAGCGACAATGTAAAAGCCATTGAGAACGAAGATGAATTAATAATTTGAGTGAAATTAAATAATTAATCTTTAGTTTTAGTTCTTTACAATTATATTGTAATATATTAGTTATTTGGGAACGATATTGTTTCAATATGTGAACGAGGCTTTGACTACGTAAATCTTATTTATTTTTATTGACTTAAATCATCATCATAATAATAATCATCATCATCGTCGTCGTAGTCGTCGTCGTCATCGTCACCATCATCATCATCATCATCATCATCATCATCATCATCATCATAATCATATCGTCATCACAGCCATTGCCACCGCCACCAACACCACCACCATCATCATCGTCATCGTCTTCCCTTTAATCCTAGTTTAACTGTATCTCGTAATTAATTAAAATGTTCTTAAATTACTCTATATTGTTACACAACTGCGCGTCAGCTACATGACCAATTAATTTCTTGCGGCCGTACTATATAAAGCTGGCAGGGACTGCTGTGCAAAAGTTTGCGTTTTTTCTCATATTGATACTGGAATACAATACGATACAAATAGAGACTGCAAGATGGGTAAGTCCTTTGGTTCGCTGCAGAATATTAATGTTCGGATTAGACGCTGCCGGTAAGTCTACGATCCTCTACAAACTAAATCTGGGAGAAATCGTCACCATTCATAATTTTGGATTTAACGTTGAGACGGTTGAGTAGATGGAAATAAACTTCATGGAAACATGGAAACAAATACTTAACTACCACTACACAATATTTTTAAACCGAATTAATGGAAGAAGACAATCCGTACAGCATACTAATTAATATGTCATAAGTACTAATTAATATTTTATAAACACGGTTTATGTTATACATAAGTATTTATATATCTACATAAAAGCAATATCCACATTTTAAAACCTCACGCACTTTCACAAAACTGAAAAATTATCATCAAACATTAATTAATTATAGATTTATAAGATCATAAGTCCCTAATACGATTCGCATTAAGTTCAATACAGTGCAATATAAAATTAAAGACCGGGTTATGCATGTAATTATTAAAAAATAAATTTTATTAAAATAGTTTGATTTTTGTTGATTATTCTTATCTTATAAGGCAATTTCCACGTGTTGTGCTCGGGTGTGGTTGGACCACTGCAGAATATGGCAACCGATCTGCCGCGTGTACGTAAGAGGCGACTAAAGGCAGGAGCTGAGGATGGCAAGAGGGGACCCACCTCACCATAAAATATTTTCCCTCAGGATTAAATGGTAATTAATCCATCTAACTGAGGAAGGCAACGGGAAACCACCTCAGAGGCCATATTTTTCCCAAGCTATAGGCTACATAAGGTATGTATAGGGCATAGACTTTGTGAAGGGATTAACATGTTGATCAAAGGAGTGCACTTATATAGCGAGAAAATAGACTTTGAGTTTGAATATGTACCTTGAACCTGCCACTTGGCAGTACACCGAAGAGATACGGCAATTTAGACAGTAAAAATCCAACTATAAAGAAACACATTGTAAAAGTGTCACTTTCGAGATTCAAATCAAGCAGTATATTATGATGATATCGTATAATGCAATTTATGAGCCAGGTCTACAAAAGTCAACGTATGCTTAGTATATTTCACAATATGTTAAGCCTCTCGCTATAAGAAAATTAGTACTAGTTCATAGCTAGTATAACGATATGGACTAATTATGTTAGTTTCTAAGTGCAGATATAAACTGTTGATATGCAATAGGCATAAGATTGTGTGAATAAATAAATAAATTCTCTCAGAGTACGAATAAATTATGAAAGATAACGTTTTGCTTCTTCAATGATCTCAGAAGCAGCTTCTTGGGCTCTCTCGGCATGATCTCTACAGTATTTCGTATGGGGAGTTTGTTGATCACTATCATACGGGTATCTCATTCTAGCAGGATTACCCAACAGACTCATATTCAATACAGGTGATGAAATCTTCGCCTCTAGATGACGTACACGTAATTCATTATCACGCGCTATGATCTTACCAGACAATTCATTGAGATCATGTCCTTCGTGCCTTAGTTCTCTGGTGTTCTTGATCAAAATTGCTTTTATCGCTTTTTCTGCTGCCTGCAGAAATACACCATTGAACTTAATATAAATTATCTTGAGTGATATAATTAGTACATAATTTAAAATGCTATTATTTCTAAATAACGATGACGTTAATTACTAGGTTAAATTTAGTTAAGACAAAATTATTTTGATTTCTGTTTATGAAATATATTAGAAAACGTTTAAGGGACAAACACAGAAACCATCGCCAATCCTGCATCACACTGTGAGCCTCAAAAACATATTTTCAGTAATTTTCCCATAACTTGGGCATGTGTGAACGGATTTTTTAACTTTTCAGAAAGTTACAAAATTAAAAGTTACGAATTAGAAAGTTACCAATTAGAAAGAGAAAGAAACATAACATAACTAACCTAAATCTACTTTTGTGACACTTACGGCTTAATGTAAACAATAATAGACGATTTTAATAAACATAGTCTGATTTGTTATAAATTTTAGATTGGTTGCCTTCCAATGAAGATAAAGCGCTCACTGAAAATTGTACCTCAAAAAGGGATAGGGTACACGTAGATTGCTTGCTGAATTTCCAACCAAAAACTGAACTCAGGGAAGTTAGATTATTTAGTGAAGAAATTACGCCGGACTAAGCTTTTCCAACGATAGAAAGAATGATAGTGGGCGACCAAAGAGCATAAGAACAGAAACGAAAAAAGCGCCCTGCGGCTTAACCTTAGTGCCTTGGTGCAACAGTAAATGTGCCATATGAGACGTTGCTGTCATTGACACTATGAATTCCGTCGGAATTGATTTCATTAAAGACATAGGCAGACTTATTGCAGAGCAAACCAGCGATAAGCGAGAGACATGTTTTCTTCGGCAAAGGTTTTTCACGACTTTGCAGATATTTAATGCAATCTACTTCAGCAATTCTTTTAAGCAGCTAGTTGACTTCAAGTAGCCGGGTGGCGATTCAGCACGTATTGCTCTAATCGTTTTGTCAAACCTCAGGTTCTTTACACCCGTAATAAAAATAATATAAAAATAATATAAAATATTAATATAAAATAATAATATGAATAATAATAATATTATTATATTAGTTTATTATATTATATTTTTATTGTTATTGTGATTATTATTATTTTTAATCATTATATTTATCATTATCATTATTTATGATTATCATTCTCATTGTCATTATTACAAAAATGCAGTTAAAATAAATCATTTACACTCTGAGAAGCCACATTAGCAAAAGTGTCGCGGAAGCAAACAGCATTGAAACGCTGGAGAGCAATAGATTGCAATAGATATTTTATTATTGTTATTATTATAAATAACAATAAATTATTATAAATTGAGTTTGTAACTGTTACTAGAGAAGTTAAGCTTTACATAATTAAATATCACTTTGTACAAAAACAACAGGGAACAAATTTTGATAGTACAAGTAACCTTGATTAGCATATTCATTAGCAACACTAAGAGGCTGTTACTATGTCATTTATGAACTTCAGAGGTAAAACAATGAATGTCTTAAAAGCGTAGGTGTAACGTCCTGAAGTTTTAAATGACAGTTCCTGAGGTGAATTGTACCCTCGTGGGTTCGAATCCAAGCCGCGCTTATCTGAGAGTAAAATCTCGGACATTCACTTGACTGGTTACACAGAAAATGGAATAAATTGCCTAACGGTTGAAACATGTGGCATTAAAAAGTGATAGATATCAACATAGTTGATCATTTCACTATAATGCGTGTTTACTTTATTATTTGCATGTAATGTAAATATTATTATTATAAGCTCTGAGAGTGTAAATAGATCCCTATATGTTGAGTAAATTTCACCTAGTTAGTAAAGATGCAGAAATTTAATGTACAATATCAATATATATCGGGGAGGGGATATAGCATAATGGTTAGAGTGTTCGCATCGGATACAAGTTGTCGGGGTTCAAAGCCCAGGTCAGTCAAGTATTGCTGGATATCCTTTTGGGCCCATGAAAGATTAATCTTGTATCGGATCTTGCCGCCGATTGGCTCTATCAATAGCAAAGATATGATTAACCATGGAAAGGATTAACAATAATCTGCCAGGAACCTGTAAAGCGGTCTCTAAGACCGGATACCGGCCATGACACCGCTATAGAAATTGTCGGTTGCTATTATTATTATTAAAACTGGTAAAGCCAAGGTTAACGTCAGTTTCATCACTCGAAAGCGATGTCAATGACGGGCCAGCCCAGGATTTGAACCCCGCATCATCTGATCGGCGGTCGAGTATTTTACCGACTTATTATTATTAATAGATATTAATAGCATTTAATCACCCAAATATATAACAAATTCAGAGTAATAATCGACGGCTTGGCCACTACTCTTAATTACATCTTAATTACATCTTAATTACATCTTAATTACATCGTAATTACATCTTAATTACATCTTAATTACATCTTAATTACATCTTAATTACATCTTAATTACATCTTAATTACATCTTAATTACATCTTAATTACATCTTAATTGCATCTTAATTACATCTTAATTGCATCTTAATTACATCTTAATTGCATCAAATAAAACCAAATAGTTAACCAAATAAAATGTACGTATTCAACGGACCGATTTCCTTCTGATCCAAGAAATTATAGAAAGAATAAATTTCTAATTTAATAATAATCAAACTGAGACATTAAGATTTAAAGGAATGCAACTTGAACACTATTCACTAGCCAATCATTAAACAATTAAATGCATAAACTATACATTTTGTAGTGATATTCCTGAAGTAATAAGAAGAAGAAAATAAATCAAACCTGGTGATATTTATAGCAAATCCACTCGTGAAATGTTTCAAAGCCCGAGTTCATTTGATCAATTAGCATATCATTTGTGGCAGACTCGAAATCAAACTGAGCCTGTTGCAGCCATAAATCAGCTGCTCTATCAATGTCTGGGTCGTCATCTGCAGATGAATTTGATTCTGAGTAATTAGACGGCTCCTCGTCAGAACTGTTGGTGGATTCTGTATTATCGCTAGCGTTATCAGGATCAGCTCTTGCCTCAAAAAATTCTTCCTCCTCTAAGTCATTCAAATCCATGACACCCATGTCATCCAGGCATCTTTCCATTTCACTGGGTTTGCAGTTTATAATTGGAGGAATCAAATAAAGAACATTTTCTAGGCGATTTTGTGTAACACGATTTAAAACCTCGGCGAGTTTGGTATTTAAGACATCGCTTGACACTTTCTTTTTAACATTCCTGCTTAGATAGACCATTGTGCCATCAATGAAATACGGTACGTCTGCTGTGCTACCTTCGATTTCTCTACCAGTCGCTATCTCACGGAGCTCGGTTGTTACGATATCCTGCTCAAATACTTTGAAATTTTCTAATCGTGATAATTCAGCCATCAGCCATATTTTATTAATTTTACAAACGACTTCTCTCGTGACCAGTGCGTATCTAAGTAACCTAACTATTGAACGCTGAAAGGGCAAACTTCGAAATTTGTTCTCTAACTCGCCATATGTCCGTTGGTCATAGTTATGTTTAAGTTTCTCTATGATAACTTTCGAGAGAGTTGTAGGTCTAAATTCCTCTGGGATCAAATCTATCTTCTTCTCTGCTACTTCCTGAGTTAGATTCATATCATCGTCTCTGCTGAAATCTACAAATAGCAAGGGCTTGTCAAATTTTTCTAATCTCTTGAGTTGAAAAGACTTATCATCGATTACAATTTCTGTAGAAGGATAAAGACGTACTGCTGAATGATCCCCTTCTTTCATTCCAGCTTCAATAGTTTTACCAGGAAGAAAAAATCTATTTCCTGAAAATTCCTCAGACGATACGTTTCTCGGGATGATCAAAAGTAAGCTCTTCACGGTTTTATTTACTTTCAATCTTTCATCTGGAGTCAAATGTAGGTTACCTCTTCGAACAATATGTGATTGAAATTTAGCGAGAATGTAAATATACTGACTTACAGTGGCTTGTTCTGGAATGTCTAGACTTCCTATTACATTTCTACAGGACTGAAATTCAGTTGGTAGTACGTACATATAAGGCGGAAACTCGAAGGAATCGTTAAAGACAACTTTTCTTGTGGATACAAGAGTTGTGCCATTATCTACAGCTATACATGGAATTTTCTTTAACAATCTTCGATTGTTCTCTTTCATTAACTGACGAGAAGACGAAAAGAGATCATCAAGGTACTTAAAGCACTTGGTCAGAACTTCGTAAATTGCGTTAGATGTTTCTCTATCTCTTTCTCTGCTTGGATTGGTGCAGATATTTGATATATGTTGCACAACATCATCCTCTGTTGGTTTTAATCGCATATTAAATTGTCTGCTTAAATCTGACAGCTGAGAGTCATTGAACATCTGCGTAAACCATCCTGGTAAGATAGAGCCAATTGTGAACACAACATCAGAATATTTGTCGAGAAATGCATTATTCAGACAAATTGCATTTGCATTATAGCTTTTGTACGTGTGTCCTCCAACAACTATAAATTTATTTGACATTTGTTGACTTAAGATGAATTTAATGTCTTTAAGTTCGTCGCAGTCCTGTTGTTTAAGGCATTTAATATTTTGCACAATATACTTAAGTAACAATTTGATCGTTGTTTCCAACGAGTCCCCTGAATTGTCATCTATCCTCCGCTGAATGTGCAACGAAAATGAAAGAATATGACTTATTACATCTTGAATTAGGCCACACTTTCGCAGAAAAGGAAGCCATTCTGGTGTTATAAATAGTTCTGGTGGAAATTCGCAAATATCCGACATTACTGTAAAGAGTTCTACTTCCGGATCAAAGAAATCAGAGATTCTTCTTAGCTTGCGACTCTTCGGGTCATCAATAAGCTTCTGATTCATTAATGACTCTCGCATTTGATTAATTTCCGGGTCATTTACTGAAATATACGACTGGAACCACTTATTTCGTATAAACTCCAAATGACGAATGCGTCTTTCGAACGACATTGATGGCAGAAGCTTGCAGATAAATCTAAAATAAAGTTCACTTTCACTTAAGTGGTGACAATCAAGATAATCTAAGAGAGGTCTCAGTTTATCGTCACTTCGCAAAACAATGCACTTCTCACTGCATCCTTCGATGTAAGAATGCATTTCTGTAACATCAGGTATTTGACTATTTTGTGGAAGTAAAAACACTTGGTATCCATTTTTTAAATCGGTGAATTGTCCCAGTATACTTCTGTAAATATAAAGCTTCTTCAGTGTAATCTTTGCCTCGTCTAATCTACGATATTCGCTGAAATGGGATGCCAGGTAGTCCAATAAGTTCTTCTTTTCTTCTTGTGCCAAATCTAGAGAGCCATCAGTCCAGTCCGATAAAGCCTTTATAACCAAATTTGACACTGGACACGTGTCCTTACCAGATAACAGAGCGAACAGATCTATATGAGAGTTGGTACCATCCTCTGTCTCTGCTACTATAAATGGAAGTTTCATTTTGCGTAAGATTGGATACAATATCGGTAAAGAGGCTCTAATATGAGTCTCGGTTAAAACACGTCCTATTTTACTAATTGAGATTAAGATTTCACGTCGAGATTCACATTCGTAAACACACACAGGGAGTAGATTCCATGATTCAATAACTCGCAGACAATCCCTTGCCAATTTCACCTTGCGACTTAATTCCACCTTTTCACTGCCTAGTTTTCTTTCTATTTCGTATTCTATAAAATTCCATAAGTTCGAAAGCCATTGCTTAGTCCTAATTTCACCTACATCATCTTCAAAATTGAGTCTGTTGCTCAACTCTTTCAGGGAAGTAGAATTGTTTTTGTAGTGATCATTCCCAATCCACGAAGGAAGAAACGACTCAAAATCTTTGATAGTGAATATCTTACAAACCTTTTGATCGTCCGCATTTGTTGGATCCCAATCAACTATTTCAACAATATCAGCATGGACAAACTGTTTCGAGGCGTGCGGAACAATACTGCTAAATTTTGAAACGAATTTTCTGCTTTCTCTGCTAAATCTTGTTACGCAACCATTTTGTGTGACAAGTAGAGGTGCACCATACAAACATTTTTTCAGATTAGGATATTTCCTGCAATATTTAAGGATGCACTTAACAGCATCAAGAGCAGAAACATCCTCAAAATCCGGAAATTTTTCACAGAAATCAAAGATATTTATGTCTTTTGTCTTATAGAACTCAATAACGTTTTTTGGACTCGACTTTTGCACTTCAATTTCACATGATTTAAAATTCTGACAAATCGTCGGTGTAGTTTCAAATAGCACAAATCCGCACTTTGCCAGCAATTTTCGTAGTAACTCTTCTTGTTGGTCATTTTGCTCTGAAAATGCTTTTGATTGATTGAGTGAAATAGTATCAAAATAGCCGTTGCTAATGTCCAGCCATTTCAATGGTTCATCGGCACTATTTCTTTGAACAGGAAACACTGGTTCTTTTGCAATTATTTTGTAAAATGCTGTTGCTATGTTTCGCTCTGGTAAAAAATTTGATTTTGGAACATCAGGAAATATTGCTTGATATGATTTTAAACCTATTATCTTTAAGTCTACTAACCGTTTGGCAGTAAGAAGTAGAATTGAATAAGCAGATGCTATAAGACTGCCCATCAAATAAGGGTTCCAATTTCGTCCCTGCTCATCAATTTCTTCGTTAAGAAGGTTTCGACGATTGTCGTGGTCAAGAAGAAAGCAACCGTTAACATGTACCGGCAATTCCATCTTTATTGGCAATGGTAGTGAACAGAACAGATATTGAAAAGACTGGCCATTTTTGTCTTGTAGTTCTTTACTTTGATGTCCCTTGTCTTGCAATTCTTCATTAGGAACTTCCTTCAGTTCAAATGCAACTCCAGTTCTGGGCATCACGGTTAGTCTGCCTAGCTTCACCTGATTGACTATATTTAACGGTAGTGTGCTTGGATTTTGGAAGCCACAATTCTGCGCTATTAGATATTCCTTTTCAGTTGTATAGTTATCAGTTATTCTCAGTTTATAAACTATTGATCTACAGAAAGTATCGCTTAAATAATTGCCCTTGTCTCTTATAGTACGAGCCAGTTCCTGACAGGTCTTTATGAAGTCACTAAATTCGTCGTCAATTGCTGTTAGTTCTGGTCCCATTTTTTCCGATTTCAAGGTATATAAGACCGTAGAGTTATTCTTATCTTTATCGACTCTCTTCAACGATATTTCTTTAATGTTGTTGACAAATAATAAGTGTAAGTGGAATTCATCCTTCATATTGATCAAATCTTGTTCAATTGAGTCGATGGTACGAATTGTTCCTGACAAATTTGAGGCGCTAGTTCTAAGTGGCAATCGAAATAAGGATCCACCTGCAGTTCCAAATTCATTTTCTAGATAGCCTTCAAATACATCAGGAAAGTCTTCCTTTAACGTTTCTATGTCTTCATATATAGCTCCGGGAGTATCATTGCTCAATTTACTAACAAACTGTTTTGTAGGATCAAACACACAAAGAACTCTGTCTGATTCAACACTAGTTAGTATGCTTGGGGCGTCAGTTAAGTGATATACGGAATTGAAACCTACTCCGTGTTGGCCGATTTTTGCCAAATCTTTATTCTTGCTTCCCTCACCAAGATTTTGAATTCCTTTTAGATCCCTTTTTGTAAACGGCATATCGTTAAAGATGCATACGGCGGGCCCTTGAAGTCTCTTCCAATCCTCGCAAAATACATCTTCGTTTCGTAGATTTCTTGCATCTAAAATTATTTCCATTTTGGATGCTCCAGCGTCGTCCGCATTTTGAATTAATTCTTTAAATGTCTCCATTCCAAAAGGAGTTGTTTTCAGTAACTTACTTATACGATTAGTGAGTTCTTCTCTTTGACCAAATGGTTTTTTGCGCGGATTAAGAATGTGCTCAGTCTTCAGGTTGACTCCTAAAGTTTTAGCATCTTCTCTGGGAATATCCTCGCTACATTGATAAGTACCGGATAATTCCTTTCCTTGTATGGTGGACGACGCGGTGTCACACCACAGGCTGCGAGCGTCACGTAGTATATGATCTTTGTCAGGTAAAAACACATTTTTACCGGTTAATTGCTTATCGGGTTTTTCTGAATTTCTCACCGCTTTGGCAAGATCAGTAACGATGATACAAACAATTTTATAATCCTCTTTCTCAAGGATTCTCTCTTCTTTAGAAGCCTTCATATCTTTCAATACTTTAAGGAAATTTCCAATGTCAAATTGTGCCTGAATTTCAATTGCGTCGATAAAAGATGTATAGCTATTATACATGAGTTTGGGAATCCCCGAGATATAAGGTAAACACTGTTGGCTACCGCTGTATTCCAAAGCACAGTTACTTGGAAGTATAAAATTATCGTCTATGAATAAACAGGGAAAATTCTTTAGTTTCTCCTTAAGTTTCGGTGTCAATGTAGAACTCTTATTATTAAGTGCATCATAGATATCTGCAGTCATACTACTAACTTCACGTATTACGTCTGTACCTCTTGAAGACCAAATTTCCTTTGTTGATCTCTTTGTCTCATTATACCAATTTACTACATTATGCAAATGGTCAATGATGATTTCAATATCTGGATCGCCTAGCCAATTGAAGATTTTTGACATGTTTGGCCAAATATCGGAGTTAACGACCGGTTTTATTGTTCCAATTAAATTGGAAAACTTTCTCGCTGAAACCTGATTAGGTGACACATACTCGTGGCAAAATTTCAGTGTTTCTGGGTAGCGATCAGGTGTAGACTGTTCAGGATATATCCAAGCCAACTTCTGCAGAGTCCTTAATCTATTTCTGTGATCGTTGTTCTGGAATATTCTAATGCATGTTCTTTCTACTAATCTCATTACAGCTAAACATCTTCGTTCATCTGGAGCATCAGCAGTTAATTTCGCTGCAGTTTCGATATCAACAACTGTTATGTCGTTCACAGTCTTTAAGCCTAACTGAAGTAAGAGACTTTGATATTCGGAACGTGCAAATTCCCCAGATGGAAAATTTTCTAAATTGTTGTAAATAAGCTTCATTTCTTCATCATTCGGGTCAAACAGGGCGCCAGGACATTTAGGCTTTCCAGACGCAGTTACGACGAAAGGAATAGAGGATACTTGTTTAATAAACAATTCGTTTCCAAGGGAGCTTTCAAAATCTTTCAATACTTGTTTCATTACTTGTTCTACCTCAGCTGTGCTATATTTATTGTTTAGTATTCCAGGGAATACATATTGCAAGATGATATCAAGCGGCTCTAAATCAACAACATTTAGCAATTTTGCTAGATATTTTGTTTCTTCGTCATTCAGCATAATCATTTTCACTGGCACTCTTATGTCGCACTTAAAATTGCTACTACTAATGTTGACTTCGGAAGCAGGTATGAAATGAGAATTGCAGAATCCACTTTCTCTGACTGATTCAAACAAGGCTAATCCATTGAGAACATGCATTTCGGGTGGAGGAAGCGACACGGCACCAATATTCATCAGCTTTTGAGCAATAAATTTTCTCATCGCAATTTTACGCTCAGACGGAACTGAATTCAGTTTGCGCCTTACTTCATCCAATCCTATTCTTCTGATACATTCAAATATCCCAACGGGATTAAATGCAAACACACACTTGTTGAATATTCCTTCGCAATCTCGAATGTATCCGGGTAAATTTTCCACAATAATGAAGCCAATGTGAGAGCAACACTGCTTCACTCTTTCATCCACAGACTCGTCAGCGACGATGATAGGCAGGTTTGACGATAACTTAATCATTCTTGTTAAAGTGGTATCAAGCGGAATCAGGTGCAAACCATGCTCAAGAAGATGATCCAATCTTATCTGTTTTCGTAAGTAATGCCAGAGCCGTTCCAGATAGGATAAGTTAAAATATATCTTCCGTAATGATTTAATGACCTCATTAGAATGCTCAAATCCAGGAACCAAAGGCAACAGCTGCAAAAATGTATCTGAATTCATTTCAGAAAGTTGCGTTGTACCTGTATGTACAAATGCAGATACAATTACGATCAGATACATAAGCAATTACTAAATTTTGAATGAGGCGTATAATTGTAAGTTAACAGATAAAAGATATTGCACATGGGTTTGAGATATTGTTGAGCATACAACAACAACATTGTTTTAAATATTTTTTAAATTCACGGAATTATCTAAAATCAATGCTATGAAACTCTCTCTCTCTCTTTTAATCCCAACCGTAGTTACAACCGGGATTCAAGGGAAAAATTCTAATTTATTTTTTTTTACATACTCTATATTTTACATTTGTTTAGAGTAAACTATGAAACGAAACCGAACTAAAATAAATTTATATTTTAAAATTTATATCCATCTAGACAACATTGATTTGTCTACTAACCCATTCTTGATACAGATTTCAATTGATCTGTCAATGTTGGATCATCCTGACGAATTCTTAGAAACCTGTACTCCAAACCTGGAAATAAGTGTGCACTGTGTTCGTCAGACGCAAAATATATTCTGGGATCAATATTTTGCGTGAAACGAATCCATTTTCCGTTTTGCAGAGGTAGTAGAGGTGCATCAATGATTCTTTGACCAACTATATGTCTTGAATTAGAGTCAAATGTTAAATCGGATAAAATGTATCTCAATAATTCAAATCGCATTTCATCCGATATTCGTATTGTATCCGATACTATGATCGCCTGTGCATTATTTGATTTCAGTAAAAAAGATAACGTGCCTGGCGTTACCTTCCTTGATAAATGCTGTCTTCCGTAACTTTCCATCTGAAGCAGAACGTGACTTGGTACCGATACTAGTTTCATATTGAGAATCTGTAAAACTGTCTGAATGCATTGAGATAAACATTGGCCTTCATTCCACAAATCGAAATATGAAGTGTTAGTTACTGCAGATAGTTCCATTTCATTAGATTTAATGTTCCGTGATAGCCAAATTCTGGAGTCGTCTTTGAATAAGAGTTGATAGAAGACTTTCAGAGTATCTTTCCACTCATTTCTGGCGGCTGCATTGTTCTGCATAATAGAGTAAATAATATTGACAGCTCTTTTGACACTAATAGACTTTAGCACCTGCAGTGATAAGATTGCCTTACAAAATTCCAGCATCGCCTTCGGTATTGTATCATTTAATAGAATTTTGTTCCATTTTACATCGTCACTGCTACTGTCTTGCTGATCATCTGCCAGTTTTATTTTGCTCCTGCTTTGATCCACTGCGAAACAACCGTGCACGTGCAGATTATACCCAGTCGGACTTTCTATTTCGATAGGGAGAGGTAGATAACAAAATATTTTCCCCTGCGGCTTTTGCGTCGATGAGTTTCCTGTTGAATAATCTATCACATCGGACTCTCTTAATGCCAAACCCACCTTTGGATCGGTCGATATTCTGGATCTGATCGCACTGATCTCTCTTGAATCAGTATCAGGTGCCCTGTATAACAATATCCACCACTTACTTTCAAGTGAGCGCGAACTTTTTCCATCCCACTGAGTGTCTGTAGTATATTTGACTGTTACTTCCTGAAGGACAGGGGGATTTGCGACACGATTGGAAGGAGTAAGAGGAATAGTATTTGCACTCTTAGTCAGTACAAATAATCTTTCTACGCTACCAGCAGTATGTCTCACAAATGCTTCCACTTTTGTCAATTTACTGAGAAATAAAAGAACTTCATTCGCTTCATTCATCAGTGCACCAAACAATCGTCTAATATCGGCAGATTGATATATCTTCTCAGACAACTGGGATCCTCCAACTGTGCGAAGAGGAAAGCGGAGCAGTGTTTTATTTCTGTAGCCGTTCTCTAACGACTCTCTCAAGTCTTCGGACTGAAAGATTGGCAAACAAAATGGTTGAAACTGATTCCAGATTTGCCTCATATCCTCACGATCTTTTCCAATTTGTAGATTCCATAGTCTACACGATGATTTAATATGTGTTAGTGGATGATCAAAATATGTTTCATGCGGATCGATGAAACCAATTCCGTATTTACTCAGTATTCCAGGGAAGTCTGAAATAAAAGAATTAAAAAGTCTATAAATTGGATTATGTCTATTTTAATTCACTGAAAGAAAATTGGTCTGGCATCATTCTAAATTAAACATACAGTTCTAGTAATTGACATACATGTATGCATATAATTATATATATACATATATATATATATATATATATATATATATATATATATATATATATATATATATATTAGTGCACTGCCTACTGGCAGGTCAATGGTATATAAAGCCTCCACTTTTCTCTAACTGCGAATCAGTATGTCCGGGGTTCAAGTCCTGTGCTCTCCCGTCACTGTCATCGCTTTCGAGTGAGGACATTAATATAATATAATAATAAACAGACATTAATATAAGCTTTACCAGCTTGTATATATCTTATCTTAGAGCACTGCATACTGGCAGGTCCATGGTATATAATGCCTCCACTCATCTATATCTTCCGCTATCCTCTTCCTGTGTCCACATGAAATCTATTGACAATAGGTCTAGATGTAGAAAACAGCCTCCTTTGCTGAGATTCTGCGTTGGACTCCTCTTCATTGCCATATATTCCATATATTCTTAATGATCCGACTTCAGCTAACCCTCTTAAATATTACCAAATCACATTGCATGAGTGCAGCTTCCAATACCTTCGTCCTGCATTTTACATCTTTCAATATTTTCGTCTATTATTTGACACCTTTCAATTTCCAACAATTATTTTAGAGTGTGAAAACAACGAATAGTAGTTGTCACTGCTCATTTAGAAATAGTGATCTATAGCATGTGCATGAGGTCCTTTGTACTCTTCATAATTAGTCTTCAATGATAGGCCAAAATGAAGCGCTAGTGGCGCTTTTGAAGAAAGAATACTGAATAACTTTTTAACTATATGCTAGGATTTTCGAGTGTAAAATACATCAAGACATTAACCTGTCATATGAAGTACCGATTTGAAGCCAACCCCAAATCTCCCAATTTTGTCTGTAGCTCTACGCTTAATGCTATCATGAAGAAGGCAAATGCCTTTCCAGTCTTCGTCCTGAAACTCTGCGTTATTGTAGGCATAGAGAGCGGGACCCTGAAGAAACACAAGCAAATTTCATAGTTGTCTACTAGGCCTAATAGTGCGAAGCTTATTACAACACGTACAGATAAATTTACAAATGAAGAAACTAAAATAGACATAAATTATCATAAATTAAACAGCATCTACGCATACGCATTTAATTTAAAACAGTCAATTGTGTGGTAATACCGACGGTTTTACTGCATTCATTATTCAGACTTGAATTGACTTCGCCAGCCGCTAATAATTACAGTATTGGGGCACAGAGCTAAAGCGCCTATCTGTAGAGAAGGCTGCTTCGCATTATAGTTGCGATCGGAACTGTAGGCCTACACGAAGGTTGGTTTTTTTATGTTTTGTAGATTTAATTTCGCAATGTGCAAACGCATATATGGCCTATTGTATGCAGGTTTTTGGTCGTATGGTTACGTACATGACAACCGCATGTGTTTATAGAGTTTCCTTTCTCAGCTTATGTTTTTGTAGTTTTCGATAATTTCTCCTTGCCATTAGTGAGAGTCGCCTTTTGACGGTGCAACTATTGCAGCTGGCGCGGATTTAAGAATAACCTTCGAACACCTTGGGATGTTTTCATTTAAAGCCGTCAACATTCTATCTTCCAAGGTGTAATACCTAACCATGTACTAACCGCGCCCGAATTGACTTAACTTCGTTCATTTACGCACAGCTAAACTGAGTGCGCTAAATCACTACTACGTACAGTAGGCTATATGTATTTTAATGATACGGAGAATTGTTTCCGGTAAACACGCATAATATTGCTGGCGTAGTTGTAAAGTACAGTGAAAACTTACTCAATAAAATTTCATCTTTCGTTATACCCTATCCACTTTGATCATCTTCTATCACCATTCTTCTTCTAATGCGAATCCTCTGCTATTGACCTTCCAGCTTTGCTATACAGATTTTCCGCATATTATATCTTTATCTATATCTTTATATTACATCGTTTATTTATATCTTTAGTTCAGCGTATTTGTCATCTCCCTCTCTCTCTCTCTTAGTTCATTGTCTACTGGCAGGTCCATGGTAAATTACACCTCCACTCTATTCTGTCTTCAATTGTTATGTTCACTATATAATGTGATAGCATTTTCTTTTGAATAAAATAACAAAAAATCTCATTAAAAATTAATCTATATGTGCTATACTATATTTTGTAAAAACTCATTAAGAAGTTTAAAAGTATAAAGCAAGTACAAATATAAACATATACTTGAAATTTCTGTAGTTCAGGATGGTAGAGGTTTGTAGTTGGGTAACTCCCTTCGTCGAGTAGAAATTTTATCTCAGTTGCTCCAGCATCTTCTGCGTTCTGTATCAATTCCTGCGTAGAGATGAAATTTTGAATAATAGCATCATTTTCAGTAACATTCTACAAAAGTTTCATAATTATTGAAGAAACCTAAGAAATATTTAATTTAATACAAACCATTCAAACAATAGAAATGTAGATTTAGATGCAAACTAATGTGTAGGTTGAAAAGCAAAGCTGGATGTACGATTGGGTGATAAGTATATGAGCATATTAAAGTGTTAGTATTTATTTATTAGTATTTATTTATTAGTATTTATTTATTATTATAATTTAGTCAGAGTTTAAATTTTGAAAGCTGTAAGAATTCAAATTCTATTCACTTTCACTAGAAAATGCGCACAAGTCTTCAAGGCTATGAGTAATTAATAACTGAGCATTATGAGTATATGGGGTCGGATATTTACTTTCTAAAGTAAAATAAAAAGTAAATAAATAAAGAATGATTGTCTGAAAGAACAACAGTAAACTCTTTCCAATTGTATATTCGACTGGCTAATGTCAATCGAATAGGCCTATGCTGTAATAATAATATGATGTAAAAATCATAACTAAAATATCAGTTTAGGTAGCAAGCTACCTAAGCTACACGATTAATTTCGTGTAGAAGTATAATGCATACATGTAAGTGTAATGCATCAATATATGTAAATGTAATACATACATGTATGTATTATTTGTAAATGTAATGCACATGTATGTAAGTGTAAGGCGTACATGTGTGTAATTGTAATGCATACGTATACGTAAGTGTAATGCATAGTGTAGACATACATATACTTAGTAGATGAAAATGATTGCAAGATGGTAATTTTGTTGAAAAGGCCCATGCTACTTTTCACACTGCATAAAGAGCATACTATCGATGAACGAGTAAATCACTTCACAAATGGCTGTGCCCAACTTATCCACACCTTATTGTAGCCTATAGATCAGGAATAATATGGCTTCTGAGGTGGTTTCCCGTTTCATTCCTCAGTTCCATAATGTATTAACTGCCATTTAATCCTGGGGAAACATTTCATGGTGAGGTAGGTCCCATTTATCTTCCTCAGCTCCTGTCTTAGTCGTCTCTTACGTATACGCAGCAGATTATTTGCGGTTGCCCTATTCTGCAGTGGTCCAACCACACCCGGGCTCAACACGGGGATGCATATATATATATATATATATATATATATATATATATGCACATATATATATATACATACATGTATACACTATGCATATATACAATATGCATGTGTATATATGTGTATATACAGAATGACGTCCCTAACATCATCCCTGGATAAGTAAACGAACGTTAAACCTTTAAACCTTTATTATATATATATATATAAATTGTACATGTATATACATGTACATGTATATGAAACCGACTGCGCCATAAGATTACACCCATAAATATAATGTTCAATAACTTCCGTATTTGACTCCTGTTTGCGTGTAAATTTCCATAGTCTGTTGTGATCCCATTCGTTATATTTCTCTCAATTCATGAATATACATGTATATGTTGTATACGTGCAAGTCTAGGTTTGGGCCGACAGAATGTCGAAAGAGAAACTGCGCATTTTGTATTTATGAACAAATTGAACAAGATCTGAAAAGGTTTGCAAAAGAGGAATCAGACGCCACAAATGTTGTATTAATTAAATTTATATTAAGCTTTGTACAGATACACATTAAGGTTTTGCACAAACAAATCCTTGGCAATTGAATGAAGCTGTACATGTATGACGAATAAACGAATTTTTAATTGAAAGTTGCTCTGAAGAACTTCGAACTAGATAGGAATCATTTTAATGACCGGCTTATAAATCGACCGGAGCTTGATGAAATTTAGAATACAGACCAAGAGCACAAAAAACTAGTTTACAAAACTGAAGTAACCTTTAATATTTGTCCATTATCTGGATAGCTGTCCAGTATGTTACGCAGGAGTCCAATTAGACTAGGTTTGACAAATCCGTCGTTGAACTTATCTAAAATACATAAATGCACACTAAAATATAATTATTTGAAATGCAGTAAAAGGATAGCCATAAATAATAAGAAAAAATGTAATCAATTTTCTACGTAATATATATTTAGCAATAAAACAAAAAACTGCAATCATTGCATACGAAGCAATACTTCACAGACTGTTGAACCACAAGCTTGTCTGGACGCTATACTTTAATAATATTTACAGTTTAAAATTTAGATAAAATGCACAGATACGATTTAGAACAAAGACTATTATATATATCTCTACCTATTGTTCTCGAATTGGAAGGTCCAAGACGCCTATTCCTATTCACAGACTGTTCATAAACAGCACTCCATTGATCAAAAAGTTAATCCCTTCACAAAAGTCAATGCCTTCTCTCTCTCTCTCTCTCTCTCTCTCTCTCTCTTTGTGCACTGCCTACTGACAGGTTCATGGAATATAACACATCCACTCATCTCGATCTTCCGTTTTCCTCTTCATATTCACATACGAGGGGATCTTTAAATCAATGTCTGTGCCTTATCCACAACTTAATATGGCCTATCACGTGTTTTTGCCGGACAACAAATACAAAAACAAGTGCAATGCCACTGTCGTCAATGACAACAACGAGTACTAATGCATCAAATCGAACCCGACGAAAAAGTCCAAAAACGAAGCAAAATCAGAAATCCAGAACACCAATACAAAGGGTCACTGAAGAATAGACCAAGGTAGAACTGCGCGTGTCGTATGTGGTGGCTAGGCAAGAAGTGTTTACCGAGTATATTTGTAAAAGAGTGATGTCTTTGATTAAGTAATCTCTTGCGATATCTTTGTCCGATGAAAATTTCTTTGAACATAAGTCTAGATCTTTGTAAAGTGAGGCATCCTATTTGAAAACACAAGCTGATACTCTAAGAGAAATGATTGCGTGTATATTAGATCCAGATTATGCAAGGACCGGTAATTTTTTTAAAGTAGAGATTCGTGGACTTATCATGTAGGATCTTATAATTCATAGGTAACAAAATTGCCGGAAAAAAATTCAAAACAAGAACATTTCTGCACATGAAATTATTGCAGTGTATGTCTATACATGCAGGCCTATACTCGAAGTGTAGAGAAGAATAGGCTTGCGCGCATTAATTAATTGCACATTACAATAAATGTCCCCGTCTTGTAAAGGAACACATCAACCTCAAAATGCGCACGTTTCAAATGGTCATTAAGCGAACTTTGAATTGCGTTTGAAAACCACCTCAGAAACTCGCTTTATAACATAAATATAGTTAAAGTTTGGAAAAGACTTAAAGAATAATTATAAATAAGACTTCGTGAGAACATTAGCTTGCTGGGGTACTGAGTGCATGACGGGATCTGACAAAGGACTGAAGCTACGAAATGTATCTTGATTTCTACCGTTGCAAAGCACCAGAGATAGAGAAAACGAAAAAGAAGGGAGTGAGAAGGTTACTATCATGCAACTAGTAAGCGCCTAGCAATTGATATATATATATATTGGTGCAGATAACAAAAGAGCAGATGTCAACTCAGCGATTTACATGTATAGTAATAAATGCAAAAAAGGATAGCCATAAATAATAAGAAAAAATGTAATTAATTTTCTACGTAATATCTATTTAGCAATAAAACTGACCTTCGATCAATAAAGACCTAAAACAGGAGTGGATTGTTGACAAGAACAGGTAGGATTTGTTAGGACTTGCCTGCTCGCCGGTTAGCGCTACGATAAGCTGATCTAAGCGTCCGCTAACTATTTCAGAACCCAAAATAGCGCAAATCTTTTCGTCAAGAGCAACTAATTTAGCAGTCTAATAATATAATGGCTACTGGTTGGAACGCTCACTGATAGACAAGGGGTTAAAATAAATCAATCAATTAATAATAATTTAACGTCCGTTTCCTTGCCATAAGGTAAATTAGACGCCTCCTGGAGACTCTGCACAAACAGGCGCCAAAGCACCACACGATGACGACTGAGTACACAGAGACCACGAGAGAAAGCGAGATCAAAACAGTGCAAGTCCAGGATCCAAGGCAAACGGGTCAAAAGTAAGACCTACGGCAGAAAGAGATGGGTAATTAGCTTCAAAGGAAAGTACCAAGAAATAAATGCATAAATCTCATAAAGGGATATCTGTAAAAGTTCTAAACCTAGATCTCGACGAATCGTCTGACGGAGAACTTTTGTGTACAAAACAGACGTCAGACTTAGCATCTTACTTCTTGTAATCAATCTTGCAAAAACTATTTTCTAGAGAATCTAACAGGAATTTGTGGCAAGTATTCTACATGAGAATAGAGTATTTACTGAATGCTGTTAACAGCTAAGGCACCAGCAACTTATATCAACCATCTCACTTTCTCTCTCTCTCGCTCCTTCTCTCCTCCTCCTCTTTCTCTCTCTCATTATCCTACTTAGTTTCCTCCAAAACTGATTGACATATGCAACTATGCTTTCATTTGGAATTTGAATTAAAATCTGATGGTAGTTCCTTAAACTGAACATCAGAATTTTATACGGGTACAATAATAAGTTTAAAGCTAGAATTTAAGCTTACCCATGTTCGAAGTTCAGAGCTAGCTCTCAGTCCAAAGTTACAAAGTTTAGGAGAGACACGAGTTAGACTGGGATGCTTAGACTAACTGACGCTTTACTTAGATTCCTGCTCTATAAATTCACATTTACTCAATTAGTAATCTTACAGCTAATTGTGCACTCATTAAGTTAGTTCACAACACAACAACAAATTAAATTAAAATTAAATTACAATTAAATTTATGTTTAGTCAGAGAAACAAATATCAAAAACAAATGACTGAAAGACACTAATCGTATATCACTTTCTAAAATCCTTTTATGTTAAGCCTGAATAGAAACATTAGAGGAATAGAGCCCTGGATTGAAGCAACGAAGCTTAGCTCTACCTTAAAATATGTCTTTTATTGTATTCTAACCCACCAGCAACCAATCATAGGAGAATGCCTATGAATAACTCTCCATGGGTCTCTTACAGTGGCCACACACGGTCAGTTTTGCCATCAAACTCATCAGTTCAGATATCTGTTCAGATATCTGAACATATAAAGTTGATCGTGTGTGGCCGTGTCAGATTTGAAAACTGACGAGAGAACTCATGACCTAGTTTCTCCACACACGATCAAATTTAACTGATCAAACTTATCTGAACAGATATCTGATCAGATATCTGAACAGATAAATTTGATCGTGTGTGGGGCAACAACTGATGGGAAAACTGACGACTGTCAGTTTTCAAAACTGATGGGAAAACCATCAGACTCATCTGAACAGATATCTGTTCAGATAAATTTGATCGTGTGTGGCCGCGTCAGTTTTCAGATCTGAAGGCTTGTCCCGCCCACAAAGACTTTTGGCGCACTTGTCGGCCTAAACTTATTTTAATTTGAGCATTTTAAATAGAAATTAATTTCTTAATTGAGTGATTAAAATAAAAGTATTATAAATCACAAAGATGCTTTTGACATACAGAGATAAGCGTTACCGAATTAAATATCATAATTAAATTTCTATATTGATTTTAATATAAATTGAATGACTAGTAGTGCAGTGATAAAGAGCTCGCCTCTAGAACGAGAGGTCGCGAGTTCGGGACTGCGTTGCGACGTGAAAAATAAAAACATAATCGTGCAAAGGTTGTATACGCCAAATCGATAGATATACGCGACCTTAATGTTCCATTTCCTATCTAGACCCTTTCGTTTCGACCACGAGTAGGGATAAACGGGATCCTAAACAGCTTTTTTAATTTTAATATTAAACACCTTCCCTAAACAAATTAAAATTTTATAAACAAAGAATAATAACTTTGTTTATAGTTAATCTCTATTGTATTTCTCAACAATAAAAATACCACGCGCAATTTATACAGTTTTTCACAATCTTCCGTGATATTGACACTTCATAAACAGGCCATTTGGCGGGATTTAGCGCACTTGGTTTAGTTGCGCGTCAATTATCGAAGTTAAGCTACAGCGACCTCAGTTAGTACTTTTTGAGTGACTACCTTGGAAGACCGAGTGTTGACAGCTTAGGAAGGAAAAAATCCCAGGGTGATGGAAGGTTATTCTTAAATCCGCACCGGCTGCAATAAATGCGCCACCAAAAGAAAACGATTACTAATAAACATGGAGAAGAAGGAGGAAATGGGCCTTAAACAAGCATCTGTGCTTCCTGACTCAGTGTGCTGTTATTTTATGTTATGTTATATTTAGGCCTACATGTAAGAGACTTTGCCTATACGGGAGATGCAGAAATATAAACTAAATAGTGACGATAATGCAGAATTCTTAGTGATGCAGAATACCTACTATGTGGGAGTGTAGACTATAACTAGTATTATATTATACTGCTGTATTGATAGTGAAGTATTGGGTCGATATAGCGTAACGGTTAGAGTGTTCGCCTCGCATGCAATTTGGCCTGGATTCAAACGCGCAATCCACTGAAAAAACACAGACTAAATGTGATCTACATGAATGGTGAACGTAAATAAAACTAGTGATAATAGTTGAACTTGTGCATACAAAATAGGCAGGGGTATAATTTTAAATTGAGATTACAAAATAAAATGATAAAAATGAACCTATTAAATCATTAAATGGTCCATCACTTGGACTGCCACCGCCAATCAGGGGAAGGGTAGCTCTCAAATTAGTAGTTTAAATAGCTCAAAAATATATTGATTGACTGTATTAATAACAACGCCAGTCACGCGCGCTGCTGTCTGGAAATGATTGACAGATAATTAGCATAACTGATCAGATATCTGAACAGTTAAATTTGACCGTGTGTGGGCGATCATCAGTTTTATCTGCAGATAAATTTGACCGTGTGTGGCCAAAATATCTGTTCAGATCTCAAATCTGAACAGATAAATTTGACCGCGTGTGGACGATGTAATGAACACGCCTTGTTCACAATTATTATATTAAGAAATATATATTGTAGATAGAAAACAGATATTATATAGCAGTTATTAATATATTAGGAAATATATATTATAGATCGAAAGCAAATATTATACAGCTGTTATTTATAAATGTATTTATATTAAGTGACGTAGGGTATTTCCAAAGATTTATGATAGATTATATAAGTCGAAGTTATAAGTAGGCCTAGCTAGATTATTACGCTGGGTATTTCCGAAGTGACGCAGCTAACGCGTAAATCGATTAAACGAGAGGTGCCATGGTTGGTTGAAGTCGATCGCTTGAGTAGTATATTAAGCGGCCGTCGATACATAGAAGAGCAGATTGGGTTCTGCGTGGTTCGTCTGCGCAGTAACTCAGGGAGGCCAGAACCTTCTACGCGAAAGTACTGGGAACCGAGGGAGAATAGTACGTAATATCCCAATCCCAAGGCAAAAGTACGATTAGTATACAGAAATCTGGTCTTCGTCTAGCCGAAAGCTTTCAAGCTCGCTTGTTAGTCTAGGCTCGTAGCCCCTCAGGTTGACTAGTTACCCAAGCCGTGAAGGCTAATTTGGAGGCGAGAGAGTTCAGTGTCCCCCTGGGTAGACCCAGGTAAGAGGCTAGTAGTCCACGGCGATACCCGGGTCGAGTCCGTCTCTGCGGGTATTCGCTAAGCGCCTGGGTCGAGTGTGTCTCTGCAGGCGGGAGGCTGGTAGTCCACGGCAAATACCCGGGTCGAGTTCGTCTCTGCGGGTATTCGCTAAGCGCCTGGGTCGAGTGTGTCTCTACAGGCGAGGAGGCTGGTAGTCCACGGCAATACTCGGGTCGAGTTCGTCTCTGCGGGTATTTGCTAAGCGCCTGGGTCGAGTGTGTCTCTGCAGGCGGGAGGTTGGTAGTCCACGGCAATACCCGGGTCGAGTTCGTCTCTGCGGGTATTTGCTGAGCGCCTGGGTCGAGTGAGTCTCTGCAGGCGGGAGGCTAACAACGGCATCGCCTGGGTCGAGTTCGTCTCTGCAGGTATTTGCTAAGCGCCTGGGTCGAGTTCGTCTCTGCAGGCGGGAGTAGGATTACCAATTACTAACCGGCGCTGTGCGCCGGGTTCCCGAGAACCCAATTACGAAGTAGACAAGGGGGGTTGGACCTTGGCCTACTCAGTCGGTAACGAACAAGAAAGGCCTATCGAGACGGATGATACAAGGAAAGAAGTATCATTTGAAGACGCAGCACCTCGGTTCCTCCTGACAAGCGGTACCCTTAATGAAGCATTCGACGAAAAAGCTGCCGTCTCGAAGTACTGCCGACCGTCGAGCGGGTCCAGAATAAGACAACCGCTCGAGGACGAACGGGCAGCAAGGCTGTTCGCGACAGACGAATCAAATTTATCTGAACGGATATCTGATCAGATATCTGTTCAGATATCTATCAGTTAAATTTGACCGTGTATAGCTCCGCCAAATTTATCTGAACAGATATCTGTTCAGATAAATTTGATCGTGTGTGGCCACTTTTATAGTTCAGGTTCTAGAAATTGATTAAATCTAAAATTATATCACGGTGTTATTATTACATACATACGTTATAAAAAGCTGCAGTGTGGGACTATAGAATTAAACCACAAAATTAGGCTAAATTAGGCTGATTGCCTAATAACAATACCTGATCTATTCGTCTAACTGTTTGCCACCTATATCCTTCTACAATAATCATATCCCTGAAGCTGTGGGACCCAAGTGTGCATGTAACTTACATATAGTACAATTAGCCTATACCTGGATAAGACCATAGCATTAGAGAATTATTGTATAGCATAAAAGTGTTGTGAATAAAGAGCTTTCACACGGTAAAGCGACAAGCGCTGCAGAGTCTTTAGTAACCAACTAACAGTCGCAATAAATAGATCGACAACCTCACTCAAGTGATAGCCAACTTGAGTAGACTACCTAACGAGAAAGATATTACATGAGAACTACACGCAAGAGACACGAGAGCTTATAGCAGGCCTTAGTCGCACATAGAAGGCCTACCTCAGAGCAGCTTAGAGCAGTGCGTAGCAGCTTAGAACAGCTTAGATCTGCTTTGAGCAGATTGGATCAGCTTAGAATAGCTTAAAATAGCTTAGAGCAGCTTAGAGCAGCCAACATCAACCCATGGAGATCCTGGCAACTAAAAGCAGCTTGTGCTGCCCCTAGTAGTATACATGTAGATCAAGCAGAGTAGTTTAGAGCGGCTAAGATCAGAGTTAAGCAGCTCAAAACTTCTCCGAGCTCGTAACAGCCCACAGCAAATCAGAGTAGCTTACATCAGCCTACAGCTGTCTACAGCAGCTTACAGCAGCCTACAGCAGCCTACAGCAGCTTACAGTAGATTACATCAGCCTATAGCAGCTTACAGTAGATTACATCAGCCTACAGCAGCCTACAGCAGCCTACAGTAGCCTACAGCAGCCTACAGCAGCCTACAGCAGCCTATAACAGCTTAGAGCAAAGCAGAGAACTATTAATCGATTTCTATGCTTATGTCAAGTCTATTGAACTTGTTAGTCATATCTCGTCGCTTTACAGTAAATTTGTTCCACTTTTTAAAACCGGGTATGTTGCTATTAAACGTGTAATCTTTTTCACTTCTCATTCTAGATTCTGATTTCACAATTTTATGGTATATATTGATTGATTTAAAAGAAAATTTTACTTAGTTTTAGAACTACAGGGTAGTTCCGTAGATCAAATACTATCAGCATCGACTTCGGAGAAGTAAGTGCTAGTTTATTAGAAAGCTGCATAAAAAGATCAACTTTATAACCACTACTTACATGTATATATTTCTGCACTGTCATTCAAATTTCATGAATTTTACGTTACATTAGGCCTATGCAGTTGAAATTTAGTCAAACTTGTAAACATACATGTATATGTAAGTACTTCAATCAATGAAAGTATGCAACACGGCTGAGATTAGATTATAAAAGGATCAGCGGTATTCTATCTGTATGACGACACTTATCTCTCGAATCAATATTACTAAAGTTACACACTTTAATAATAACAATAATAAAGGTTTAACGTCCGTTTCCTCATCCAGGGATGATGTCAGGGACGTCCCCAACAGCACATATCACTACAGATCAATTCATCCAGACCAATCTGCGAAAGAAATGTGCTGAGGAGAAGTAAGGTCCTAAACGAAAGCCAGTCCGGTGATCAAAAAAATGGTACTTTTTTAAAGCACTTTAAAATATAGCAGTCAAATTAGCGTGATCATTCAGTATTAATAAAAATACTAGAGACAACCTGTAGTTGACTGTTTAGCTTGCATAAACGGTTAAATTATGTAATTATCAAGAAACAAATAGAGCGAGAGAAATGGCAAAGGAAAGGATAGGATAGAAGAGAGCATGGGAGTGAGGATTAAATGATGAGAGAGATATTAAGAGAATCGATAGCCTGTGGGAGAAGAGATAGAGAAGAGACGAGAGAAAGAGACAAAAGAAGAAGTAGATTGGCTTACTTGAGATGTAAGAGAAATGCACAAAATTGATCTTAATTTGAAATCGATGACTTAATGGTGTGAAGTGAGTAGAATTTTAAATATTTGATGGAATTCTAAATGTACGCATTATGACCCCGATTTAGTACAATTATCAACCAGAGTATCGTTGTGTTTAACCTTTTCAGTGCTTAGAACGTTAAGTTGGTTCTAGGAATTAATATTTGCGGAAATGCAATATAATCCTTTATGAATTGCATCACAGGCCGATATGAGCACAAAACCTTACAAAAACCTAGGATTGGTAAATGAACAATGAGGAAAACCTTTATATAACATTTTAAATATTATATTGCAAAGATATATGTATTATATTTTATGGTTTCTTTAAACATCATAATGTGTGAACGAGTCGGCAGCATCTAAAGTCTCGAGGAATAGACTATAGGTAGTCTAGCTCAACCTTTAAAATTTTTGCTTCCATGTTCTGATCAAATTGAGCCTCTGCTTAACAACTTCCCAAATAATAAACGTTCATTCAAACATCTCTAATATTAGAGTCCATGATCTAGCAAGAAATAGAAGACCTGCACGGATATACTGTAGAACTTCATATTCAAGATTTGTTTCTGAAATATTCTAACCAGATACAATATACTAGTAATAATGAAACAAAACCCCATCAGATCCCGAAGCTTTCGTGCTACTACATGTAAGTATCGATCATATATCGATACTTATATCTCTTTCTTAAACAATTACATTTAGGTCTACATCATTGACAAAATATTGGTCATATATAAAAAAAACTACAAAACGTGGCATCTCATTTTACACCTGGCTTGGCCCTAGAATTAGCTCGATTGATATGTTTGCTGCTATAACGTAAAGTACAATCGATTAACCATAACCAATGTTTGCTTTAAGTTTTTACTGCAGGACAAACGAATCAATAGTAAGAGTTGCTTAAGCTGATTTCCCCATAACTCTAAGGTATCAACACTGCAATTGTAATGTTATATTTTATTTTCAAATACTGTCCTTCAATTCAGCATTTACGATTGCTAATAATTACAGTTTCGCATTAGTTTCCTCTAATGTCTAGAACCTGTTCTACAGGCTATGAACTGGCCATATGAGTGGAACTTGCATTTTTAAATTAAAAAAATTATGCAGGAGGCGTATACAAGTGTCGTATACAGGGGTCGTATACAAGTGTCGTATACAGGAGTCGTATACAAGTATCGTATACAAGTGTCATATACAGGAGTGTGTACAAGTGTCCAACAGGGACGTAGTATACAAGATTTATAGATAAATTATTGCGTCAGTTACAAAAAAGTAAATTATTACAGCGTGTTGCTACTAAACCGTTTTTTGTTTCGCTTTGATCACGTGACTGTTCTGACATACATTAGTTATACTGGTGCCGATGTTATCATGGTGTCGATGTTATCCTATTGTCGATGTTATCCTGGTGTCTATGTTATCCCAGTGTCGATGGTATCCTGGTGCCGTTGTTGTCTTGGTGCCGATGTTATCTTGGTGCCGATGTTTTCCGATTGCCGATGTTATTTGAAAGAAATCACATGGCTTGAGAGGACTATCTGTTTACTGCACACATTTATTTTGTACTTAAAACACAATTGCTATAAAATATTCTAAATCAAGTAGAAAAGATACTTATAAGATATGCGGGACAGAGAGAAATTGAGTAGGTTTAATTGTTTCCCGACCCTAGATAACAGGGATTAAAGTCAAGAAGAAGATGATGATGATTCATTTTGTACCTAGCAGCTATGTACAATTGCTGAATGATGGCTACGCCTAGCAACAGGCATTGCCACTATGGAACGGTTGTGTCTGGCAAGTGTTTCGATAACACGTATGCAAGATCTAACACGCATGCATATCCATGACTATATATATATATATATATATATATATATATATATATATATATATATATATATATTATATATATATATATATATATAATATATATATACATATATATATATGTATATATATATATATATATATGCATTATGCATGCATATATATATATACATGTATATACATATATAGTATATACCGAGCTTGAAGTATTTAATTAAACCATAGTTCTCGGAAATCTAATCTAAAAATCCCAGTTTCGATAAATATATTTATACATAGAGTTTGCTTTATGCTTAAGAAAGAACACCGAGAGAGCACTCCATCGATCAGCAATTTAATATTTGTGTTTCTTCTTTATTCAATTATGAGCATATATGTACGTCGATTAACTAAAACATTCAAATGATTAAGATTTGTTGATTTCTCTGCATATGGAATTTTACACAGGTAAATACGTATGGCTGTCTGCTTGTTATAACTTTTTAACTGTATAGCTCTCTATTCCTTAAGCAATTTGAGTCTGTTTCATTTTTTGCGGTCAAAAATTTCTTTCGTTGTGGAGGAGGAATTATAAAATTTTCGTTGATAGTGCACAAGTAAGCAATTGAAACGTAACATAGAGACGGTCAGATTCTGAAGAAGAAGAAGAGATGACGATTATGATTATGATTATGATTATGATTATGAGTATGAGTATGATTATGATTATGATTATGATTATGATTATGATTATGATTACGATTACGATTACGATTACGATTACGATTACGATTACGATTACGATTACGATTATGATTATGATTATGATTATATCACAATTCACTGACTTTTAATAGAAAATATTGACACGAACTCGTATAAGCTCAGAAGTGCGATGTATCCAAAGCTAAAGAATCTGGTAAAGCTAATGTTAACGTCAGTTTCCTCACTCGAAAGCGATGTCAGTGGCGGGAGAGCCCAATGTTTAAAAGATTCTAATAACAGGGTTACCTAATATTTTCATATAATTAATAGAGTTTCTAGACGAGCACATGCGTATGACTGATATCATTATATAGTACAATGTTAAAAGATTATAAAAGCACGGCTAATGTAAACGTTTCATATAATTTATAAATTTTCTAGACGAGCACATGCGTATGACGGACAACACTATATCGTACAACGCTACGGGACATCCGGCCATCAACATTAACGTGCGATACTCTGAGGGACTTCCGGTGGGAATGATGATCGTGGGGCGTCACTGGGAGGATGCGCTGGTGCTAAGGGTCGCTCGGGCTGTCGAGATGCAGACTTGTAAGAATAGTGCTTGACGAAGAGTTCTTAACTATTATCTGTTGAATAATTGATTGATTAAGACTTAAAGTTAAGCGTTACTTATTAAACATGCATCGAGGACCCGATTATACATGTAATTATTACATTATGTTTGTCATATTCGCAGCCATAATAGGGGGTGTAGAAAGCAGAATTTAGACAGACAGTTGATATATGTGTTAAGAAATAGGAAGAATAGTTGGATAGGATACATTCTAAGGGGGAAAGTATACAAAAATTGGCAATAGAAGGTAGAATGGAAAGAAATAGAAGCAGAGGCAGGCCGAGATTATGTATGTTAGATGATTTAAAGACTCACTCATATGTGGAAATGAAGAGGAAAGCGTAAGACAGAGAAGAGTGGAGGCGTTATATACCTTGGACCTGCCCGTATGATCGTGGGACGTCACTGGGAGGATGCGCTGGTGCTAAGGGTTGCCCGGGCTGTCGAGATCCAGAGTTGTAAGAATAATGCTTGACGAACAACTCTATGCTTCGACGAACATATCATACCCAATGACGAACAACACCGACTTCGCCACTGGCTAGAGCCAGTGGCGAAGTCGGTAAGATACTCGACTGCGGATCAGTATGTGCGGGGTGCAAATCATGGGCTCTCCCGTCACTGACATCGCTTTCGAGTGGGGAAACTGACGTTAACCTTAGCTTTAGTTTTTTACTTCACGAAGATTAACTACTCTTATTGTCAAGATTTTGCCTAATTAGGACTTCATATTTACTTAATTCATGAACATTGCTTGAGTAGATATCAATATTGGTCATTAGTTTAATATTAATTACTTAATTTTAACTCCGCAGTAACTTAAATTTTGAACATTTCGTAATTGGGTCTTAGTATTAGTTAATTGTTCGGTAAAAATTGAATGAATAGGACTATAGGACTTCATACCTGTCATTAGCAGTAAAAACAATGATATATGATTGAATGTTTACATGCTTACGTTCCCTGATTAATTGTAATAACAATACAGGTTTAATGTCCGGATCCTCATCAATGGATGATGTCAGAGATTTTAGGAAGTATTAATGTATACTTCTACATACCCTATTTACATTTTATATTCTCTAAGTCTTACATAGCAGATTGATTTGTTGAGACGTATAGAATTTCACTGGGGTATATTATGCTGTTAAGCATTCTCTCTGTTAGCGGAATAACCACTGGCAGGTCCACGGTACATATAACGCCTCCACTCTTCTTTGCCTTCCATTATCCTCTTTATGTTATCCACATGTGAGTGGATCTTTAACTCATCCAACATTCTTAATCTGATGTGCTGCTGATTCTCTTCCCTTCCTTTCCTCCTTCAATTATCGTTTATAGAAAACTATTCCCTCGTAGAATCATTTCCATCCATCTCTTCTTCCTATTCATTAATGTATTTATCAGAAATATGAGGAAGAGCTGGATGAGACTCATTTCTTGGGGATAGATTATTAAAAGAGGTCATGGAAGGAATAATGGAAGGAAACAGGAGAAACAGACCTAAATTAAGATTAATGCTAGTTGCTTTAGAGATCCACTCATTTGGAGATGTGAAGAGGAAAACGGAACTAGGGGAAGAGTGGAGGCGTTATATGCACACAATGCTTCTGCCAGTGGAAAATAAATACACTATTTTATTTAGCGTATGCGTTAATCCCGGTAACTGATTTACATATAAAACAGTTTAGCGTAGATAGACCACCCGGCAGGCAGGTTAGAGGGGATTCTTCAACGATGTGCTTCATTATATACATGTATATACCGTGGACCTGATACAATGTATAAAGAGCAAGTCAAAGTAAATTCTATTGTATTAATATTAATGAGTTCTGATTAGTAAGACACTATAAAACACCGATTATAGTTATTCAAGTCATCTAAAGAAGCAAGATATTGGTCTATAGGGTGAGCAGAAAAATGATTACACCTGCAAAAAGGTTTTAATATCTCAGACTATTGTTAACATTTTAAATTCAAACTTTTACCAAACACCAAAGGACTAATTTTTGATGGGGTGGCCAATTTTTATCCATTTTAATGCATAGATTGGCCAGTTATGCAAATTTCAGCAGAGCAACCCCCCATATTTTAATGTACTGTAAATAAAAATTATATTTTATTTTATTTTTATTTTGGCCCTGAAAGGGCAATTGTGGTGGTTCAGAAAGAACCAGTTGTATCTGCTAGCACTACTGACTATTCGATATGCTTTCCTCCCACTGCTACGCAGGACTGCAGTCGATTTCGGAACGCTAGGACAGCCTTGTTGATTCGAGCTTGGGGCACTCTCTCCCAGGATGATTCTAGCACTTCCTGCAGTTCTGTCATCTTTTTAAGCTTCGGGTGGTGTTTCTGAAATAGATGCAGCATGGTTCCCCAGATATGTTAATCTAGAGGATTTAGATCGGGAGAGTTTGGAGGCCATTCATTCTTCTTGATGAAATCCGGGTTTCTCTCGCTGATCAATTCCTGTGCATGACAAAATTCATGAGCCGGAGTACCATTCTGCTGAAATATGAAACCATTTGGTAGAAGGGCATGGCAATCACCAAACAGCTCCGGAATCAGAGTATTGACGTACGCCTATTACTGAGAGTTCACCTTTACTTTCTCGTCAAAGAAATGCAATATGCCCTTACCGTTGTAGCAAACGCCATTTTTAGGTAAAAATGGGGGGTTACTCTGCTAAAACTTGTATAATTGGCCAATCTATAGATTGAAATGGATGAAAATTGGAAAAAAAAAAAAAAATTAGTCCTTTCTTAATTGGTAAAAGTTTGATTAGAAATATTAACAATGGCCTGAGATACTCAAACTTTTTGCAGGTGAAATCTTTTTTTTTACTCACCCTGTATCAGTATAGGCACGATTTGAGTCAGCTTGTAAGCAAGTCCTTTTTCAATTTCCAAATTATGAAAGGTAGAGTTCTGCTTGTTCAATGATATGTGAAGCAGAACTTCGCGCTCTCTCTGCGTCAGATCTCTGGTATTTCACATGAGGAGTAGTTTCCTCCTTGTCGTAAGGGTACCTCATTCTGGCCGGGTTACCCAATGAATTCAGTGGCATTGCAAGTGCCGATAATTCTGACTTTAGAATTTGCAGTTCTTCATTTGATTCTGGTATCTCTTCGACCAACTGATCCAGACGATGGCTCTCGTTTCGCTCTATTCTCGTGCTCCGTATTAAAATTGCTTTTATTGCCTTTTCTGACGCCTGCGAATTGTATACAGAGTATCAGTAGATTTCAAGTAATACAGGTAAATTAAAATAATAAAAAATAAAAAATATAAGGTGAATGTCAATTAGAGAGTATCGCAAAGTTATTGGAAATTACATTTGAGGGGATCTATGAATGAGTGAAGACTAGAGTGAGAGATTTAAGTCTACTTTGGAGTTAAAAAATATATAGGGGCCTAATACGCGTATAAAATATAAAATAGTCAATAGTATATAATAACCATTTGTTTTATTTTTATATATTATTTTATCATATTTATTATATCTTATAATATTGTACTATTATTATTTACTTTAAATTGCATTTTGTTATATGTATTATTAAATTTTTATTTATCCCTTGATCTCAGTGATTTAATCGTCTTCTACGACACGTGCAGTCACAGGTTCAAACAATTCTTCAAACAACCCGGACACAACATGGGGACAATGTCAAATATGTTTCTGACACAATGCCAAAAGCTATCAAACATAATATAACTAAAATGTTAACATATAAGAGATATTTAAAATTATCAGTGAGAAAAATTTATATGAACGGATGATACTAAATTATACGTTTTAACATTCTTTTTAAAGATATCTGGTGTGTCATTGACATGTGTACAATATAATGAATCAGTGTATTATGTGTAGCATGTGATCTACATACATGTATATATATATATATATATATATATATATATCTATATATATATATATAGATGTATACATGTAGATCCATGTATATATATATATATATATATAATATATATATATATATATATCTATATATATATATATATATATATATATATATTATTACCCCATGTAACTGTCATATACACACACATAAATCAAATGCACCATTAAAGTCATTTATTTCTTCAGAAAAACTGCAAGGAATATAAAAGCGGACCTGGTGATACTTGTAACAGCTCCATTCATAAAATGTTTCCAAATTTCGATCTGCTTGATCTGTTATCATATCATTTTGAGCTGATTTAAAATCATATCTTGCTTGCTGCAACCACAAATCAGCTCTATGATCCAGGTATTGATCGTCATCACTGTCTGGATCCGGATCCTCATCTGGATCATCTTCAGAACTATCGAAGAAAACACTTCTGCGTGGAAGTCTATGTTCGTTCTGCTGATCGTTGGACTTAGCAGCGGGATTAGAATGGGTATCAGAAATCTCTACTTCCTCGTCTTCGTTTAAGGGCATGACATCCATGTCATCCAGACATTGTTTCATTTGACTTGGCTCGCAGTTTATTATTGGAGGAATCAAATGAAGAACATTACTTAGACGATTTCTTGTAACACGATTCAGAACCTCCGCAAGCTTTGTATTTAAAATATCATTCGACACTCTCTGTGAAACATTCCTACTCAGATAGACGTTTGTATCATCAATGAAATAAGGTATGTCTGCTGCGCTTTCTTTGATCTCTCCAGCAGTAAAAATATCATACAGTTTGGTTCTTACGTTCTCCAACTCAAACACCTTGACTTCTTTTAATCCTGATAATCCCGCCCTTATTCTCTCCACGGAGGCAGGAATTTCTCTTCTGTGTAATGCGTGACGTATCAAACGCGCCATAGCCCGTTGAAATTCTATACTACGAAATTTTAATTCAGTTTCGCTGTTATTTGTTTGATGTTTTATATCGGTTATTAATTTCTCGACAACACATTCCGAAAGAGTTTTCGGACGCAATGCCACCGGAATCAAAGCCATTTTCTTCTCAGCCACATCCCGATTTATAACATCATCCCGTTTGAAATCCAGTGAGAGCAATGGCCTGGAATACATTTTCAGTCTACTAGGCTGTAAAGACTTGTCATCGATCATAATGTCTTTGGAAGGATAAAGACGCACCGCTGGAGCTAACATTTCGTCTAGAGTATCCTTTATACTTTTACCTGGAAGAAGAAATTTACCTCCTAGATTCTCTTCAGAATATGCCGAATTCGGAAGATTAAGAATTATTCTTTTAACAGCAATATTGACGTCAACTATTTGCTGATCGTTCAAAGCGTAATTGTTGTAATTGGCAACATAACTCTGGATTTCTTCTAAAATTTGAAAGTACCGTCTTACCGTTGGTTTCTCTTGAATGTCGAGGCTTTTCAGTAAAAATCCGAAGGAATGATATTCTGCTGGTAGAGCATAAATATATGGTCGCTGCTCAAAATGGGCATTTGATACAATGTCCTTTGGTAGTATAAGAGATGCACCTCTGTCTATCGCGATACAATGCAGCTCCTTTAGTATATTACTGTTATATGGTCTCATCCACGCGAAGGAGGGGGAGAAGTCATCGGAGAAGTCATCAGACAAATCAGACAAAAGATTATCAATATACTTGTAGCACTTCGTCAAAACTTCATAAATTGCATTAGACGTTTCTTTGTTTCTCTCGCTACTGGCATCCTCGCAGATGTTTCTAATATGTTGCACAACATCATCTTCGGTTGGTTCGAATCGTATATTTAATCGTTTCAATGAATTTATTTGACGCACAGTAAGCGTTTCTGAAAACTCACTTGGCAGCTGATATCCTATTGTAAACATATAGTCTGAGTGCTTCTCTAGAAATGAATTATTTAAGCATGCCGAATTTATACAGCAGTCTTCATACTTTTTTCCACCGACAATTCGGTATTTGTTACGCATTAAATTACCGGGCATGAATCTAATATTTTTTAGTTCATTACAAACATCATCAGATAGATTTTCAATTTTGCTTTTAATGCTTTGAAGTATAGTATGTAAAATTTCTTGAGAAATTCTAATACCGGTACTTGAAATATGCCTTGCAATTGTAACAATATGATCAGCTTCTTCATGAATAAGACCGCACAAGCGCATAAAATCTAACCATTCTTTGCTTGTAAACGGTTCGGGTGGAAATGGGTTCAAGTCCGCCATCACGTGAAAAAGTTCAACTTCAGGATCGTAAAATTCGCGAATTGGTTTTACGCTATCACTGGCTGGATCGGTTATGAGCCAATGTTCACTAAGCTCTCTGAGTATTTGCTCTAATTCTGGATCACTCCCTGGTATGTAGGTACCCGGTTGAAACCACGTTCGAAGCATATACTTCAGGTGAGTTATGCGTTCTTCAAAAGTCATTGATGGAAAATTTCTGCATATAAACTTATACAGTTCTTTTTCATTTAGACGTTTGCATCCGAGATATTCTAATAGTGGCTCAAGTTTTTCGTTACTCTTCAACACGATGGCGACAGGATACTCACCCGACATTTCAATAAAAGAAAGCTTATCGGCATCAGGCATTCCACCGTCGCTTACAAAACACATTTCGCATTCGTCGTGGAAATTAGTGTAGTCTCCGCTTACTGTTCTGTAGATTGGAAGCCTCTTTAGAACAGTTTTTGTTTCCTCCCAGTCTTTGTATTCATGCAAATTGTTAACAAGGTAATCGCGAAGGGTATCGATGTCCTTATCCTCTTCCAAAATCCTCCCATACTTCCTGAAAAGGTTTTTATTCCACTCCGATAAACATTTTACAACTAACATGGACACCGAGGAAGTAGTCCTACCAGACAGTAATGATAACAGTTTTAATTCTGAATTCGTGTAATTCTCTGACTCCGGAAGAATGAAAGGAAGCTTCATTTTAATTAGAATTGGATACAATATCGGTAAGTTGGTTTTCATGTGACTTTCAAACATGATACGCTCGATTTTACTTATTGGCATTAAATACTCTCGTGTAATTTGTTCTTCAGAAACACAGACTGGAACTAGGTGCCTTGACGCAATATTTTGAAGGCAATCCCTTGCAAATTGCTCCCTTTCGTCAGTTTGCAAGTCTCTACTCTCTAGTTCACGCTGTACTTCACTTTCTAGAAATTTCCAGACATTTTCAAGCCAATGTTTCTCCGAAGATATGTTGTGTAAAGCTGCACGATTGAGCTTCTTACTCAAGTCTTCTAAAGTGTAACATTTCTTCTGGTCGCTACCAATCAGTCCTGGAAGGAGTTTCGAAAACTCTTCAATTGTGAAAATACGACAAATCTTCCGGTCCTTCTCTATTTTGACAGGATCCCAACCGACTAATGTAACAATATCATTGTGCATAAACTTACGGAGCGCATGCGGCACAATACAGCTGAACTCTGAAACAAACGTAACTTTTTCTTTACTGTATTTGGTTACTTGTTCATCCTGCGTGACTTGTAATGTCGAACCGTAAAGAGATTTTTTCAAATTTTTACATTTTTTGCAGTACGTCAGGATGCATTTAACCGCTTCGAGTTTTGCTATGTTCAAGCTGCAGAAATCAAATATAGTGCTGTTCTGCTTTTTATAGAATTCGATTATGTTTTCGGGAGAAGTATCCATCACTTTCCCGTCACATTTTAAAAAATTTTGGTACATTGCAGTTTTACTTTCAAATAGCTTTAATCCACTATGCACAAGTATTTTACGTAGTGGATATACGTCGTTTGAATCAAGAGTTTCATTCTCATTTGTAATGCAGCTTCCGCAAGATTTACTAGGAGGTAAAGTATCGAAATAGCCTGTTCTAGGATCAAGCCATTCTATTGAATCTTCGTTAATGCGTTGGACCGGAATGACTGATTTTGTGGCAATCGCGCAGTACAAAAATTTCGCGATGACAAACTGCGGAGTGGAGTCATTTTCTGCAACATCTGGAAATATTGCAAGATATGAATACAGACTTAGTTTCTTCGATTCTACTAGCAGCTTAGCAGTTTCAATCAGCTTAGAATAAGCCGATATTATCACATTCTCCATCAAATATGGATTCCAGTTCTTCCGATGCTCGGCTGTTTCTTCGTTGAGAAGGTTGCGACGATTATCATGATCCAAAAGGAAGCATCCATTAACGTGTACTGGTAAATTAGTCTGAATTGGCAGTGGCAGTGAACAATATAACCTGTTAAAAAATTTGGTATCCTGCTTCATCGATTCTTTTTCTACTTCTTTCAGCTCGTATGCCACTCCACCTCTTGGTAAGACAGTAAGCCTGCCATCTTTAAGAAGATTTCGTATATTTATTGGAATTATATTGGGATCCTTAAAGCCACAACTCTGCGAGACAAGGAATTCAGAAACATCTGATTCGTCGTTTAGACGTAATCTGTACACCACGTCCCTGCAGAGAATTTGGCTAAAATAATCCTTTTTGCTTTTTATTTTTAGATTCAAATCATGACAGGCATTGAAGTAATGCATCAATTCGCTACCGATATCTGACCCATCAGCCCCATATATCTCTGATTTTATCGTGTATAAGACTTTTACTTTATTTGTGTCGACGTCAACCTTCTTAACTGTCAGTTCTTTTATGTTATTGACAAATATAAGATGCAATCGCAATTCGTTTCTCCATTCGTTCAATTGTTTTTCAATCTGGTCTATTCTGAGTACTCTACATATATCTGCTAAGGCGGATGAGGATGTTCTTATGGGTAGTCGAAAGAATGAGCCACATTCAGTTTCATATTCTTCTTCTAAATACCCAGCAAATACATCTGGAAATTTTTCTTTTAACAAGCTTATTTTACTGTATACTGCTCCGGGAGAACCCTTGCTTGATTTGTCGATATATTTCGTTGTTGGATCAAATATGCAAAGCTTTCTTTCACCTTCCACACTAGTTAGTATACTAGGTACATCAGTTAGGTGGTACACTGAGTTAAATCCAACTCCATACTGACCAATTTTTATTAGGTCCTTCTTTTTACTGCCCTCGCCCAGACTTTGAATCCCTTCTAAATCTTTCTCAGTGAATGGTTTATCATTAAAGATGCAGATTGCTGGTCCTTGTAGTTCTTTCCAAGCATCTGAAAACAGCTCAGCGTCTGGTAATTTTCTTGGATCCAGAATTATATCAATTTTGGATGCTCCAGCGTCATCGGAATTCTGAATTAATTCTTTAAAGGTTTCTATGCCAAATGGTGTAGTGTCTAGTATGCGTTTTATTCGAGTAGTTAATTTCTCCTTCTGACCGAAAGGTTTTGTGCATGTCTTCAGTATATGCTTTGCCTTGCATTCAACGCCTAATGTTTCCGCAGTGTCTTTAGAAATATCCGGACTACACTGGTATTTGTCTGCCAATTCACTTCCTGAAATGATCTTAGATGACGTTTCTAGCCATAACTGAGTAGCTTCGCGTAGTATATGATTTTTGTCAGGCATATATACATTCTTACCTGATAGTTGCTTATCTGTCTTTTCAGACTTTCTAACTTCATTCGCTAGATCTTCCAAAATTTCTCGAATAATTGTGTAATCTACTTCATTAAGCTCTCTGCCATCTGTGGATATTTGAATTTCCTTAAGAACACCAAGAAAATCTCCAAGATCAAAACGTGGTTTAAGTCCAATTGCTTCTAACAATTGTTTATATCTCTCTTTCATAGGCTTGGGAATTTCTGAGATATACGGAAGACAATGTTGACTACGACTATATTCTGCAGCACATTTGCTGGGAACAATGAACCGGTCTTGTATGTATAAACATGGGAAATCTATAAGGTCCTTTTTCATATCACCCGTGAGTTCAGCTATCTTGTCATTTAATTCACGATAACTATCTGAAGTCATTCGCTCAAAAAGGCAATCCCATTCGGATTTACTGTATAAATTAGTGCTTCCCGACATTGTTTGAGATTTTTGATAACACCGCACTATATTTTTCAAGTTTTGTATAATGTCTTCGGCTTTAGGGCCATCTAACCAATTAAATATCTGTGTTAGTTTCGGCCAGCGATCAGTGTCAATAGCAAATCTGACTGTTCCTATCACACTTGCGAAGTTTCTAGAGGACACATTAGAGGGTGACACAAATCCATGCCGAAATTGAAGGGCAGCAGGATAGCTACGATCAAGCTGAGCATGATCAGTATATATCCAGATCAATTTCTGCAGAGTTTTCTTTCTGTTCACGTGACTATTATCCTTGAACATGTCTTCACAAGTTCTTTCCACTAATCTCATCATTGCTAAACATTTTATTTCATCACGACATGCTTCAACAGCATGAGCTGCATTTAGGATATCAACAACCGTTAAATGATCTGCTGTCTTTAAACCTAATTTAAGTAAAAGAGCTCGATGTTCAGGTCGGGAAAATTCTCCCGACGGAAAATTGTCTTGGTTGTCGTAAATCAGAGCCATATCTTTATCGCTTGGATCATAGAGATCATGAGCAAATTTTAATTTACCAGCCAGTGTTAAGATGAACGGAACTGATGCCACGTTCTGAAGGAAGTTTGAGTCTGCTAGAAGGTGCTGAAAATTGCTGAATACTGTTTTCATTATGTGCTCAACCTCTGAATTCTTGTATTGACCAGTCCGTATTGCTGGAAATACGTACTGTATTATTATGTCAATCGGTTCAAGAACAAATATGCTTAAAAGCCCGGCAAGATATTCTGTTTCAATATCATTGACCATAATTGCCTCAATAGGTATTTTGATATCGCACGTGAAATTTTTGCAACCAAGTTTGGTTTCATTGGCAGAAACAAAGTGAGTATCTTTGAAGCCACTTCCATTGACTGTTTCAAACAACGACAACGTCATTAGAATCAGCAAATCCGGGGGAGGGATCTGAGCCCTTTCTAAATTCCTGAACATTTGAGAAATATATTTTCGCAGAGCAATTTTATATTCACTCGCAACCTTGTCTACCTTCGGCAAAATTTTGTTCAACCCAATTCTTCTCAAACCTTCAAATATTCCGGCAGGATTGAATGGAAGTAGTGAACCTCCAACTACTCTATCATAATCTCGTATGTATCCAGGTAAATTTGTTACTATAATAAACCCAACTTGGCAACAAAAGTCTTTGACTCGTTTGTCAACTGTATCGTCAACAATTATAATCGGCAAATTTAGCGAAAGTTTTATCATTCGGGTTCTTGTGGAATCCATGGGAATAAGATGCATGCTGCAATGAACAAGCTGTTCCAAATTCACCCATTTGCGAAAATAGTTCCAGAGTCTTTCCAGATAGATGGAATCACATTGCGCTGTTCTAAACGATTTAATGATCTCCTGAGAATATTCAAATCCTCTCACTCGAGCAAGTAAAGCAAGAACGTCTCTAGGATTAAGTTCGGAAAGCTGTGTACCACCTATTGAAAGAAATAGACATAGCTGACTTTTAACAAAATAAATTGATCATAGATACCTCAGATTGCCTCAGGTAGGCACTACGCTAAACAATGAAGGTACTACGTTATAGCGCACGTCGTTTAGGTCATACAATGTTTAAACTAAACACTAGTTTTTATCGGCTGATTCGCGTAATTTTCCTCTTCTTCTCACATCCAATCTCATATCCTCAAGACAACATGTAGGAGCTGCAAAAGCTCAATATTCAATCTAACATATAAAAACACTTATTTCCTGATAATTAAAAATCCATTAATACCATTTTACACATTAGTGTGTATTGATATCTCAAAAATGTAAATGAATGCATAGCTCCCTTCATATGTAAAAATAGTTACGCTAACCAAATGCATGATCATACTTAGTCCTAAATAGTAGAATAATTATGCAGGATTTAATCAAAAGTAATAGATTGATTTCATAGTTAATAGGCCTATTGATGAGATTAATATCAATTTGTAATATTCATACTTACTTTAGAATGCTTGTACTGCTTAATTCGATACTACAAATGATTAACTTATTTTAATCACTCCGAAATTGATTAACTCAGTGTTATTTTAATATTAATAAAGGATACACTTACTGAATTACTATTAAATAAGTATATTAATTAATTAATAAAAGCTGGATAGGATATATTATGAGAGTGCGGTTTACATTTTGCTGAGGGATGTAATTTTATTACATCCCATCTCAATGAGAGGAATGAAAGTGAAAAGAGAACCAGACTAAGACAAAGAATGTTAGATGATTTGATAACAGTTAATATAAAGAGATGAAGAGGAAGGCTACGAATAGGATTGGTTGAAAAGTTATATTCATTGGGCCTGCCATTGGTCAGTGCACTGGAAGAAAAGATAAATTAATTGTAACTCAATTGACGATGGTCAATGAATGATCTCAATTAAAAGGACGCAATTCAGGAAATTAGAAAAGAGGAAGACCAAGATTAGCCTAGCACCATAAATCAATAATGATTTACAAGCTACGAGCATCTCATGGATAGAAACTATGATATTTGCAAGATGTTATAAAGATCACCTGTGAAAAGCAAATATCCATTGGTGTGACAGGAACAATGCTGTACAGCAGAGTTATTTCAAGTATACAAACCTCTTTTAGCAATCAAGCGCAATGCTTGTGCTATTGCTGGATTGTCGAACTGAGTTCTTAGAAACATATGCTCCAGACCAGGCAATAAATCAATGCTGTGCTCCTCTGACGATACAAAAATGCGCTTGCTGATTTCCGCCCCTGTCGTAAATTTAATCCATTCGTTATTCTGAAGGGGTAATAGGGACGTATCTATGATTTTCTCCGAAATGCTATCTACGTGGGAGGTAGTTGATTCTGCGCTTAAATCCGACAATATATATTGCAACATTTCCAGCAGCATTTCTTTCGTTATCTTAAGCTTGCCTGAAACAGAAGATTTCAGCAACCTACAAAGCGTGTCCGGTGTTACCTTTCTTGATAAGTGCTGAATATCGTAAAGCGTCATTGCTTGCAGAACATGATTCGGCAATGAAATAATTTTCACACCAATTTGTCTAAAAACTTCATGGATGCATCGAGACAATGAATTGCCTTCACAACATCTGTAAAAATATGTTCTGGCATCTATTGCTATCAATTCCGAACTACTAGTAGCATGGTTCAGCGACAACCATATTTTGCAGGAGTCTTTAAATAGCCGTTCATAGAAATTAAGTAAAACATCTTTCCATTCTCCTCGAGCGTATTCAATGTTCTGCATAATGGAATAAATTAAGTTAGGAGCCAGTTCCACTGAGATGCTATTATGAATTCTTAGCGCCGATATTGCTTTGCAGAATTCAAGCATAGCTCTAGGTATAGCATAGGTTAACAAAAACATGTTCCATTTTAAATCATCGCTACTACCATCACTCTGCTCCCTTGTTGGCAATCTTATTTTACTTCTGTTCTGGTCTACCGCAAAACAGCCATGAATGTGCAGGAGAAATCCGGTTTGGCTTTCGTTTCCAGTTGGAAGAGGTAGGAAGCAATATAATCTGCCTTTTGGATTTTCTGTCCGTTGCATTCCTGTAGAAAAATCCTCTATGTCAGATTCCTTAATAGCTAAACCAATTTTAAAGTCCGTTGCAATTTGCGATCTAATTTGTTTTATTTGCGCATGCAATTCACTTGCTGGCGGATCAGTGAATAAAATCCACCATTTACTATTCTTTTCAGTTTTCCCCTGAGTTCCAATGTTTGCAGCTACTTCAGTTGAAATTGTAACTTGTGAAAGTGTCGTGAAGTTTTGGCCTGTTGGAAGATGTATTGGGAAAGCAGTGGTATGTTTGTTCACAACAAACCATCTTGTTATACGGCCATCTGAGTCTCTCACAAACGCCTCAATGTTGTTCAAGTGTGTGAGAAACGTCAGGAGTTCATTTGCTTCTTCTAGCAGCGCCTTTAACAAAGAGCGCACACTGGCTGGGCAATATATTTTTTTCGATAATTTAGAAATCTCCTGCCGAAGTGGGAATCGAAATAATGTCTTTCCTTCGTAGCCATTCTCCAACCTTTCTCTCAAATTTTCGGATTTAAAAATTGATAAACAAAATGGCTGAAACTGGTCCCATATATTTTTCATTTCATCTCGATGATTTGCATTTCTTAAATTCCATAGCTTACATGATGAATTATAGTTAGTCTGAGGGTGCTTAAAATAGGTTTCGTGCGGATCGATAAAACCGATTCCATATTTACTCAGAATGCCAGGAAAATCTAAAATATAAAAATGTCTATAAATATCGTTCAATTACGCTTTAATATTCTTATTAAACAATTGACAAACCTTACTTTAATTTAAAGACCGATTTATAATTGTTATTTATCTGTTATTATATTTTTACAAGGAAGCAAATTATTACAAATGTTATCTAATATTATGCAAAATACTATGCAGGCACGAATATAGTAGTACTCGTGTGGCTATTTCTGATCAATACTTCATAATTCAATGTGATATTCTTAATGAATAAGCAATATTTATCATTGTGACAACAGTAACTGAGTTACTGATTTTACTGATTTCTTTTTCGTATATATATATATATATATATATATATATATATATATATATATATATATATATATATATATAAAATTATGTATATAATACATGTATATATATAATTGTATATATAATTATTTATTAAATATTTTTATATAAATATACGCATAGGCCTATATACATATTCAGTGTCACAATTTTAAACTGTGAAGCGGGATGCCGTAGATCATTGAGATTATGTCTTCATTGATTTACATTTTCATTAATTTATAATAGAAGAAAATTTAAGTTGTTAAAGCTCTACAAAAGGCTTAGCCGAAGACTTATAAATATAGGTATTTTGTAAAAATCAATGTATTTTTAAATGTTTCTATATTTCTTGAAGAAAACAATACAGTTAAGATTTTCCGAAAGAACTTATCTTAGCCTATGTGAATAATTCCGTAAAAGAAACTTTAAAATATACTTTACACATTGCTGACGCATAATGTGGCCTATAATTGAAGCGAATGCAAAATATTGCCAGTTTAATTACTACCCCAATCTTAGCCAAGATCAGGGTCATTTGCTCTTGAAAGGGCGGTTTTAAAACTTTCCCTTTAGACACAGAATGTAGAGGGGATTACATCGATCATGTGCCCAAGTAACTACGTATCAGTCAATTTCTTTGGACAAAATTGTACATTAGTACATATTTAACTGAAATTACTAATTAAATGCATTACCTTCAAGCATAAAACTTCACTAAATTGATAGGAAATTAGAAAAAAGAAAATACTATACGATCTGCATTAAATTCATGGTCCAAATATAAAAATATTATTGCTATAATGTGGAAAATTCAAATAGAAATTAAATTCTCCGCTCACTCTAACTGAAGTTAAGAGTGCAGCTGACACAAAATAATGCAAGTGCTTACTATCTTGTTCAAAGGGAATATTGTTTATAACCAATATGAAAAGAAATATACATGCATAATTTTGTTTATCTATCAAACGCTAAGACCTAAATAGGCCCTATTTTATAAGTGATTTCTGAACATTACAAGTAAGTCACCCATAACTTACAAATATTAGACTTATTTGGCTCAACCACCAATGTTTAGAAGAAATGTACGTCATATGCGACACCCTGAAGGTCACAATTAAACAACAGCTGGGGTTAATCCAGTGTTAGTCGTGGTGGCACCCTCCCCCTTCTAATAGCCCACTTCTCTATATTCAGAAAAGTATGCTCTTTTATTGAGTCTTAAAGTATAACAATAACCAGATTGATTGATTGATTGATGATTGATTGATTGATTAACCTGTCACATGAAGTACCGATTTGAAGCCAACCCCAAATCGTCCAATTTTATTAGCATCATCTCTCTTGACACTGTCATGAAGGAGACAAATTCCCCTCCAATCTTGTTCTTTAAATTCTGCATTATTGTAGGCATACAGTGCTGGTCCCTAGACGTAAGAATAAATAATTTTATCAACATTTAATAAATAAGACTATAAAGTAATATGTATCAGCTAATAACCTGCTTGCTTCTATGTCTCATGAAGTATATTGTATCATATACTGTAATATATTCATATAATGCGTCGCGTCGTATAGTAGCTATACTGTATATTGGGCTTTCAGAATATATACCAATATACATGTAAAACGTAATTTTGAAATGTTCTTTAATAGAGATGAAAGTATTCAATTACTGGAGGTTAGTTGGGAACATGAGAAATTTTAAATTAAAACCGTGCATCCATGTACATGTAAGTCTATTCTTGAATTATTAAAGTAAAACGCTAACTTGGAATTTATGTAGTTCAGGATGGTAGAGGTTTGTAGTTGGGTAACCTCCTTCGTCTAGTAGAAATTTTATCTCATTTGCTCCAGCATCTTCCGCGTTCTGTATCAATTCCTGCGTAGATAATTTGTTGATATTAAAACAAACAGAAAACTACGATCCTACGATCATCGTACAAATGTTGATGTCGGTAATCTTACCGACATCGACATCGCCTTCGAACGCGGATCAGTGTGTATGGGATTCCAATCCTGTGCAAAATGGTAAAACTAAACAAATTAAGCTATAAGAAAAATATAATTTATTTATCAAGAAAATTACATTGCAAACATAATTAAATAAATTTAAAGGATGAGGGTAAAAGCCTGCCAGTGAATTAGAATACAGACATAGTGAGCTTTCTTTTGATTGATGTTATCTTGAGTGTATCTTGACAGAGAGAATTATGCTTCTGGGCCTTCTACATCAGGAATTTAAATAAATAATATTAAGTTACCTTTAATATTTGCCCATTATCTGGATAGTTGTCCAATATGGTTCGTAATAGCAGTATTAAATCTGGTTTGACCAGGCCTTCACTGAACGTATCTAAAGACATAATACTAAGCCTATACAATACCTAGATACTATTAATAGTACATTAAATTATAGGCCTACATTGCGATCATAAAGAAATTTGAGTTCGTTTTCACGTATTTGGAAATTTAAATATGCGTGTTTAAAGAATCGCCGATAAATCTTGAGCATAAATTTCAATTTCAAAATTTGTGTTTTAGATTGATTTTGCTAGTTTTTGCCTGTTTTCTACACGATTTTTTACCGATTTTGGCTAGTGTCTTGGCAAAAACTGATAAAAACTTCTCCACACGCTCTCTCTCTCTCTCTCTCTCTCTCTCTAGTGTTGTTCCAAGTGACAGGTCTAAAGTACATATTCATTCACACACAGAGTCTGCTTTCACTCCCGTACAGTGAATTTAATACAATAACAAGTTAGTACCTTTTAAAAGGCTATGCCTTACCCATACCGTTTGATATTATGTAGCCTACAATTTCCGTATGATATTATGTAGCCTACAACGTATGATATTATGTAGCCTACAACTTCCGTATGATATTATGTAGCCTACAACGCATGATATTATGTAGCCTACAACTTAGCCTACAAAGAATATGGCTACTGAGGTAACCACCTCAGTAGCCATATTCTTTTACATTGCTTTTTATATTTTCACACACGTTTAGTTAACGGTTGGTCCATTCTTCAGTGCCTCGGACACAGCACGGAAACACAACACGCACTGTATTTGCTATTCTTATTTTTTGCATTGTAGAGTCATTTTAGAAGCTCACGAAGTTCATGCGAATGAACACATTTTGATGCTTTACATTTATTTATTAAGCCCTCTAAAAGTTTTCTATGACTAACAAAATATTCAACACAAATATGCTTTATGAAAAACTGTTATGAAATTTGTGCTGTTTTATGTTTTTATATTTTGCTAACTTTAACTTATTTAATATGCATATTCATGTGCATATTGATGACCGTTTTCTACGGTATGCCAAATTTCTGATAATTAAAGAATATATTATTATTATTGTTATCATACTGTTATTATTATTATTAATATTATTATTATTATTATTACTACTACTATTGTATTTTTATTGCCCTGAGCTGTATAGGGCCCTGGGGTAAAAGAATTAGATAAAAGAAAGTTGAAAAAGAAATATTTAAAATAATTCCTCTACGCTCTGGGAGGCCGCATTCGCCAATGTGCCACGAACGTAGACAGCATTAAAACGCTGGAGTGCATTAGATTGGCGCTGCCATAGAAAGGCTTTTTCTCGTTGGTCGCCTGTAATAGCGCTGGTTCTCCTGCCTAATTCGTTTATGAAGTCAGACGCGGCAAAGTTGATAGGGCCCAATGTCTCAAAAGCAATTGGCAGGAAGATGTAGATTTATTATTATTATTATTATTATTGTTGTTCTTATTATAATTATTATTATTTATTATTAATAATATTCTTCTTCTTATTTCCAGTATAATACTAATAATAATAATAATAATAATAATGGGCATTTTTAAAAAATATAAAAAAATAATAATAATAATAATAAGGGCAGTGGGTGCGCCTAGCCTATTTGGCTCACAGCGGCAGTGAGTACCACCCCCTCGCCCTAACCTCGACGCCCCACGAGAACCACCTCAGCATACATGTCAGGGCCGTGGGTCCCTGGACGAAAAATATTCGAAAGCTTTACGACCCCCGTCTGCTGGTCAAGAAACCCCTACCCAAGGTGTATCTGGACGGTCCCTATGGATTAGGACATCAGGACTGGAGTAAATACGCGGTGTCCATATTGATTGGTGGGGGCATTGGAGTCATTCCATTCGCTTCTATCCTCAAGGATATTGCTCACAGGTCGGAGAGAGGCAATCGGGACATGATGTGTAGAAAGGTCTACTTCATCTGGGTGACTCGCACCCAGCGCCACTTCGAGTGGATGATAGACATCATCAGAGAGGTGGAGCAGAAAGATCATTCCAACATTGTGGTGGTTAACACCTTCATCACACAGTTCAAGGGAAAGTTTGACTTCCGCACCACCACCGTACATATGTGAGCGACACTTCCAGAAGATCTCAGACAGGAGTCTGTTCACTGGTTTGAGGTCCACCACTCACTTTGGTCGACCTAATTTCCCGGAAGTCCTGAAAGTCGTCATGAAGGAGCATTCATCGACTAATGTATTCGGGGTGTTCAGCTGTGGAACACCTCCCCTCACTCGCAGCGTTGAGCAGGCTTGCTCCAGGGACAACACCTACACCAGCGATGTGCTCTTCGTTCAACATCACGAAAACTTTTAATTATCATTGATTGATTGATTTATTATTGTTTTAATAGTAATCATAATAGTACATGTTTTATAATAATAATAATAATAATAATAGTAATAATAATAATACTAATAATAATAATACTACTAATAATAAAATATTAACTTTTATTACTAATATTATATTAATAACAATAATAATAGTAATAATTATTACTATTAATATTAGTATTTTACTATTAATATTATTACTATTATTATTATTATTTTATTAGTATTATTAACATTACTATAGTTAGTATTACTACTATTATCATTACTATTATTACTATTATTACTTTTATTATTACTTGTATTTTATTATAGAGAGAATACAATAGACAAGGACTAAGTTTCACATATTATAACAAGCAATAAATTAAAAATTAAATCAAATGAAAATTTACTCCATGTGTATAAAATACACATGGAGTAAATTTTCATTTGATTCATAGACATAGCGTAAATCTGGTTAAGAATGTCGCAAATCTGTCTATGATTTACCATTCAAACACTAAGCAAAATGGAATCAAATTAAATCTTATTAACAAAAATATAATTCTGAATTACAGAAGCACTTGTAATAAGTGGGACATGTAACCTTTGCCCGGGGTAGTGATATACTTATATGTCAGAGAAATCAAAGTCAGAGAATGCCTTGTAAACAATGCATTCTCTGACTTTGAGCCAGTGCAGAGACTTCAAGAGAGGAGTCGCGTGCTTAGAGTTTTTATTGTAGATACTGGTTTCAACTTAATTTAATAAAACACAGTGCTGTCAAAAACAGAAATTCTTTCAGATAATAAAATATTAATTGAGGCGGCTGTAGCAAGCGGATCATATCAGCTAACATACTATCAGGCAATAGAAACCCAACGAAATATGAAAGTCTGATCTAATCTCATGTGATTATGCATATTATCCATGAAAATAATATCACTTAACAAAATAATACATAGATCAGCAATTTAATCTCCTCATAAGATTTTTCTATAAAAAAATTTAACACAGTTAAGCACTGAACATATAAATTATGAGCCAGGATGATTCAAATAAGAATAAAACTAAAATAATAAATAATATAATAATAATAAATAAAATTCCAATAATAAAAATCCAAGATTATACCAGTAATAGGAAATCAATATTAATACCACCCTGACATGAACATTAAATGTTTAGAGCAAGATGACTCGGAGATATATTTATGACGTGCTCTTGGATATATGTATAAATGATCTATCATATCGTAATGTGTTCGGGACAATGAAGAATAGACTAACCGCTAGCTGCACATGTCATAAGAGGCGTCTTAGCAAGAACTGAAGAAGCAACGGAAAACCACCGTAAAAGCCATATGTTTTCCAAGCTATAGGCTACCTATGGTATGAATTAGGCATTGGCTTTGCTAAGTGATCAACTTGTTGATCTATGGAGTGCTCTTGATCTAGCGTGAAAGCAGAATCTGAGTATGAATATTTACCTTGGATCTGCCACTTGGCAGAACGTTAAAGAGAGAGAAAGAGATTTGTCATATCTATAGTCTCCACTAACGGACTAGATGGTTTTTCTCCAATACAACTGAAGGCGAAGGCAAACAAGAAGAAGAAAATATGTTTTATTTCACAAAGTTTAACAAAATTTACAGAGTAATCATATCAATGAACGTGTGACAAATAAAATTAAATAAGAATTATCATAATATTAGTATTAAATGCAATAAATCCAGTAAGTTCAAAATCAAAACAAAAATGTGCATGAGAAATTAAGTAAAATCTAGGCCATCATAGAGGACGTAATTTCCTATCCGGTTGAACACCGAGTTTGCACTCCAGTATAATTTTCCGTCAAAGGACTCTGAGAGAGCCCAAATCGTTTACAAGTTATTATAAACAACCATTTTTGTAGATTGCCAAAATTCAAAATAATAAATAACTCGAATATAACTCTACTTTCACTTGGCATTTGAACTGAGAACTGTTGGTATGTTGGAGCAAATGAAGCAGAACTTCTGAATTTTATTCGGGCACAACAATAAGCCTAAGTTTAAAGTTATTTTTTAAACTTACCCATGTTTGAAGTTCAGAGCTAGCTTTCAGTCCAGTCTGGCCACATCAGATCACATAAAGTTTATGACTCACATTCATGAGTTTGACTGGGATGTTAGACTGATCTGTTATTTAGATTCCTGCTGTACAAGCTCACACCTACTCAGTAAATGTCGCACCAAATTGTGCACACCTTAAAATAGTTCACACCGCTACAACAAATTACATGTTAATTAAAGTACAATTAAATTTATGCTGCAGCTGTTAAATCTGAGAAAAAATTATATCAAAAACAAATGATTGATGACACTAATCGTAGATCAGTATCACTTTCTAAAATCCTTTAATGGCCGGCATAAAATTGAGCCATGGATTGAAGCTGAAAAGCTTAGCTCTAACTTAAAATATGTATTTACTTTCCCAAGAGCAGTTCCATAGGCTGTTGATGACCTATATTTTCCGTCTCTCTTTTTGCATCCAGTATCAATAAGTTGAGACCAGCGCCTAAACCACCCTTTCTTTAATTTTCTTTACTTTGGACTGACTTTCTGGATTTCGGAATTTGCACCATTTTTGGACCTTCTTTTTGCTCGCCGGCTTGATTTTGTCTCAATAGTATGCGATGTTGTCATTAATGACTGAAGCACTCTAATTTGTGTTATTATTGTTATTATATCCTTTATTGTATTCTGACCCATCAGCATCCAATCATAGAAGAATGCCTTTGAATAACCCTTCATGGGTTTATTATAGTTTCGTGTTCTAGAAATAGGTTAAATCTAAAATTACATCACGGTGTTATTATTTCATACATACGTTATGTAAAGCTGAAGTGTGGGACTATAGAATTACGCCACAAAATCAGACTAGATTAGGCTGATTGCCTAATAACAATACCTGACCTATTCGTCTAACTGTTTGCCACCTATATCCTTCTACAATAGTCATATCCCTGAAGCTGTGGGACCCAAGTGTACATGTTAACTTACATATAGTACAATTAGCCTATACCTGGATAAGACCATAGCATTAGTGAATTGTTGTATAGCATAAAAGTGTTGTGAATAAAGAGCTTTCACACGGTAAAGCGACAAGCGCTGCAGAGTCTTTAGTAACCAACTAACAGTCGCAATAAATAGATCGACAACCTCACTCAAGTGATAGCCAACTCGAGTAGACTACCTAACGAGAAAGATATTACATGAGAGCTACACGCAAGAGACACGACAGCTTATAGCAGGCCTTAGTCGCACATAGAAGGCCTACCTCAGAGCAGCTTAGAGCAGCTTAGATCAGCTTTGAGCAGATTGGATCACCTTAGAATAGCTTAAAATGGCTTAGAGCAGCCTACATCAACCCATGGGAGATCCTGGCAACTAAAAGCAGCTTAGTGCTGCCCCTAGTAGTATAGATCACGCAGAGTAGTTTAGAGCGGCTAAGATCAGAGCTAAGCAGCTCAAAACTTCTCGGAGCTACTCGTAACAGCCCACAGCAAATCAGAGCAGCTTACACCAGCCTACAGCAGCCTACAGCAGCTTACAGTAAATTACAGCAGCCTACCGCAGCTTACAGCAGCCTATAGCAGCTTACAGCAGCATACAGAAGCTTACAGCAGTTCACAGCAGCCTACAGCAGCTCACAGCAGCTTACAGCAGTTTACAGCAGCCTACAGCAGTTCACAGCAGCCTACATCAGTTCACAGCAGCCTACAGCAGTTCACAACAGCCTACAGCAGTTCACAGCAGCCTACAGCAGTTCACAGCAGCCTACAGCAGTTCACAACAGCCTACAGCAGCCTACAGTAGTCTACAACAGCCTACAGCAGCCTACAGCAGTGCACAGCAGCTCATATCAGCCTACAGCAGCCTACAGCAGCCTACGGCAGCTCACAGCAGCCTACAGCAACTCACAGCAGTCTACAACAGCTTAGAGCTGCCTACAGCAGCTACAGCAGCCTGTAGCAGCCTCTAGCAGCCTACAGCAGCCTATAGCAGCTTAGAGCAAAGCAGAGAACCTTTAATCGATTTCTATTCTTATGTCAAGTCTATTGAACTTGTTAGTCATATCTCGTTGCAATGCAGTAAATTGGTTCCATTTTCTACCGAATATGTTGCTATTAAACGTGTAACCTTTTTGCACTTCTCATTCTAGATTCTGATTTCACAATTTTATGGCATATGTTGATTAATTAAAAAGAACTTTTACTTAGTTTTAGAACTACAGCGACGTGCCGTAGATCAAATACTATCAGCCTCGACTTCGGAGAAGTAAGTGCTAGTTTATTAGAAAGCTACATAAAAAATCAACTTTATAAACACTACTTACATGTATAGATTTCTGCACTGTCATTCAAATTTAATTAATTTTACTTTATATTCATTTCTGTATTCGTCAAAACAGACAGGATCAAGATGCATCACATATAAATATATACACACACATACACACAAAAACATAGGATCATAAAACAATCAAAAATGAAATACTAGAAACTTAACTAGAATTCCTGCTAATACCAGCACTAGCATTAAAAGCTTCGTAAATTAAATATACGCTTCTACCATAAGACACTCTATTGTCTAGAATCATCGAACAATTTATAGGCAATCTAAAACAATGACACATTTTTCTAAATCCCTCAACAAATTATTAGGCCAATGTAGTTGGAATTTAGTCAAACTTGTAAACATGCATGTATCTGTAAGTACTTCAATCAATGAAAGTCTGTCAACACAGCTGAAATCAGATTATAAATGGATCAGCGGTATTCTATCTGTATGAAGACACTTATCTCTCGAATCAATATTAAAGTTACACACTTTAAGGTACTTTGAAATATAGCAGTCAAATTAGCGTGATCATTCAGTATTAATAGCAATACTAGAGCTATGCTGTCTTTGACAGTTTAGCTGGCATAGCTGTAATATGAAAACTATAATGTAATGACCAAGAATCAAATGGAGCGAGAGAAGGATTAAAGGAAAGGAAAGGAAAGGAGGGGGTATGTGAGTGAGGATTAAATGATGAGAGAGACAACAAGAGAATCGATAACGTATGAGAGAAGAGATAGAGAAGGGACGAGAGAAAATAGATAAAAGAAGAAATAGATTGGCTTACTTGAGGTAAATAATAAAAAATAATAAATAATAAAGGTTTAACGTCCGTTTCCTCATCCAGGGATGATGTCAGGGACGTCAAGAGAAATGCACAAAATCGATCTTAATTTGAAAGCGATGACTTAATTAATGGTGTGGGGTTGATAGAATTTTAAACATTAAATTTTGATGAAATTCTGGATGTACGCATTGACCCCCATTTCAGACAGTTATGCTTTGTGTTTAAAAGGTTCAGTGCTCAGAACGTTAAGTAGCTTCTAGGAATTAATATTGGCGAAAATACAATATAATCATTTACTAATTGCATCACGGGCCTATATGAGAACAGAACCTAAGAAAAACATTGGATTGGTAAATGAACGATGAGGATAAACTTTACATAACATTTTCAATATTATATTGCAAAGATATACGTTTTATATTTTATGGTTTCTTTAAACATCATAATGTGTGTTTAATTATCGTGTAACGAAATTTCGTCCAATTTGAGAGTAGAGGTTCAATATCTTACCGTAACTTTGCTGTTGTTTAGCTTATTAAGTAAATCTTATCTTAGTAGAACTTATCGTAGTTATCTTTGTAGAACTTTAGAAATCAATATAGCACATACTGTACTTATATATTTTGTCAGCACTATGTATTTGAACAGGCCATTATTTTGGGCTGAAGGAATAGCAAAAATAAGTTACCCTATATTTGTATTTAATACTTAGGAGGCTAATATGTGTGTCTTTCTAGATAGTTTAAATAATTTCTAAATTCATCTATCTAGGAAAGCTATGTTAGCTTTATTTATCGAAGTATAACTTTCAATTAAAAAAAATTATAAATGACAGAGAGAGAAAACTATGTTTATTTAAAAAACACTCAACTATGCACGCACATTAGGCCGTCAGAGAGTTTAAAAAACCTATCTAGTTGATCACCCATCATGCATGCATAAAAATACAAACTAAAAAATATATGCAAACTAAAAATGAAGAAAGTAAATCAAAATTATATCAAATGAGTCTATGAAACTATCCACATATGCAGTATTAAGCATTACTTCACAACGGAATACGAATGACGCTTATAACGCATCCGGACCGGCACCGTTTAGGATCTTTTCTTTCTCTTCAGCACATGTTTTTTCAGATCATTTTGGCTGAATCGTTGTGGTAGAATGTGATATTATTATTATTATCATCGTGTAGTATTCCATATTATTGCAGCAGAGGAAAAATATGCATAGCTAATGAATAATTTGAAATTTGACAAGTTATTAAGATATAGCCAAGCCTGCAGGCCTGTAGTGTTTGGTTACATTTAAGTGAGCCTCACACATAAATATGGAGGCCTAATATACTTCGTTCATTGTGCGTGTATATTTTGTTATAAAAATTCGCGCATGCTGTAATATTATCAAGTTACTTTGTATATTGTAGCGTCTAAATGTGCATATTAAGCCCAATGTTATCGAACGATATTGCATCGTGCAACCAGTCTACGCCAAGTTGTCTTTCAATTGAAGTATCTACCATGATCAATGCAAACGCTAACTAAATAAATACTTCCTGCATGAAATTAACTCATTCATAGATCGTTCATCAATTAGCATACAATACTGATATAATCAACACACACGTGGCATTACAAAACAATTGATAATTAACGAAGACACGTTAGGCAGTCTACCTTAACCTTTAAGAGTTTTGCTTCCATGTTCTGCTCAAATTTAGCCCCAACTTAACAACAACTCAAAACTATAAAACGTTCATTCAAAAATCTTTAATATTAGAGTCCATGATCCAGCAAGAAATAGAAGACCTGCACGGCTATAGAACTTCACATATGCAAGATATGTTTCTAAAATACTCTATCTAGAAACATATACTTGTAATAATGAAACAAACCCAAATCAGATCCCCAAGCTTTCGTGCTTCTACATCGAAGCTTATACCGATTCTTATAAGTCTTCTTAAACCAAAATTTTTAGGTCTATTATCTTGATCTTCTTCATTGCACTGCCAAGTGGCAGGTTCAAGGTACATATTCATACTCAAGGTCTGTTTTCTCGCTCCAAAAGAGCACTCCTTAGATTAACAAGTTAATCTCTTCAAAAAGTTTATGCCTTATCCATACCTCATGTAGTCTCTAGTTTGGAAAAAGTATGGCTTCTGAGGTGGTTTCCCGTCGTCTTCCTCAGTTAGCTGATTAATTACCATTTAATCCTGGGGGGAATATTTCAGGTGAGGTGGGTCCACTGTATCCATCCTCAGCTCCAACCTTAGTCGCCTCTTACGTACACGCAGCAGATTGTTTGCGGTTGTCCTATTCTGCAGCGGTCCAACCACACCCCAGCACAACAAGGGCCAACAATATTGACAAAATATTGACCAAATATAAAAACTATACAACGTTGCGTCTAATTTTACACCCGGATTAAGCCCTAGAATTACCTGATTGAGATGTTTGCTGCCATAACGTAAAATACAATCGATTAACCATAACCTATATTTGCTTTAAGTTTTTACTGCAGGACAAACGAATCAATATTAAGAATTTGCTTAAGCTGACTTCCCCATAACTCTAAGCAAACACCTCTAAGCAGGAGATTTACGAAAGAAGTCAACACTGCAATTGTAATGTTGCATTTTATTTTCAAATACTGTCCTTCAATTCAGCATTTACGATTGCTAATAATTAGTTTCGCATTAGTTTCCTCTATTGTCTAGAACCTGTTGTACAGGTTATGAACTGACCAAATGCGTGGAACTTGCATTTTTAAATTTAAAAAATTATACAGAAGACGTATACAAGTGTCGTATACAAGTGTCATATACAGGAGTGTGTACCAGTGTCCTACAGGGACGTCGAATACAAGATTTATAGATAAATTATTGCGTCAGTTACAAAAAAGTAAATCACTACAGCGTGCTGCTACTAAACCGTTTTTTGTTTCGCTTTGATCACGTGACTGTTCTGACATACATTAGTTATACTGGTGCCGATGTTATCATGGTGTCGGTGTTATCTTATTGTCGATGTTATCCTGGTGTCTATGTTATCCCAGTGCCGATGGTATCTTGGTGCCGATGTTGTCTTGATGCCGCTGTTATCTTGGTGCCGAAGTTTTCCGAGTGCCGATGTTATTTGAAAGAAATCACATGGCTTGAGAGGACTATCTGTTTACTGTACACAGTGATTTTGTACTTAAAACAAAATTGCTATAAAATATTCTAAATCAAATAGAAAAGATTTTTATAAGATATACGGGACAGAGAGAAATTGAGTAGGTTTAATTGTTTCCCGACCCTAGATAAACTGGGATTAAAGTGAAGAAGAAGAAGATGATGATGATTCATATTATACCTAGCAGCTATGTATAATTGCTGAATAATGGCTACGCCAAGCAACAGGCATTGCCATTATAGAAAGGTTGTGTCTGGCAAGTGTTTCGATAACACGTATGCAAGATCTAACACGCATGCATATCCATGAATATATATATACATGTATGTATATATATATATATATATATATACAGTCATGGCCAAAAGTTTAGCACCGATTAGATAAATACACTAAACTTGCCATACATTAATCTGTAGCGCCAGACGTGCTAAAAGTAAAGCAACTACTGTTTATGTTTATTAAATGTCAATGTACTACATACATATTTTCACTAGTCTCAGTATCTGGTGTGCCTTCCTTTGTTTGCAATGACTGCTTTAATCCGATCAGGCATGGAATGCACAAGATTGCGACAGTACTCGGGTGTTATTTCGCTAGTCCGCACTCGCTTAATTGCTTTAATAAGTTCTTGTTCAGATGACGGATTCATTGCTGCTACCTTCTGTTTCATGCAAACCCACAGTTTTTCAATAGGATTGAGATCTGAGCTGGACCCAGGCCAAGGTCCAAGGACCTCCACACCTTGTTCTGTGAGCCAGTTGGTAACAATGGCTGACGGATGGCAGGGCGCTCTATCATGCTGAAATATTGAACAGTTAAGCAATTCCATGTTTAACAATAGTTTATCTTGCAAAACTGATAGATATTTGTGTCCGTTGATCGAAGTATTTTTCGGCATAAACCATAGGCCACCTCTACCAGTTCCTGAGAAGCTCCCCAGACCATTATTGTTGGTGCTTGCCGCACAGACGGTATCACATAGCGGGTGTTATACCGTTGATTTGCTGGACGCCGCACGTTTCTGATGTAGGATCTGAACTGCGAGAACGTTGATTCGTCCGAAAAGAGAGCTTTCGTCCAATTATCACACGTCCAGTGACGGTAGATTCTACAGAACCTCAGGCGATCCTTGATATTCTTGGCGGTCAGGCGAGGTTTCCTTGCTGGGCGTCGCGATGGTCGGTTGAATTCAGTTAGAAGACGTCTTCTCACAGTCCTGCCACTTACTGCTGATCGTGTCTGAGAAGCAATTTACGCTGATGACCAGGTTGGATGCGCTGTAGCAACACGTCGGACTTTTCTGTCAGTGCGAGGCGAGGTGATGCGCGGACGTCCAGACCTTCTGCGAGACTTATAGCACTTCAGTTCATTCATTCTCGCTATAGCTCGAGTCACTCTCGACTTGGCTATGTGTAAACGTCTAGCTACCTCACTATGAGACCTGTTCAGCTCATGCAGTACCACAATTTATGCACGCTTTGTAGGAGAAGTTTCTTTGGATTTTCCCATTGTGCTGATACAATTTCAAATCTATTACCTTATGAGTATAATATTGTATGCAAAATGTCAAAAACTAAGTTGTTTTGCTACTACAAGGGAATTCTAGTGATAATTCAATAAATGGCTTAACTCCTGTCCTATACTGTGAACTATTCAAGTCGATTTATCAAATGACCAGTAGGAGAGAGATACATACATAATCTGGGCTGCCAAAAGAGGGCGTAAGTACCAAATAGTGGACCAGAGTTCAGTTACGTAACAGACAATAACTTCCTAACAACCAACAAGTTACTTGACGGTCACTGGTGAAGTCTACGGCTACGCTTGAACAGTCTCTGGCTGGACGTCTGCAAACTGGAATATTTACCTTGCCTGGTTCACAGAGGGTGTATCATGCCAGACACTAGTCACTCAAGCAAATAATCATTGTATTAATCAAACAAGTGTATTTAGTAACAAGTGCAGCCCAGCATCTTGTTTCTAGTGATTGACCGATTTTCACTTGGGATATATTGTTACTAAGGCACATTATACAAATGTTTAGTGAATAATGCTCATCGGTGCTAAACTTTTGGCCATGACTGTATATATATATATATATATATATATATGCATATATATATATGCATTATGCATTCATATATATATATATACATGTATATACATATACAGTATATACCGAGCATGAAGTATTTAATTAAACCATAATTCTCGGAAATCTAGTCTAAAAATCCCAGGTTCGATAAATATATTTATACATAGAGTTTGCTTTCTGCTTAAGAAAGAGCACCGAGAGAGCACTCCATCGATCAGGAATTTAATATTTGTGTTTCTTCTTTATTCAATTATGAGCATATATGTACGTCGATTAGCTAAAACATTCAAATGTTTAAGATTAGCTGATTTCTCTGCATATGGAATTTTACACAGGTAAATACGTATGGCTGTCTGCTTGTTATAACTTTTTAACTGTATAGCTCTCTATTCCTTAAGCAATTTGAGTCTGTTTCATTTTTTGCGGTCAAAAATTTCTTTCGTTGTGGAGGAGGAATTATAAAATTTTCGTTGATAGTGCACAAGTAAGCAATTGAAACGTAACATAGAGACGGTCAGATTCTGAAGAAGAAGAAGAAGAGATGACGATTATGATTATGATTATGATTATGATTATGATTATGATTATGATTATGATTATGATTATGATTATGATTACGATTATGATTATGATTATGATTATGATTATGATTATGATTATGTTGATGGTGATGATGATTTTGATTACAGGACTGTTTTGACTACCTAATCTACCTGACCTACAGGGTAGTGTCTAAAGTTAAAAGTTAAATTTGAGCGAAATAATAACAAGATTATAACGAAATTACAATACATGATGACATATGTCGCGCTTAGCACCGCATATTTAGCCGTTAGGCAGTTTATTCAATTGTAGGTATACGTTACCAGAACCGTGAATTTCCGTGATTTTACTATCCGGTCAGCTCTACCGGAAATTTATACCATGACCTAAGGAGCAGCCATTTAACATTTCACTACGTTACCTGACGCATTAATGCATTGAGCTATTTAAGAAAGAGAAGATGTTGATGTTGCTAATGGATAAGAATGCCTCTGAAGCAATTAGAGTATAATTAAGTATCAGTCAGTGATGTCTAATATTCATATAGCCACAGAAGTGTGCAATCAACCTTAGAATATTTTTTGAGTATATTTGCTAGATATCATATGCGTTGTTAAGGTACCATATAATCTATATGAATGAGACTATAAAGCAAATCTTATCTTACTTTGAGACATTAAAAATTAAACCAATTATTATTAAGTTATTATCATGTCTATTTGTTTACCAGAAATTCCACAAATCACTAGAAGGAAAAAATTCTTTCGTGGTTTAATTTAAATAATAACGTGGATAGAGTTTAATAGCTAGTTAAATATTTGAATTAATTGTTCAAGAACTAAACGACGTTTTGTCACCCAAAAATACAGTGACGTTCAGAACCATAGTTCTGTATAGTTACACACATGTCACATACAGGTGCAGTAGAGTTTCCTTTTTTATAGTTACTGTTGATGTAGTTTTCGTTGTTTCATCTTTTCCCGTCCATGGTTATTAATAATCGTTATCTTTTTGGAGTTTCAATAGCAGCGGTGCGGATTTACGAATAACCTCCAACACCCCGGGGATTAATTATATTCGAAGCTGTCGACACTCGGTCTTAAAAAGTGGTCGGCCACATAGTACTAATCGAGCATAACTGGGCTTTAATTTTTTCATTGGCACGAAGCTTAACCGAGTGCGCTAAATCCCCTCCTCAAAACCATTCGAGGGCGTTCACTGGAGCCTCTACAGATATTAGAATAGTCATCTAAGATTTCGCTCTCGGACCACGAAGAGTTTCAGGTTCAAGGTATATATTCCTTCTGAGTCTGATTTCCCACTCCATAAAATTAGTCTAACTGAGGAAGGAAACGGGAAACCACCTCAGAAGACATACTTTTCCCAAGCTATAGGCTACATAAGGAATGGATAAGGCATAGACTTTGTGAAGGGATTAACTTGTTGATCTAAGGATTGCTCATATGGAGCGAGAAAGCAGACTTTGAGTATGAATGGGTACCTTGAACCTGCCACTTGGCAGTCCACTGAAGAAGAAGAAGAAGAAGAAGAAGAAGCTTAGTCTCTTGACCAAGAAGTTTATCTGATCACAAAACCTAAGCCTATACAAATTTAATTGCTTCTGAGGTGGTTTCACATTATCTTCCTCAGTGGCTGCTATTTCCGCCTATTACGACACACAGTTTATTTATTCTGTAGTGGTATGGACACAACTTGGAAATCTATACTTTTATAATTATATCTCAGATACTGAAGTGAAAGCAAGTTAGGACAAAGAAACTTAAAATCTAATTTGCTTGCTGTATATACATTAATATTGCATTGCATTAAAAGTACGTAACATCACAGCTTCATTAGTCCTAGAAAATATCAAGTGAATGTCTGGAATGTAAACAAAGATATGACCACAGCCAAAAGCCACGAGAGTTCTAAGCTAGACCACAATCTTTATGTGTGTTATATAAAGTTTTAGGAGGATTGTGGCTAATGGCTTCCCAGCCTTGAGGCGATCTGCTCTGGCAATGAATTCAATTGAGTCTGAAAATAAACACAAGCATATCAATTATATTCATTTTATGTACTATTCGTATATCAAAAAATTATTTATTTGTATATTGTTATATATATTTGGGTAAACAGGATTGTTTTCTCAGGGAATGACACCCCGCCCAGTAAATGTTAGTCGAAGCTGAGGAAAGCATAGGGTGCCCACCTCACCATAAGCAGATTCCCCCAAGAATAATGGTATATCAAAAATATGGATGATTAATATGGATGAAATAATATGGATTAATATGAATTAATATGGATGAAAAATATGGAAAAGTAATGGATGATTTAAAGATTCACTCGTATGTGATCACGAAGAGGAAAACGGAAGATAGAGATGAGTGGAGGCGTTATATACCATGAACCTGTCAGCAGGCAGTGCACTAAGAGAGAGAGAGATGTATTTGTATTTTATTGGTTTCTTAATTTTCCCTCTCTCTACCCCTCGCTCTCTCTTTCTTTAGTTTTCTCCTGAATGGCAGCTACTAGGTATATGCCTATATTTCTATTAACAGTCGGCTGTATCGCTGCATAGAGAGTACATTGATCAAAACAAAACGTTAATTCCTTCACAAATGTCTTCGCCTTATCCACACTTTAATGTTGCATACCCATATAGCTTGTGAATTATATCTCTAAGGTGATTTCCCATTGCATTCTTCAGCTCCTGCTTAGTTGGCTTTTACGACACGAGCAGCTTACGGTTGGTCTGTTCTTCAGAGGCCAGGACACAAGACGAGAATATTTATCATTTAAGAAACTTTGTGTATTTTTTAAGTTATAAATTATAAACATTAAGGAAGATGCTAATTAGTCTAGTGTTCCAAAAAACCGATTTAAGACTAGCATTAAGAATAATTTATTCTTTTACCGAATGACTTCAAATTTATATATAAAATTATACCAACGCTACATAGTGTATATTGCTACATACGGGTAAACAGGATAGTTTTCTCAGGGATTAACGCCCCCTGCCCGGTAAATGTCTATCAAAGCTGAGGAAGGCATAGGGGGCCCATCTCGTCAAAAAAGCATATCGCCCAAGAAAAGAATGGTATCCCACTCATATGTGGAAATGAAGAGGAAGGCAGAAGACAGAGAAGAGTGGAGGCGTTATGTACCATGGTACATGGTACTGCCAGTAGGCAGTGCACTAAGAGAGAGAAACATACTGTATATAGATCTAAAAGAACACAGGGATGCGATGAATAAATGGATGCAATGGATACTGTATATCAATGGATATGTAAAAGTTACTCTGGGAAAATAATTAATGTGATCAATTTTGCACTTTACAAAACGGTATTCCTATAAAATTATGTGTAGCTCATTAATTAGCAATTTTCAGTATCGGTATAAATAACATTAGACTAATCGCTGCATTTATCATTAACGAAACCGCGCGAGGTTTCTGGTTTAATCTCATACGGTGTTTCTATAATTTTCTGAAGTTTCTCAAGTTAAGGTTTCTAGAAATATGTAGAATTTTTTTTATTTTACACTGAGAAAAATTAGCCAAGAAAATCATAAATAGCAGTATGATGTGCATATTTTGCTGTTTCAATTCACATTTTATTAATAATTCGCACTAATTATTATTCACGAATCTATCTGTTGACAAGAATAAGTAAGGGGATAATCACTCAAACATTTCAATATACAAAGTATTCAGTATAATATCAGTAACGTGGCAAAAGAAGAACCTGAAGTAGTTGAATGCTGGTCTCGATACAGTCTGTTCTGCGCTCAACCTTCGCCTGTCTCGTGCTCATCTCTAGCACCAGGTCATATATGTTAATCTGTGTCTAATCAATCAATCAATCAATCATTCAGTTAATCTATCTATCTATCAATCAGTCAGTTAATTAATCAAGCATTCAGTCCATCAATCAATCAGTTAGTCAATTAGTCAATCGATCAAGAAAAATCAATTAATAAGTGAACCAACCGCTCAATGAATCGATCAATCATTCAAGAATTCAATCAATTAATTAATCGATCCATAGATCAATCGATCAATTACTCAAACAATCAATATCAAACAAAAAGCTATCAATCAGCGGATATATTTAATTTGACTCCCGCGTTTTGCAAAACGATTAAAAAATTATATACTCTCACACATTTATTCTATCGGCAATTTAAAAAATAACAAGTAACGTATGAAGTCTCTACATTCAATATTGTTTCAGCTCAGATGAAGCTAATTTTTCAAAGTCTTTTGCAATGTACAAAATGAAGATCTATCTGACATCTGAAATCACCGAATTTTGCAATTTAATACTCTTTAAATGAAACCGTCATGATCGATATACTGGTATTTATTTCACTTATTTTTTTAAATGAATCTTAAATAAACTCTACGAGAATGGACCACATTTGAAGATAATGACTTTTCTCAAAATCTCTAATGAAGTAGCGTCAACAAAAGCATACTATTTCTAATAGCCTATAGTCTACTAACATTATTATACGACACTTTAGGCTACCTGAAAGATTTTGAATTTTTCTCAAGAGGATCGAATTTATTGTTTTACTAATTTAATCGTGCATACTTCAAACACGTGTCACGGCAGTGGAGTAAAGTGAAAATTGTACAACACGCTAAAATTAATTTGAGAAATTTACTGAAGCATTTCCATCAAGTTCCAGTCGCTTATAAACTTTTCTAAAATCACGTCTGCAGGCAGAAATGCTTAAAAAATAAAATTTCAAATGTCAATTTGTTTTGCTGCACAATAAATATCATGCATAATATTTTATGAAATAGTCACGAGCTTCTCATAAGTTACTCTTTTAATAAAATAAATTACTATATTTATAAATAAAATTATAATAGGGATATCAGTTCATAAATTCTGACCTGTATTTACAACAAAATGTGATGCAGAAAGAAGTATACCTTAGCCATGTCAACTAGTGTGTTAGCGTTATCTGTCAGTTTCCTTTGCTCGATCTTGACTTTCCTTAAACTGAAGATACAAACACATCCAAAGCAGCCTCACATATATCTACATGTATGTGTAAAAATAAAAATCTTTATGTGTTATATAAATCTGTATGTCTTATAAGTTTGTATGTGTTAAAAATCAAAGAATGCAAGAACGTATGCCTTCTCTGAGTTTGAATTAAAGCACGTATTTCTGAAGTCTTTAATCTGCAGAATTTTTCATCGATATATCCACTAATCTCGAGATTAGCACGTAAACGTAGACCATCGTTGATATCTTAAGAGCTGGTAAAGCTAATGCTAACGTCAGTTTCCTCACTCGAAAGCTATGTCAGAGAAGTACGAGCCCAGGATTTGGACCCGGCACATACTGATCCGCGGTCGAGTATCTTACCGACATCGCCACTGGCTCCATAAAGTCAGGAGTTTATCTGGGAATCAGTAGGTGCAGGATTCAACTCCGGTTCTCGCGCTATCACTAAAATGATTCGAGGTGGGAAACTGACGTTTAAACTCGTCTATGGCTTTCGCATTACAACAAATTTTATGACGGCTGGAGCCAGTGGCGATGTCGGTAAGATATTTGACCGCAGATAAGTATGTGCGGGGTTCAAATCCTGGGCTCTCCCGTCATTGACATCGCTTTCAAGTGAGGAAACTGACTTTAACATTATCTATATTGGCTATATAAATGATCTGAGATTAAATGGTTTATGGTCTCCATACAGAAAATGTGATATTGTTCTGATAGAATCAATTCAGAAAAGATTCACTAAACGGGTAAGTGGCATAATAGGATTGCAATATTCGGAGAGATTAAAAGTTTTGGCTTCGGAATCTTTAGAGCAACGAAGGTTTAAATCTGACCTGTGTTTATACTATAAAATTGTCACTGGATTGGTCGATCTACCTATAGAGGAGTTTTTTGCTTTCAAAAGTGGGGTAACAAGAAATAATGGTTCAAGTTTGTACATGAATAAATTTTATTTTAATGCTTAAAGATATCATTTCAAAAACCGATGCATTTCTTGTTGGAATTCTCTACCCTCTAATGTTGTAAATGCGCCTTCCCTAAACTCTTTTAAAAGATGTCTGGAGGGCATTAATGTAAGCAAATACCTAAAGAGTTAAAGTGATGGCTTTACATCATTCTTTTATCTTCTGTTTCTTCTTTTTCTATAAAAGAATCTAACTTTTAACTGTCGTAAGTATTCTAGTGCATTTGCCGTTTTTATTATTGAATTTTTATGAGTAGATCAGGGGCAGGACCTAAATTAGTATGTTTTCATTGTCATTGTGTGCAGATATTTGTGCGTGTATATTGTTGATTTCCTTAACAATGTCATTACATGTTCCGCTAAATTTATCTTGGTACATAATTATGGCCCATACTAAGGATTTTATTGAACATTATTAATTAATAGTTAATGCAAATATTTGTATTTTTATTTTTAAATTCGGAATATGTAAGTGCCACTTGTGGGCCTTTATTTCCGTTCATGCGCTCTAACTGTCTATTGTGTCTGCAAATTGTGATATCATGTGCGTATGATAAATAAATAAATAAAAGAATAAAATAAATAAACTAGCATGGAAAGTAAATTGTCACTTGGAGAAAATGTATTCCATTTCCTCGTAGTTAAAAAGCTCCACCGTGAAATGTAATGCTCAGAGTATCAATTATGGTATGTACAGATCCCTTTTACTCCGGATTGAGCAGTATCGAATCATTTATGACTTAAATTATCATTTATGAGTTAATCGGTATCGTATCATTTATGGGACCTCGATAGTAGAACATTTCATAATTCAGCCAGTTCTAGAAATTCACTTTCGACGTTAATGAAATGCTAAAACTTTTAAAAATCGCTAAAAGAATAGAATCTTATGTTTCTTAGGGTATAACACGGTGCTTCCTTGCTCACAACATCAAGTGCTTATTGATCCCATTCGATAAGAAGGTGCGGAGTCTTTTATGTTGTTTAATGTAGTGCGTTATGATCAGCTGATGCATTAATTCACTCGGTGCTCTAAAGATTTGTGGGCTTGAGAATCTCAACATATGTTTAGACGTCTAAAATGCAGTGCTACATCAAATAAACTATTTAATACAAATATATCAATGCACCGTCTTAGTTCATTCCGTTAGATAGAAGGACCCCGGCATAAATGTATACCCATAGACTGCTAATTCCCTCAGTAGTGAGCGGGCAATCAATCATATAACTACAGAGGTCCATATCGCCTATCATATTGTGATAATAGTTATAATAATTACAGGTATTATAGTGAAATGATTAAGCATGTTGATATCTAGCGCTATTCAGTTGCTCATATGTAAACCGTTAAGAAATTTAGTCAATTATCCGCCTAGCATTCCTGTGAATGTTCGAGATTTTACTCTCAGATCAGCGCGGCCGAAAATCGAACCCACGAGAGTTCAATTCATCTCAGGAGCCGTCATTCAGATCATTAAAACATTGAGATCATTGGAACTGCGTGATCTCAATGCTTCAAACACCCACAGCATTAACGTACGGCTCACTTGTGCTTAAGAAACAGAAGTTAAACTTGGCTTTATGCACCCAATTTTGACCATCTTTTATGTTGTCAAACATACCTGTGAATTGCCTGAAGGAACTTTCGCTGATGGGCTCTCACCTTGCTCTGCTGAACAGTGCGCATAACTCTCGTGTACTTGTATATCAACCAAGTCTCTCGCAACACATTCGCCGCGGAATTCTTGAGCTGAAATTAGTAACGAATTCTAAATACAAGTTAAAATCTAATAGACTTTAGGGAAAAAACCATAATTATCGAGCAGTTTTCAGTAGTTAAAATGTGAGAGTAAAATCTCAAGGCCAGTGCCTCTACTATTGCTCTCTACTGAGGATCAGAGTTCAAGTCCTATATGATCAATTTAATTTGAAGGATAGTATAAAAAATTGCAAAATTTAAAATTAATTTTCGGATTGTGCAGATTATCTACAAAATTGAACAAAAATTGTTAGACCTTTAGAACACAATAGGATACGTTATATAATGCGCGATGTAGAAAGTTCGCAATCGAACTGCCAGTTACTTATTGTCTGTAGTGTGTGCGCTTCTGAAAATCGACAATTAAACACTTCGCTAGTTCCTATCAAAATCAATTTTCGTAAGGGCATTCTAGTTGAGTAGAAAAAAGTATCTTCCTCGAGAATTCGCCATTGAGTTTGTGCATCAATAGTGAAAGATCAAATAGTATTCCATAAGAATATCATTTATATATTCAAGCTTGTTGTATAAAAAGTGTTAAGCTATTTTCAAATTTAAGGGAATAAATTACAAAATCATGAGAAATAATATTAGATCAGTTACATTCTCTGTAATATTATCAAATTCTATATCATAACTAATTATTGAACAAAATCATAGAATAACTTATAGATCCCAGATATTAAACAGAGCCGTTAAAATAGATGATGCTTAGCAACTGCTCCGCAATTTAGCTTTTCTAAATTTCTAAATATGGACAAAAATACCACCGTGCTTCCCAATTGTTCAATTCCACTCCATTTTTTACTTTATCAACACTTTAATTTTGAGATTTATAGTTTTTTTTACGTTATTCCATATTCAATTTGATAAGTTACAGATGATCAAGTTATGCTTGCTAGTAGTGAAGTGGAATTGTAAAAGGTCATAGCTGATCACCAATCTTTGATTTCCTTTGATTTATATGTCTTCAATACATGAAACAGACACTAAATGAAGATTTTAACACTCGTACTGTGCCCGGTAAACTGAACAGTGGACCAACTTTAAACTTGACTTGTCGCAAATTGTAAATTGAGTTTTCTTATCGAGTGCTGAAAGCAGACTGCGTGAAGGAATGGACACGCCATTTGCAGAACCCGAGAGAGATAGAGAGAGAAAGAGAGAGAGAGAGAGAGCGATAGAGAAGAGATCAAGAGCGTGAGAGCGACACAAAGACAGATAGATAGAGAGAGAAGAGATCATGAGAGAGACAAAGAGACAAATAGATAGAGAGAGAGATAGACAGACAGCAATACCCTTTTGTTGAGCTGATTGTCAGTCATAAAGTTATGAACATGTTTCTCTGCCCTCGTTAACTCTAGCTTCCGAGCCAAGACCGCTACCACCAGAGCTGTACAGCCTGAACCCTGCCAGGTACACAGTATTGTAAAGTTACCATGAATCAGTATATAATCTGATTTAATGAATGTTTTACATTTAGAATTAATTAATTGGGTTTTGAAATGTAGTATTTATAGTAAAATAATAAAATTATAAATCAATCAAAATCTGTTTGGTTTCGCGTGCTATCTGACTATGTAATATTATAAAGTATAGAGATGACTTTGAATGATATACTCTAAATGGGCATTAAGCATTATTAAACATTTAATACTAAACAACGCTCAGGGAATAAAAAAGCTGTTAAACAAAACATGTTAATAGCAAAATCGCTAAGGAATTTAATGCAAAATTAGATTATGCCTTTTACGACAGATTGCGATAAAGAGCGAGAGAGAAAGATAGGCTCCAGAAATTGCCACACCATTTTTGTAAATGCCGATCCTAGTTAAACTTGGATTCATGGGAAGAAGAAGAAAAAGATGATGATGAAACTGGCAAGTACGTTAAAGCCAAACCCAGCTGCGATCTAAAAAAGTATCTCAGAAAAAATCCGACATTGCAAGCAGAATAGTGAACATCTATCCTAGGGCGGGCCATGATAACGCAGAGAATTATGTATGGTAATATAATGTAATGTAATGTGATCTAATGTAATGTAAGAGAATTATGTAATAACTAACATTAATACAAAATACAAACCAGGACGCCTGTACAGACGGCTATTCCTCTACCGCAGTACGTACGAGGAACGATATCACCGTATCCTACTGACAGGAATGTTATAGCGATCATCCACATGGAGTTCAGCAGGTTCTTGTGCTTAGCGCTGTGGTAGCTAAACGCGCAATAGAAACAAATAATGTATTTGAGGTTAAAAGACTTTTCTTCAAACTGAATCAACCACTACATCCCACATAATCTACTTAGCGTGTTTTGATCAATCTTACTTTGTGCTAATTATTATCTAAAATATAAATCAATCTACAATGAAAAGCTAAAATCCATGGGTAATCATCATCCAGTGGATATCGCTCTTTAAAGACTGACCTGAAATTTGACCACAGATCAATTAATTCCGAAAGGAGCACACTATCCTATAGGCTATATCCTCTTTCCGTATGATTTATAGCTAACTTTATCTCTGTCCTGATAGCGACAACGTGTTATTGCGTTCAGCATCTCAGAGATGAGTGCATACTCATTCTCTAGTGTTTATTACAGATGTTTGACTCAGGATTATAACAGTATTGTTGTTGTTGTTCGCCTTGTAAGACAGCGGTAGGCTGTGGATGGATGGTCACTATTCTTTCTCGTTGTTTTTACTGTATGCATTTCTACATGCCAAGGATATTTGTCATTTATTTCACTTGATCTGTTTCATCACAAATGCTTTACATGCTTATAAAAATTCACGTAGAGAGCAATAAAAGGGTTCCCTTACTATTTCTTCATTTTTGGTAAAATTTCTTACTAAAGATTATACTGCTTATTAGCAGTTAGAAAGCGCAACTTAGTTATTTCATTTCTAGAAAGAATGTTCAAATATTATTAAGATATTTGAATGTTAATTAACATATGTTGAGATATCAAATGAAAGAATGTTAAGATATTTCTGAATTAAATAAAAAAGCAATATATAAAGAAGATGAATATCTAGAAACTGAAATATCTTTAGAAGAAGACCAAAAGGCCGTTAAACAAACCATGAGAACTAAGCTTCCGGAATTTGTAAGATAACTACAGAACTGCTGGAGAATACGGAAGTATACAAGCTGAAGTTGCTTCATTGAATAATGACATCAATATGGAAGAATGAAGAAAAGCCGACAGATTGTAGAACGGCAGTCAATATTCCAATCCACAAGAAAGGAGATAGACAGGAGTGCAACAACTCTAGAGGAATAAGTCTATTAAGTGAACCGTCTAAGTGTTCACGTGGGTCATATTAAATAGAATTGCAGAAAGGATGGATGAAGCTTTAAGAGAGAATCAATATGGTTTTAGAATGAGACGAAGGTAGACCAGATATTTCTGATCAGACAAATCAAAAAAGAGCTGGAGTATAACTAAGATGCCGTGTGTTTTAGTCATTTTTCACTGGTTTATGAATCAGGTTGGAGAAAAGATACGTGGAGAATGCTGAAAAAAATGCTGCTGAGTATATGCAAAAATAATCAGACTCATCAGCCATTTGCACTACACAATACTTTTATATTTTCATTTTGATGGAGAAGGGATTAATTAGTTTAAATTAAGAAGAAGCAGAGGACAAAGAAGCGTCCTTTCTCCAGTCATGTTCAACTTGATACCGAATTACATAATGAGACGTCTGGAAAAACTACAAAATTTGAGAATAAATCTAAACATAAAAAGTTCAGATGATGTTCCATACGCCGATGGAACATCATATCATATATATATCATACTTCTTTGATTTTAGTTTAGTAGAACTAAAATAGAATTCTATAAAATAAAATTCTATAGAACTATAGGAGGCAATGGCTGTAGAAAGTGGAAAGTTTCGATTGAGAATTACCGAAGTAAAGCCAAATTGGCAATAACAAAACAAATTAACAGTAGACAGGTAGACAGGACCCTAAAGAAAATAAGAGAAATTTTAAACAAGTTTGTTTATCTTCGAATGGAAATAATGGCAGAAGGAGGATCCAGAAAATTAGTCCAAAGATGCAGAGCTCGGCATGTATTTGATTATCATTTTATCGTTCTGAATGAAATGCCGCATTTCTGGATTTAAAACATTATCTCTAGAGAATAGGTGATAATGAATTCCACGGCGGGAACTCTCTAGCTACCATGAATGAGGTGATAAGCGCTGGTAAGTGTTATCATTTGATAGATATTAATGAAACAGTAATTTCCACTATTGCATATACGGTCAAGCCGGAATGAATAAATTGTGTCATACACATTAATATGAACAGTTTTTAATAAATTTTATTGCCATCTCGTGCTGTTAATTAGTAATTATGCCCTCCTGTGAGGCTCCATTTAGCTTTATGAATTACGCTGCTTAACACTCAATGAAATGGTAATTGGGTTCTTTGTGCTATGTCAGGGCCACACAAAAAAATAAATCAAGCAAAAAATGAGAACGGAAAGAAGAAAAAAGAAAATACCTTCTTGCATCAAATGACTTTGCGACAGGAAGCCACGGTTTTTTACATGTACATATTTCACGTTTTGGATATACAATTTAAGGAGGAGCTTATTTTTATTAAACTCAACTTTTGATAGATATAATTATTTCAGTTTTGACTGAAAAGAAGAAACAAAATTCGATCTAGACATAAAAAAGTTTTAAAGCATAAAGCAAACAATAAAGTTGAAGAAGATTAATGTTAAATATTTGATTGTACAATGAAAGAGGAAATTGAAAACTTATATATTTGAAGCACGGCTAATGATATCATAGACTGTACACTGAAATATTAGTTCTTTGAACAGACGATTTTAACTGAAATAATTAACTCTGACAGTGAAATAAGTAAGCTACTCGTAACCTGTACGGATTTAAGTATTTGCAACAGCTATTTACTTATAACTTGAAATGAGTCAAATTACATATAACTCTCAGATAAACCAATATTTGCAACTAAAAATTAAACAAGTACTTGAATTGCACATTGAAAAAATACTTAAACTCTTTGTAAAAAAAGTAATATAACTAACAATGAAACAAGTACTAACAACCCATAATAAAACAAGTAACTAAAACTAGCAATGCGTCAAGTACTCACAACTCATAATAAAACCCATCTCTTTCCGCCATAGGTCCAAATTTTGAACCGTTTGCCTTTGATCATGGACTTGCACCGTTTTGCTCTCGCTTTCTGTTATGATCTCTGAGTACTCAGTCGACATCATGTGGTGTTTTGGCGCCTGTTTGTGTAGTCTGCAAGAAACGTCCCTGACTATGCCTTATGGCGAGGAACCGGACATTAAATTCTTATTGATTGATCGATTGATTAAAAACAAGTACCTACAACAACCAGCGCGACAAGTACATCTGATTATGAAACTAGTACTCACAACTTGCAATAAAACAGTACCTACAAGTATCAGATCAACAGGTACTTACAACTTACAGAGAAACAAGTACCTACAAGTATCAGATCAACCAGCACTAACAACTAACAATGCAACCAGTACCTACAAGTATCAGATCAACCAGTACTCACAACTAGCAATGTAACCAGTACTCATAACTAACAATGCAACCAGTACCTACAAGTATCATATCAACAGGTACTCACAACTCGCAGGCTCTCAGCACCCAGCTAGCTATGATCCACATCGTCAACATAACCACGAGCAGCACAGTCCCAGGACAGATAGTCATGAGAGTCTTGAGGACGAATCTTGTGTCGAAATTAATCCTATTCAGAGCTCCGATACTCCGAGATGAGGCATCAGTAAAGAGGCGGCTGTGGAGCAGCATAGCTCGACAGATGAGGTAGAGTCTGAGGAACATCGGCAGCGAGAGAATCACGTCCACCGGAACTGGAACTGGGACGGGAGGGCCTCGATCATCGGATGAGATGGCGGTCCATTTGAAGTAGAAGCTGCCTGGTATGGGGTGAATGAGGCATACCAGGAGCTCGATGGAGAGTTGAACCACGCGCCGGGTGGATACAGCGATGCGCCAGTCGTCTATGCAGTTGTCTACTACGAAAAGCTGTACAGGACAACATCAAGTACTATTACCGTAGTTTTGCTACTTTGACATCAATATGGATATAATTTATACTGAAGAGTTCTGGTAATTTATCAAGATTACAGTATTTGATTAATGAATTATTGCAAAATTTATCATTAATGAGATGTCAGAAATGTTTCACCGACGATAAACTTCACTTTAGCCTTAGACGCCAGTAAATTACTCCATTAATTTATATTCTACATATGCTACTCCATTTATTCATTTTCTACATATATTACTCCATTAATTTTCATTCTATTATCTGTTAATTCATGGTTGGTGCCTGTAGTTAATTACAATGACTACGGATCAGGAATCAATGACAGTGTCTAACAGAAAACTGCTCGTCTCTAGAGGAGCCAACATCATAGAAAGCAGTTGGCCAATGTCATGAGTGATGTTTGCAAAGAACTGAAAATTTCTCGGAATAGGTTTTGTACAGAAAACGAGACTAATCGGCTTAAAGCTCAAGTCACTGATTACAGTAGGAATAAGAGCCTTGAGCATTCCGAGTGATTAAATGTTTCTCGAGAGTGGGGAAGAGAGATATTGAGAGGGATAAGCTATTCTCAGCAGGATATTTTGTGTTCGAAACTTGGCCGAAGTTGTTACCAAGAGTTATTCAGTATCCTATTCTAGAGCGAATCTGATTGAAGCTAATTCTGTAAGCAGCTCAATGCTAATGCAATACACAGTCCAATGTTAAGTAGTTAATGCATAAAGTAGCTCAATGCTAATTCAGTAATTAGTACTAAATGATGTAGTTAATGCAATAGGTATGCTAAAGCACTAAGTAATAACATATTAAATAATTAATGCATTATTTAGCTCAATGTTAATGCATTTAGTATCTAAAATTTTGAGTAGTAAATACATCAATAAACTCATCTATGTTAGTCCATTAAGAGTATTAATTATGCTAATGCATAATTAATACTCTTAATCTCTTAATCCCTCTTAATCTCTTAAGTAATTAATATTACTTAGGCTAATGCAGAAATAATATATATATACATAATCATATATATATATATATAAATTTTTATATATAGCATAAATATACATACACGTATACTGTGTATACAAAGACATGTATATACATGTAAATGTGTATATGTAAAAATATAACTACAATTACAACTTTGAGTAAGTACTGTTGTGACAATATCTTTTCATAGATCTGCCTGGATGCGCATATTATCGTCTGGATCATGCAACTAAATCATTCACCTCCGACTACCGGAAGATCCTCAAGACATCATTTATCTTTGGACGTGATAAATATTTTCATCTGCCAGTAAGATTTAGAGGAAGTGGCACTGGGCCACGTTGAGGAATTTGTCTTGAGACCGGCAACCTTTAATGATACCCCCAATAGATATATGCATCAGACCTCCCTTAATGGATGCTTGCTTCGTTTCGCAAGCCATTTATCTTAGCCGGGGAGGCTTTATTGTACATTCCATACAGGATACATCTTCTTTTCTATCTATAGAACCCTTTCTATCTATAGAAGTAATCGTATTTGGAAATTGCGTAAGTTCGTTACAGGTACCAATCGTGAAAATAGATTTTTGGTCTTAAGAAAGTTTCGCACAACAGGATGGCTGTTATATTGACGGTTGCGACGCACGGTATTATAAAAAGAATGATGTCGAGGGTTTACTGTCAAAGTCAGAAGCCCGAAGGGGTTCTCTTCAAGACGTGTAGCCGGTGCATCGTGGTTTCTTATTGAAGCTTGATGATTACTTGGGATTATAGATCAAGAAAGAGTTTAGTTCACGTGTTATCCGTAGCATATGAGGTAATAGCATCCATAGTGTTTAAACAAGTGATATGATTTTCATAAGCTCTTACTGGACAGTTTGCTATATCAACCGCAACGAATTTCTATACACAGGACTTAGAATACTGAATTACAAGAACTTATGTTCTGAATATAGAAGATATTTTATACAGGTTTAAATATAGAAATTATTATGAAAATGGAGACAGTCGTTATCAACACCAGTAGCTCTTAACAATGAAGAATAGAATGAATAGATCTGGTATTTCGAGGTATGAGTCACGCCATGATAGAATACGGAACTACCAACTTCAAGATTCAAATCTAATTCCACATCCCTAGATCATTGAGACACTCTTTTACTCGAACACAATAGAAAGACATCCATACTTTACCACTACTATGGAAAAACATCCATACTTTACCACTACTATGGAAAAACATCCATACTTTACCACTACAATGGAAAAACATCCATACTTTACCACTACAATGGAAAAACATCCATACTTTACCATTACTATGAAAAAACATCCATACTTTACCACTACTATGGAAAAATATCCATACTTTACCACTACTATGGAAAAACATCCATACTTTACCACTACAATGGAAAAACATCCATACTTTACCACTACAATGGAAAAACATCCATACTTTACCATTACTATGAAAAAACATCCATACTTTACCACTACTATGGAAAAACATCCATACTTTTCGACACAAGTAATTTATTTCTGCTACTCGGTCCGGACAACAGATTTAATGCAGGAATTTCTTCTTAGCAAACATTCGTCCAGAAACTTTATGGAACATTGATGGTGCCAGACGACATAAAAACTAAATAGATGCTGTAATTGCAATGTAATACATATTCATTGACTCGACGACGAGTGTCTGTAGCACTTACAGCGCAACAGTTGTCCATGACAACATCTTACAATAAGGTGTCAGTATTAATCAACATAGACAGCTGGAACATTTGACTCTGCGGAGCGTCATAATTACGAAAGGAATGTTGCTGTGAATCTACAAATATAAGACTAATTTTTCGGAGAGCCGCAAAAATTTCACTTAACTCAGAGACGCGTTCTAAGTTGAATTTTCTAGATCAGTCTCTAAAAATAATTTACTGGGTTACCTTAATAGCACTGAATAATTGTAATCATAGTTTACTATAAAGGGAAATTTTCGAGCTAGGCCACTAAAAGCTAATATAAAAAGGCTCAATAACCTGCATATCAACGATCAATATGCAATGATACAGTGTACATTTAAAGTTCTTGATTTTAGTTTCCTAATCTTTCATGTCTGTAAGTATATTGTGTATTTTATTGAACCTCATGTATTTTAATAGTAATTATATCTAAGTGCCATTCTGGCCTTTGTTTCCGTTTACGCATACTCTTGATATTTTGCATTAATAATTACTACTATAAAGTGTAATACGTGTTAGATTTTAATAGATAAAATAAAGAAACAAAAACACGACAAAATGATTCTAGCTTATTCCTTAATCACCCTTAAACTCCAAATAGTAAAAAAGGAAAGGATCAATCATTAAAAGGGGTTCCAACACATCCAGCCTCCGGTTTATTTTTTCGATCAAAACTCCTCTCGCGCTTGGCCTATGTGAGATTGACACTTATCCTATGACGTAATAGCTCAGAACTAACAAACGAAGAAGAAAATCTACCGCTCCCCAGTGACCCATATTTCACACAGCGTCAACACTGTCAGATGAGACTGAAGAAATAGACCAATAGACAACCGTATATATTTCAAGAGAACTGACTGATCCAGATTCGAGGCATGCTTGTGATCTTAATGGATTAAACAGTTAATACATCTTAATCGCTTAATGCATCAATCAATGAGACTTTGACGTCCGGTTTCTCCTCAGAGAATGATACAAGAAACTCATCACTTGATCATTTTAATAACAAATGTATTCATAATAGCATAGCATTAATAACATAACGCATTCATAACAGCATAACATTGATAACATGCCGCATTAATATCAGCAAAACATTGATAACATAACGTATTCATATCAGCATAACATTGATATCATAACGTATTCATATCAGCATAACATTGATATCATAACGTATTCATATCAGCATAACATTGATATCATAACGTATTCATATCAGCATAACATTGATATCATAACGTATTCATATCAGCATAACACAGATAACATAACGTATTACTAGATGTTTAAGACACTTCAATTGGCTTGTGAAAATCTTCGACAATGTTGCCTGTAGTGTTCTGCCAAGTGGCAGGTGCATTATCAAAGTCTCTCGTACGAGCTTGCGTTATTCAGTTATTGTAAATTAAATGAGGTCAGCAGGCTTACCGATTTATTTATAATTTGTCCAACGGTATATTTTACGTGACTTATTCAACGGTATTACAGATTTTCTGGATTTTCGAATTTGCACCTTTATTGGACCTGCTTTAGGCTCACCTGCTTATATTTGTTTCAATAGTCATGATGATCTCGATGTTGTCATGATGATAGTTGCACTCTAATTGTTGCTCTGTTATGTTACCACGAATTTGTATCTTCTCTTCTTCGTACCTGTTGATATGATACTTGTGCACCGCCAAGTGGTAGGTTCAAGGTACATATTCATACTCAAAGTCAGCCTACTCGCTCCACAAGAGCACTCCTCAGATCAACAAGTTAATCCCTTCACAAAGTCCATGCCTTACTCGTACCTTATGTAGCCTATAGCTTGGGAAAAATATGACTTCTGAGGTGGTTTCCCGTTGCCTTCCTCAGTTAGGTGGATTAATTACCATTAAATCCTGCGGGTAAAAATGTCATGGTGAAATAGGTCCCCTCTTGCCATCCTCAGCTCCTGCCTGTAGTCGCCTCTTAAGTACACGCGGCAGATAGTTTGCGGTTGCCCTATTCTGCAGTGGTCCAACCACACCCGAGCATAACACGGGGAATAATTTGTATCTTATAAGCATCGAAATCTCCTAATTTGAATGTTTGAAAATGAAAATCTTGTTTTCATTAGCTTATACCCCTTTGCCCACTCTTTAAACACTGTTGCTAGAATAAATATTTAAATTAGCATGAATTTCTTCGAGAAGCATAAATATTTATAATAATACATCTTGTTTCACCAAAGGATATCACATAGAACTTAGGAGTACAAAAGCGTTCTTAGATCAGGGGATTATCCAACATCATGGTCGTTCTGGAAACGAATTCGAGACTGATGAAGTAACTTTTCCACTTACATGTAGTTGCGTACCCCTGCCTCACCCCTGCTTCCTCCGTATTCGCAACTCCCCTATTATTCATATTTTCAGATAGTGCTAACAAATAGAGCTTGCACAAAATAAAGCTGTGATCAAGTAGAGCAGTGATCAGATGGAGCTATCATCAATTAGAATTGTTATAAAATAAAACTGTTATCAAATAGAGCTGCGATCAAATTGAGCTATTATCAATAAGAGCTGTTATCAAATAGAGCCGTGATCAAATAGAGCTGTTATCAATTAGAGCTGTTATCAAATAGAGCTATTATCAAACAGAGCTGTTATCAATTGAAGTTGTGATCCCATTTCGATAGTAAAAGGACAGGGGTTAATGCAGTTGACAGCTGCTTGTGAAGTTTTTTCTTAACATTTATATTAATTTCCTCTCTCTTCTACTCTACATTTTCTCTCTTTTCTACTCTCTCTCTCTCTCTCTCTCTCTCTCTCTCTCTCACTCTGCCACTTATCACTTATATATATATATATATATATATATATATATATATATATAATATACAGTATATAACATATATATATATATATATATATATATACGTGTATAACTGTATATAGCATATATAGGACAAAACTGTATGTATACACGAGTGCATATATTAAATTACATATATTATCAGTAGAAACTTTTATACGTAAACTGTATATCAAATAATTATGGCTTATTTGGAAGTTACATGTATATTAACAGCTTGCCACATGGCTCTAAGAAAATTACTTTCAGACTATTTTTAAATGGCCTCGAGGGTGTTGAGAAAGTACCGCTGAACGTTAGTTAGTTAGTTAGTTAGGCAGAGAGTTCTTAGCGGTACTGTCAGAGTATCGACTTAGTAACACCAGCATTCTGTTAAAACCCCGCACTGGGAATATGAAGCTAAAAATTGTCTACACCGGAGAGAGCTTTCAACTGAAAAATGGCCTACACTTAGGCCTACTTTGAAATAGTTTTATCTACTAGATAATTGAACTACATGAACACATCTGCTTTTTAATTCTGCTTAATACAAAAGGTTAAAGATGAGGTAGTTATCAATAATTTCTGTGACATGAGGCTCGTCATTAATTATTGATGATATATTATAAAGTTGGTCAACTTTAGTTCTTAACTAATTAAGTAACATCCGAAATACAAAATTAATATGTTGTTAAAAAATAATTATTAATTGCACTGGAGAAAAGTTTTTTGTAGCGGCATAAATGACAATACGTATAATTATTGTACTGGAACCTTTGCAGCTCACTACGTATCGTTAGTTTCAGATTCCCAGAAGCTGAGTAAAAGCTGAAGCAGTAGAAGCTGAAGCAGTAGAAGCTGAAGCACTAAAAGCTGAGGTAGTATAAGCTGAGGCAATAAAAGCATAAGCAGTAGAAGTCTAAGCAGTAGAAGCTTAAGCAGCATAAGCTGAGGCAGTATAAGCATAAGCAGTATATGCATAAGCATAAGAAGCAGAGGCAGTAGAAGCTGAAGCAGTAGAAGCATAAGCAGTAGAAGCTGAAGCAGTAGAAGCTGAAGCATCAGAAGCAACAACTGCATGAATTGAGATTCCAGCGGCTAAACGCAATCACTGTAGACTGAGATAGAAATCTCCATAAATGTCACAGGAATTTTTAGTTGTGGTCACATCTCGTAATTCCTCGTTTACTGTTATATGCAGTTAAACAAACACCGCACAATGTAGAATATGTCATGAGCCTTGCGGCAATCGACCAAATTACAGTTGAAACATTCAAGAGTTTGGCTCGAAATTCGGACAAAAGTGATCCGTGCAGGTCCATCATTATCATCGGTGTCAACTTTGATGTCGATATGAGAGAATCGAGAAGAAACTCACAAATTTAAGTTGATTTAGTGAATTTAGGACAATTTATTTTGGTGTTATAACATGCATATTTTCGTTGTTGTTATAAGTTTCAATGAGATTGTAGAAACCATATTTAACCTCTCACGCAACATACTTGTATATGTATATCATATACATATACATATATATATTTATATCATATACATATACATATACAGGGTGAGTAAAAAAATTGATAACACCTGCAAAAAGTTTGAATATCTCTGGCTATTGTTAATATTTGGAAATTAAACTTTTACCAATTAATAAGGGACTAATTTCTGGTGGGGTGGCCAATTTTCATCCATTTTGGTGTATAGGTTGTCCAGTTATGCAAGTTTCAGCAGAGCAACCCCCCATTTTTACCTTAAAATGGCGTTTGCTACAACGGTAAGGGCAGATTGCACTTCATTGACGAGAAGGTAAGGTTGAGCTCTCAGTATTACGTCAGTACTTTGCTTCCGGAGCTGTTTGATGATTGCTATGCTCTTCTACCAAATGGTTTCATCTTTCAGCAGAATGGTGCTCCGGCTCATGCATCTCGTCATGCACAGGAAAGGATCAGCGAGAGAAACCCGGATTACATCAAGAAGAATGAATGGCCTCCAAACTCACCCGATCATAATCCTCTGGATTACCATATCTGGGGAACCATGCTGCATCTCTATCAGAAACACCAGCCGAAGCCTAAAAACAAGACAGAACTGCAGGAGGTGCTTTACGCCATTTTTAGGTAAAAATAGGGGGGTTGCTCTGCTGAAACTTGCATAACTGGCCTGCTATGTACCAAAATGGATGAAAATTGGCCACCCATCAAAAATTAGCCCTTTAGTAATTGGTAAAAGTTTTATTGTAAAATATGAACAATAGCCTGAGATATTCAAACTTTTTGCAGGTGTTATCTTTTTTTTACTCACCCTGTACATATATATATATATATATGTATATATATATATATATATATATATATGTGTGTATATATATATATATATATGTGTATATATATATATATGTGTGTATATATATATGTGTGTATACATACATATCGTATATATACACTGTGTTTTTATTACTAATACCCCACATACCCCGTTTTATATCCCCGTTTGGATTTGTCTCATAAGTGCTCGATGTTGTCATGGACGATAGTAAGACTCTAAGTGTCGTTGTTGTTGTTGTTGTCATTGATTAATGACTACTGCGTCAATAGTAGTAAGCATTGTTTCTTGCCAGAGAGCTTCCAGGTTGAGAGAGTTGACTGAAAGTCGTTATTATTAGCCTAATTATTGCGAAATTACCTTGAACGTTCTCTGAAAATCATTTAATTAAGTTGCTGTTACTATTTTTAGTTGCACGTTTGAGTTTATGTTGTCATTTCAATTTTTTGTGCTCACTTGTGTGATTGTGTATGGGCTTATTATTTTATTGCTACCTGAATGGTGAAATAAAGCTCTATTTAATTTATTTAGTTATATAAAACCACTAAACTTTACAAAATAGCACCAGAATGGACAATAAATTACGATAGTGAACTATGGTTTGTGGCTTCTTGAGGAGTCCTAAGGCTCTCGAGCAGGAAATCAGCATACTATACAATGTATAGTACAATGAATAAGATATATATATATATATATATATATATATATATATATAAATGATGAAAAGATTTCATACAATGTATAGCCTATATATATATATATATATATATATATATATATATATATATATATACATGTATATATATATATATACTATATATATATATATATATATATATATATATATATATATATATATATATATATATTATTTATTTATATAGTATACATACATGTATAGAAAGGTTGAAATCGCTATGATTTCATACACATTATCACATTATATATATATGCATATATATATATTATATAGGCCTATCTATGTATATATATATATATATATATATATATATATATATAATTTATATATAGGATTTTGTATATAGGGCAGTAGGCACATATATATATATATATATATATATATATATATATATATTATATACAATACATATGTCTCTGAGTGAATCAAATTCACGATGGAGAACTCTTAAGAACATTCTCATAAAGTAATATCGCAGAAAAATTTATTACGTTCCATAATAGGTTACTCAAAAAATCTTCGTGCATTTAAATGTAGCGTCGATTTTAGCTAACGGAAAATTATCAATTACTTTGCGCTCTAGCATGCCTTAATATGTAAATGGAATAGAATAACGGGTTAGCCATGCTTGTCTTTGATAATCGTGTTTATCTAGTGGATTGATGAAGTCCACACGGAGGTATCAAATCATCAGCGACAAGCAGTAGCATGGTTGTCAGAAAGTCTAAGGCCAGCTCAGTTATGAGTCCTAGTTGGACAAAGAGATATTTAAAAATTCGTCTAAATTATTTTATATTTAAAAAATTAAACGAATTCTTTAAATTGCTGCTTGTTAATTGGGTTGGTGCACTTAATAAAGAACGTAAATGATTTGGTAAAACGAAATGCATGACTAAATGAATTACATGATTAATGACTGAATAAATGTATCAATGAATCTATCTATCAATCAATCAACGAATCAATTACATTGGTAAATGGTTCAAATTTACTTTGTGTTTGCTAGATTGTGCTAGATTACATTGGCGTGTGCTAAATTGGCTGCATTGTTTGTAAACTGTACAGCGTTGGATAAAATAAGAGTGTTCTTATTATTTAAATATAAAATAAAAGTACCTAAATGAATAGGCCTACTTGATCAGCTAAATGAACGATCGAACGGCTGGAGCCAGCGGCGATGACGGTAAGATATCCGATCGCGGGCTAGTTACTGTATAAATCCTGGGGTTCAAATCCTGGGCTCTCACGTCACTAATATCGCTTTCGAGAGATGAAACTGATATTAACTTCGGCTTTACAGATTTACAACGAAAAGAGATACGAATGAATAAATTAATATTTTAACCTTAATTCTTATAAATACGTTAACCTTTCCCGTCCGTCTCTAAAATCACTTTTTGAGAGATGAAACTGACGTTAACATGGCTTTAAAACGAAAGAAGGTAGGAATGAATAAATTAATATTTCAACCATAATTCTAACAAATATTTTAACTTTTCCCGTCTATGCATGAACCTATCGCCAGTGTTAATTGATTCAGCTGCTAGCAGCATGCCAACACATACAGCGACAGTCTGCTGGCGAACATGAATTCTAATCGATAGAGCACTAAATATTTGATTAATTAGAGGTTTTTTCAAATGGCTTATATCGATTTTAATATACCAGCGCCGCTAGAGTTAGGTGTTGGGAAACTTTTGCGTGTATTTGGGTTATTGCAGCGCATGTTACACGTTAACAGTAAGCCTATGGATTTCATTAATACAACCTTCAGTCATTTATAATTCTTATCTAATTCAATAAGTTTTGTAACATCTAGTACAGACATTAGCGAACGAAAATTTAATTTCCCCGTTAAAAAATCTTTTCACGGCAGGTCTAGAGTGCAATTGTGTGTTCAGTCAGAAAATCAGCTCTGTCACTTTAGAACCAAAAAGTCATTTTGAACTAACTAATGCTAGTCTAATCAAAATATTTGGAAAATAGACTACATCCATAATCCAATAAATTGGTTAAATTAACGTTTTAAACTGCTTCGTTGCCTTCTTCGGTATCTAGGTTATGTGTGAAAGACTCCAATTTGACTAAATATCCTATTAAACCATTCTCAACTTTCCGAAGCAACAGTATATTGCTGGTTTTACTTGATTAATTAAATAAACTGTGTTTATTGTATTATTTGAAATCATACTTTCTACAGATGAAGTTAATCAAGAAAATACAATTTTGACTATTAGAGTAATTAATAAAATATAAACCACCATTAAATGATCATTAAATGACAACAATGATAATCTAATGAATAGAAAACTAATTATTCTTGTAACGCAGAGGCCTCTGAATAGCATGTAAATACTAAATGTTCTAGCTTTTAACTTTGAGAAACTACTCAACAGAAAACATGGACAGCTATGATTAATTTTCCTAAACGAAAAGGCACAAGAAGGTTGAGTCTGCATAAATGATGAGAACAATATGTTATTGGATTTATTCCTCTATAGTACCCCATACCTTGTCCTGAATTCCAGAATTTTGGTTTGCACAGCTTATTGGACCCCACACCTTGCTCATCGGTTGGATTTGGTTCCATAGTGATGAATTCTGCTGTCGTGGACAACAGTAGATTTAATTATTTAATTATTACTTTAATTATGTTGTTGCTATTGGAAGAAATAAACTAATACGAAACAAGAAAAAAAGTTCGAAAAATGTGAACATTGGACTTGACATTGGCAGAAAACTACTGAGAGATATAAGATACTAGAAATAGCATTCATGCTGAAATATTGCAATAATATATTATATTAATGCTACACATTCAACTCTTTTAAAATAATTCTATTAATTAATTATTAATGTAATTATCATCATCATCATCATCATTATCATCATCATCATCCTCTCTCCAATCCCAGTCCAACCAAGGTCGGGACGCAAATGAACCTTCTCCGCTCCTCTCTGTCCCACACCATATCAAATTCTCTTCCATTCGTTTTATAAAATTGTGTAGCAATTTCTGGAGCCTAAGCGTTCAACAACCGAATGCCTTTCTGACGTTGGTTGGGATCTTAGTGCTTTAGTCGCCTTCTACGACACGTGCAGTAATCGGTTGGTCTACTCTTCAAACAACCGAAAAGTAATTTCGTTGCTAACTACACTACTAGCATTTGATATCCTAAATGATACCTACTGCATGTGCCTATTTTGACATTTAAAACAATTATAAGCTAAAGGCACGGAAGGCAGTGAAATAAAATATTACGTCGCTTCTGTTTCTTTGACACATTTTTGTTCATGAATTTTTCTGTAACTAATATGCGTAGGCATATTTTAATTTAATTACTTCAATGCAATCAGAGCTGAATAAAGGAACAAATCAATGCAGAATATGTGGCTAAAAATATGAAACTAAACCGAAAGACAACAAGACTTCTTACAGGTCAAACATCTATGAAACTATCGTCAAAATACACAAAGCAAACTTGGGTTGAAAACATTTAGAGAAGTCGGCAGAATCTATTTGATCGTTTATCTATTGTTCTGTCACTGGTGCACAGGTGTGACAATGGACAGTTCTGGATATAATTAATTACTAAATCAATGCACGCTCGGTGTATGCTGATAATAGTGAACCTGAGGACTTTTCCTAGTTCATGCTTATTCTGCAATTTTTTCATTAAAAATGTGGCGCTTTTCGAAGCCTTAAGAGCAAAATATAACTGTTGCAAAGACAACTGTTGCAAAATATAACTGCTATAAATATTTCAGCATTTTTCACCATTTTAACGTCTGTAATTTTTTGAAGCGGCTATCTTAATATCATTAGCTTAGTGCTTAACGTTGATACCAAAACTGGAATAATGGTAGTGCAACATTAGGCAAGTGTCACATTTTGAGAATATGTGATCTCTGTTTTGAAATTTTAAACATAAACGGACAAATATTAATTTTTCCACTGTAAATATACCAGTTAAAAGTATTTGAATGTCAGGAGTTTCTCTAACATTTGTTATATCTTAAGTGTAAAAGGTAAACACGCATTATAGTGAAATGATCACATATGTTTATATCTATCATTTTTAATACCGCATGTTTAAACCGTTAGGCAATTTAGTCCATTTTCCGTGTAGCAAGTCCAGTGAAAGTCCGAGATTTTACTCTCAGATCAGCGCGGACGTGAATTGAATCCACGAGAGTTCAATTCAACTCGGGCTCTGTCATTTAAAACTTCATGAATTTAAGACAAGCGGAAGAGAGGAAAGCGGAAGACAGAGAAGAGAGGAGTCGTTATATACCACGACCTGCCAGTAGGCAGTGCACTGAGAGAGAGAGAGAGATAGAGATAATTTAAGACTTAATTTAAATTTTAAATTGCATAAATTACATATATTCGAACTTTTCAACAGTTGAATGATGCAACACTAGTCTTCAAATCACTGTAATGCTCAATTGCTTTATTTTTACACTACTATATATTATTGGTATTTTCATTTTTATATATTTGTGTGCAGAAACAAAGCTAATTTTAATGGCATCTTCAGCACCACATGAATACTCTAAGGAAAGACGCGGCAGAGATTCGAACACGAAACTTCATGCTTATTAATCAATTATACTATCATCTCGGTCTATCATCAAAGTGGATTAAGCAGATTTTTATTAGGAATTTCCTTAAAACTTAAACAATAAAAAACTCGTTCACTAACGAGTAAAATTTACAACAATGAACTGAATGACTCACAATTCAGGCGATTTTTATTATAAACAAAAATATTAAAAAAAACATTCTTGTTATCTTTTTTCTGCGTTATTTTAAAACCAATGTGATTATTTGGATAATAGTCTATAATGAATTACTTCGAAGAAAGATCGCCTAAATTAATTGAATACGTCTCGCCATTCTGCGGTAGTAGGCCTATAGAACAAAGACAATCGCATAATGTTATCGAGTAATGTGCATTTAAATTACACTTCTGAAGTCTTGAAAGTTTTATTTTAGGTGAGATATAATTAAAGTAATGCTACCTGTGATAGAAAATTAGCAGCTGATGCAAATCACAACTGCTATTCATGCCATGTAGACTTTACCTTAACCTACAGGTAGGATCGATTTTTGGTCTATTGGTTATTTGTTCTAAGCGTATTCCAGTTTTAATGCAAAATATGCGTTTAATATCCCGCTATCAATCATGGTGGGTTTCTCTTGCAATATATCCAATTAGTCGATGCTTAAGATCTTTGTTCTGAAACATTAGCCGTCTATTAGCAGAAATGAAAGAATGGAGAGATTTAATAACCAAATGCATTAACAATACTCTTTAGCTCAAGTCTATCAATTAGTCGATAATTAATGAAGTGCGTACGTAACTATTGTATAATATGTCAGCGTGAATTGAAATTTATACACACTGGGTCATAAAGAGTTAATTAGAACTGCTGTGCCTTCCAACCTGTGATATTTGCGTCGCAATATTAGTTAGACTCTTAATAAATATTTAATATGTATTTTATATGTAGTTCTAAGGAAAAGCTGCCAGGTTTTAGTTGCTATTAAGAAAGAAATATTTAAGATAACAAATAATTTTTGCAATAATCAAGTTCTGCGCTTTAAGAGCTCTTAAAATAGAAATAGTGTTTCTAATTATTGAAAGCTTTTTACCCGTATTTTGTCCGGGTTGTTGAAGAATTGATCAACTGTGGATTGTACGTATCGTGAGAGGCGACAAAGCTCTAAGATCCAAACCAACGTGAAAGAGTACATTCGGATGATGATTGCCTAGACTCCAGAAAATGCTACAAAAGTTTCTAAAAAGATATGGAAAAACAAAGTCTCTTCGTATCCCGACCCTAGTTAAACTGAAATTCAAGGAAAGATGACGAGATTATGATGATGCTACTAATTACAAACGTTCTCTTTTAATATAAATATGATATTAGGAATGCATAGGCGTATTAACTTTCATAATTCTCTCATTAGAATTACATCCTTTAGCAATCAAAGAATTAATAACATATCAGAATTCATTTAAATTATAAACTAATATTAGAATTTTTTATTAATAAATTCTTACATAAATTAATTAATTTTATTTATTTATTTATGAATATATCAGAAATTCTGGTAAATCTAATATAAATATTTGTCTTCGCTTAACATTTTCATGCTTATTAGTTTATAGCGAAATTACTGTCAATACCTCGAACAAACTGCATAGAATCTGCAAACTGAGCCAGTGGCGATGTCGGTATGATATCCGACCGCGGATCAGTATGTGCGAGGTTCAAATCCTAGGCTCTCCCGTCACTAATATCGCTTTCAGGAGAAGAAACTAACTTTAACATCGGCCTTACTTTTAAAGACCAAGATAATCTAGAACACATAGGTGTTCAGAATATTTACTGTTAAAGAATTCTCGGACAATACCATTCTTATTTTCGCTAAGTTCGTTTTATAAAAGCCAGTGTGAAGCGGTGCGAGACAATATAGGTTTGCGGAATTTTGGATCAATAATCTTATTAGCTGAAAAACGTTGGGTTCTCTTTATCATAGCGTTCAATCGCTCAATGTTCTAAATTAATCTACATGTAGGTCACTGTGTCATTTTCTGCTTCAGTGTTACAGTGTCGCAGCTATTATTCGCAGGCAGTTTCACGCAATAACAAAATACATCGTCTTACTATGTAATTTAGCAGGTCTGTGCCATTGATATTATATCGCTTTATATCGTATTTGCATAGTGTATTTGAGGATTAATAATAATACGTATTGTTAGTATTATATCCAACTTTGAGATAAACTAAACTGTTATGTAAGCGTAATATTTTGAACTGCACTGAGCTGCACTGCATGGCACTTCATTGCACAGAATTGCTCTGGAAGGCATACATGTCACTGTAATAATAATAATAATAATTATTATTATTATTATTATTGATGGCATAGGCAGACTTATTGCAAATCAAACCGGCGATAAGCGAGAGACTTCTTTTCTTTGGCAAAGGCTTTCCATGACTTTGCAAAGATTTAATGCAGTCTGCTTCAATAATTCTTTTAAGCCGTTTGATGACCTCGAGTAGCCGGGCGGCGATGCAGCACGTATTGCGTGAATCGTTTTTATTAAACCCCAGGCTCTTTACACCGGGGTAAATAAAAAAAATAAATAGATAAGAAATAAATTTAAAAAATAAATAAATAAATAATAATAATCTCCGATAATTTCTATAGCGGTGTCATGACCGGTGTCCGATCTTCGAGATCGCTTTACAGGTTCCTGGCAGGTTATTATTAATTCTTTCCATGGTTAATCATATCTTTGCTATTGAGAGCGCCAATCGGCAGCAAGCATTGATACAAGATTAACCTTCCATGGGCCCTAGGGGATATCCGCAATTATTTGACTGACCTGGGCTTTGAACCCAGGCCACTTGTATCCGAGGCGAACACTCTAACCGTTACGCCACATCCCCTCACTGTAGTTATTAGCACTTCAGTGCACACTTCATAGTAAAGTTGTTTGCCTGCACATTATATGATATAACTATTTTACATGCATATTGTATGGTATAACTATTCTATCTGTACATTATATGACATAAATATTTCAAAATGCACATTATATGGTATAAATATTTTTCATTGTATGGTATAATTATTTTACCGGCACATTTCAAGGTATAACTATTTTACCCTCAAATTTTATGGCATAACTATTTTACCTGCAAATTTTATGGTATAACTATTTTACCTTCACATTGTAAGGCACAACTATTTTATCTGCACATTGTATGATATAACTATTTTACCTGCACATTGCACTGTATAACTATTCTATCTGCACATTGTATATATAACTATTTTGCCTTCACATTGTATGTATAACTACTTTACCTTCACTTTATATGATATAACTATTTTACCTGCACAGTTAGGGTATAACTATTTTACCTGCACAATTTATGTATAGCTATTTTGCCTGCACATTGTATTTATAGCTATTTACCTGTATCTCGAGAGCGTGGTAGGTTAGAATGAGCCCGAGTAAGATCAGAGTGCTGACTGTTATCAGAGATTTCATCGTTAGAGAATAAATAGATTCCTGGAAAAAGCAGACAAAAGTAAACTTTAGAGATATCACACAATGCACATGGAAGCTTGAATTTCGTACTAATGCAATTATTTAGTTATAATTAATTAATTAGTTCTAATGTAATTAATTAGTAACAAACTTGATCGGTGGTTTAACTAATTCGCGATTTAAGCCTACGAAAAGAGAGGAGCATCTTTCACTTTAAACTGTGATTCAAGCTTACTGAATACCGAATTGTGCTTAATCCGTAGCTTAAGCCACTGTTGAGGTCTAAACAAAGGTTTATCTCTGTAGTGAATACGGCCATTACATGCAATAGCCGCTCTCTATGGTTTTGGCTATTGACAGTTCAAAAGTATATATTTTAATTCGCTATATGCCTTCGACTATTACAGCATACCACAAAGATCATTTTGCAACCTCATTTCTAAGCTTAATGTAGCCGCAAACTTGGGAAAATAAGATATCTGAGATGATTTTCCTTTTGCTTTGTCACCTTCAGCTTAGTTGCGTCACACATCACGTGCAGTCGATTACAATCGCGGCCAGGATAGGAAAATAAACGAGGATAAACTTAATAACTTTCTCGATAGCATCGAATAACTTAAAGCTCGGAGAGAATATTATTAAATATATTTATTATCTTAAAGCACTCATTCACAGATTTATCATAGAACAGGTAAAGCAAGTTCTAGCACATTAATCTAAAACTTCTGTTTAATTAACTGAGAATTGAGCAGAAATTAGGTAGAATATCTACTAGTAGAATGAGATTAAAATGACTATTTTGCTGTTTTAGCTTTCAGTCGCTCAGGTACTATTAAACGAATAATGCTAATTCACGCCACACCATTCATATTACTATAGCCTAACTGTCATGACTATCATATCATACCAAAATTAAAATAGAATATAATAATAATAGAATTATCAAAGAATGTAGTTAAATATATCTCAACCAGTTTTCTGTGCTTAAAATTTAAAATTGCATATCGGGTAGTCATTAACTGCAGTCATATGAATTATTTCCAGAAGATTTTATCTTTTTGCAATCTTTACATCAATGATTAACTACCACATACATCTCGATAGCATCGCTCGAATAATATATGTGAAACTGATAAAATATCTCCTGCCGATTGAGAAAAGAAAGTAAATATTATTTCTGAGTTTTAAAAGACAGAAAATTACATTAAGATACCGGCTATTTACCCCTGAATTTATAAAGAAATTATCTATATTTCGTTTTATTGAATAGAAAATTACAAACATTTATTGATTTAAAACTTTCCACCGCATTCAATATTTGCTATCCAATTAATAAACAACAAGATCTATCGAATAAAATAAAATACAATTAAAACACACAGTGTTTATAAACCGAGGATTTACTTGCACTAATTCGTATAAAGCTTTTCATAATGAACCTTTTAATAAAGAGTCATTCAGAAGTATTTTGAAATTTGGACTAATTTTGAAAGTATATGTTAAATACACTTTGAAAATTGGTTAACCAAAAACTCATTTTCTGCTACAATGATTTCAATTTGTGATAAAAATTAGTTCTACCATGCAGGGCCACCCGTTTAATTTACCCATCCACTGTTCCCAAGCGTCCGTTGTGCCCAATCATCCTTCGTGCTCGGCCATCCATTTCGGTTAGTCATCTTTTATGCTTCTTTATTTCTTTTATTTTTCAATTCTATGTACCCTCCTATGGGACTTTTCATCGTCTAAGTCAATGCCATCACAAAACACCTCGCCATGTAGATGACCCTCTTTCTATATTGATTTTCGTATTTTAAACATACATGTAGGTATCCACGTGGAATGCAATAATATTGAACAATCCTGAAGATGCTTGCCAACTCTGCCCCATCCTCAGTCAGTAACTGCCACTGGCTTCCAACATTGATAACCGCCTGACAGCATCTTCAATCTGTTAAGATTTTGACAGTAGTGAATTGATAACACTTATCATGATGTACATTCTGGATGTTAAAAGGTCGAGCGCCTATTTCGTGACACCAAGTCTACGTAAATAAGAAAACCATGAACAGTAAAACGCAAACTGTTAAATAGTAAATGAATATAATTTCTCAAAGGCTATCATGGATCAGCATCTTCGACATAGTAACTTAGTAGTTTAAATTGTTACAATTAATGTTCGAGTCTAAACGTAAACAATTTTGCTTATAGCGTCAGATAAGCTATCTGTTACAACTTCAGATTGGTTTATAGATTCACTAGTTACATCCCCAGTATCCGGGTATATCCTAATGTAGCCGGAACCTGGGTATCTTACTTATTTTAAAAATCTGTTCCGATAAAAAAAATCCAGCCGGATGACCGGATGAGGCCATTTTATGTGCCTTACACGAATTTGTTCCATGAATCGGATGTGTAATTTCCTATTGAAGAATAAACGAGCGCATAAAGTTTTCAAACGACGTTCTGTTACTGTATCGCATATCCAAACCATAGCTCCTATGTAACTAATGTCTTTTCACCACAAATTAGTTGACGATTTCTTTTCAAATCGTTAATTTTTTTAAAATCATGAACATACGAGAATCTGACAGTGGTAAACAGATACCCTCTGGAATTAAACACATATAGATAGAAGAAATACATGTAAATAGGAAGAAGAGTTGGATAGTACACATTTTAAGGGAGGAAAGTCTATTAAAGGAGGTCAAAGAAGGTAGAATGGAAGGAAAAAGAGGCAGATGAAGGACGAGAATAGGTATGTTAGATGAATTAAAGACCCACTCATATGTGAAAAAGAAGAGGAAAGCGGAAGACAGAGAAGAGTGGAGGCGCTATATACCATAGACCTGCCAGTAGGCAGTGCACTAAGAGAGAGAGAGAGAGAGAGAGGGAGAGATAGTAGATGGATATCATAATAGGCACGGTGGGCTTAGGTGCTGCTCCAGTATTAAATAAATTTGGCTTAGCCGTTGAACGACGGCTTGATTAGATTTCACGGAGCCAGTCTCCCTGGGCTAAACCTTGTGGAACCGCTGCAGTAACACCCGGGTTTGGATTTGATTTCGACTCCGCAGTGAGACAGTGAGAGTCTAAGCGCGCCTCACAACTCCTGCTGTGTTATAGATGATATCCTGAGACAGATTACATTCAAAGTCTTTTATCAGAGACCTCTGTAGCTCTTACGAACGCTTAGGTTGAGATGTTTGCATTAAAGGAAAGGCCAGGGTTCACAACAAGGATTTTATACGACCTGAATGGCCTATGCTCGCTGTACCGTTTAAAATCTAATATAAATACAAGTAGATATTAAATACATAAATAAAATATATAACATATAAAAGAAACTAAAATATAATATATAAAGAAGTAAAATATAATATAAATAATAATGCAAATAATAATACGATAATAATAATATTAATTATAATAATATTACAGAAATAATAATAATAATAATAATATTTTCCTCTTTGGCAAAGGCTTTTCATGAGTTTGCAAAGATTTAATGCAGTCTGCTTCAACAATTCTTTTAAACCGATTGATGACCTCGAGTAGCCGGGCGGCGATTAAGCACGTATTGCTTGAATCGTTTTTATCAAACCCCAGGTTCTTTACACCGGGGTAAATTTCATAATAATAATAATAATAATAATATAAATATTATATAAATAAATAAAATATAATATATAAATAAAATACAATATATAAACAAAATATGTACAATATATATAGTGACGTGTGCTGTGAAGACGACCCTGACATCATCCTTGGGTGAGGAAGCGGGCGTTAAACTTTTATTAATAATAATAATAATATTATTATTATTATATAAATATATAAATAAATTTAAATACATTTAGATAGCTTGTAATTATACTATCACTAACAAGCTTAATGGAACTAAATAGATGGCTTGTTATTCTACTATTACTAACAAACAAATCTGATTTAATAATACGTGCAGATAGCTTGCAATTCTATAATAATACTGATAATAATCTAATCTATTTCTATTTCCATCGTCAGTCTGACAAACCGCAGTTATTACGATATTATCATTTTTATCACAATTACGACTATCAAACAAATCCAGACAACCAATTAGTAGGATTACGTATTATTATAATCAATCGATAGGAATGCGTAAATCATTTGAAATGATTATGTGAGTGCAAGAATTAGGCATAATTAATTAATTAAGATAAATTAGTTTAATATTTGGAACCTGATAATCTGACAACAGATTCAGTAGACAATCCACGTCTCAAAGCTTGAGCCGAATTGCATTAGATTTCATTCATAAACTAATATATAATTATCTATCTCAAAGATAAAAATATATGAAAAAATTAATAAGTCAAATCGTTTTTCACCAATTTAACAGAAAACTAATATACAAATAAAGAATACGTTTAACTAAGAAATAGAAAAAATCTTTTTAAAACAATGTCCACAAAAGTCATCATTATCGTCATCGTCATCATCATCATCGTCGTCGTCGTCATCGTCATCATCATTATCGGCATCACCATTATAATGACTGTGATGACGCTCAGCGTTTCTTTTTAAGATAAAAAAAACCTTCAGCACTGAATTGCTATAAAATATCAGAGGTTTAAAAAGATATAACGTCAATCACAGTGGCTTAAAGGGACTCATTTCAAAAGATAAAAATTAACAAAATGACAAAATGTCTAGAAAATTGACAGTTAATATGGTTGTTCCTACTCAAGCCAACGTAAGAAGAGAAAAGAAGCTACAGAACGGAGCTATAAACATGTCTGAGCGAGTTAAACAGTCAGATCATTTGGGAATTCTGGAATCTTTCCACGTATAAATCGCTTGCAAGAAACGGATTAAAATGATTGAAGAATCGTGAAGACTTCGTCTACAATGATAATGACGTCAGTCTACTGAGACGAGCGCAAAACGAAACCTTAGAATTTTACGAAGTTGAGTTTGGTTGAGCCGGTGGCATATTGTCAAGTTTTCACAGCGGACATTGTCTTCCTCGGTTTTTGCTAAGTCGCCTCTTACGACACGCGCAGTTTACGGTTGGTCTGTTCTTCAGTGTCACTGATACAACATGAGCCTAGTCGCTCACTTACCGAATGCCCTTTCTGACGTTGGTTATGATCTTAGTGCTTTGTCGCCGTTTACGACAGCTGCAGTCTACGGTTGGTCTATTATTCAGAAACCCGGACTCTAACACTGGTAATAAATCAAATGTAATAGTAATACTAATTATTAAGATTTTCGATCTGATATTCGACGATTCAGGCGATTCTTGCAAAGTATGTCTAATATATCTAATATAAAGCTGATTGAAATTAACCAACAACTATAGCATATTCACTACTACAAATAGCCAATTTTAGTGCATCAATTATATAGCTTACCCATGTAGAATAATGGTATATCAAAAGGAATGTTATAGATCATTTAAAGATCCACTCGTATGTGAACATGGGGAGGAAAACGGTTGATAATGATGAATGGAGGCTTTGTATGCCATGGACCTGCCAGTAGGCAGTGCACTAAATGAGATATGAGTAGATTTATACACCTGAAGCTTAGGAACATCAAAATAATAGTCCTAAACATGCGATACAATAATACTAATATTTGGATCTAGTGGCCTTGCTGCATTTAGAGAGAGCATTTTTAAGAAAAATTGATTAATTAGGATTGGATGCCTGAGATTAAAGATAGATAAAAGAGAGATAAATCACAAATCCCTAAAGCAGGGATTTACTGCAGACGTAAATTCAATTTCAAAAAGAAAAGCTTAGATCAGCCGTTCTGGACTTGGAAGAGAATTAAATAAGTGCAAGGAATAAACATTTGGGAACAGGAAATCAAGTTTCATAGACTGCTTTGTCGTTAGTAGCATCGATATAGCAACTATAGGTAACTACAGTTAATTTTAGTTAAAGTAAAAAGACGCATTATAGTGAAATGATAAGCTATGTTGGTATCTATCACCTTTAATACCACATGTTTAAAATGTTAGGCAATTTAGACCATTTTTTCCGTATAACCAGTCAAGTGAATATCTGAGATTTTACGCTCAGATCAGCGTTTCTAAGATTCGAATACACAAGGATGCAATTCAAATCAGCTCAGGAAAATAATAAATAAAAGAATTAGTAAATATCTAACAATAGGCTATTTTATAGGCTGCACTGGAGAAATTATCTATATTTATTTTATCACTCCGATTTCTATTAAAATAGAGTTAAGCTAATACGAAAATATAATGACACAGTGCACTCTCAATCCATGAGTCAATCAATAAATCAATTGATAAAATAAATTAAAGGAATAATCAAACTTTAAAATCCATCACAACATTAATCGCTATGAATCAATCAAATCCCAAATCGCCATAAACCAATCAATTAATCAACCACTAAATTTATAAATCGATCATTCAATCAGTCGTTAATCAATCAATCAATCCCAATAGCATGTTATCAAGTCATTAGAAGTGAAATAGAGAGTAGTTGGATTTCTAACTTCGTCAGTAGCTGATGAATCCTACCTGCTAAACAACTGAAATTTAAGTAAAAACAATTTCTAGAAACTAAGGCGAACTAGAAAATAGTAACGCTTAAATTATTTTGTCTGGTAATGAAATTACTATACGTTTTATCAAGAAACTAGTAGGCTAATTACAATCTCTCATGCTACTTCAGGCAACTTCGTAAGACAAATATTTATGTAGCCAAGTACACTGGAAACAATCACCTTTGATATCCTGTGTAATAAGATTCTATAGTTCTAATAAACTGACACCATATTTCTAAAATGTTCAATCCGCTCATTGGACAAGAAATCCGTTTAGAATGAATATAGGCCCTAGTTTATTGCACAGCACTGCTAACGAAAGCAGCTTAGATTTATAGCATTTGTTATGCAATATTGCACCATGAAAAGGGATTAGATTAATAACGTTGGCTTGATTTTATAATGGGCTGACAGATAATCGTAAAAAGCTTTCAAAAGCCGCTTTATCTATGATTTATGTTGCATATTTCACACGGAAGTAAAACCGCTTAAAGTTCGGAACCCCCATCAGAAAGCTCTGCTTTAGTTCAAGAGGTGCGCTGTTCAAATCTCGAGCTGTTGGTTCAGATGAGAGAAGAAAAGAACTTCTGTCTTTCTTTTCTTTGTATCGATCGATCTAATGGAATTAAGATCCAGTTTATAAGAGCATCAACAAGATTATTAAACGTCTGCTGAAAAAAATTGTCTCATTCTGTGTTTGACTAGCGGCTAGCTGTTGTCGACTTGGTCCTTAGTAGGCATACATTTAATACAGATACTACAACTATCTAAGATCTCAAGATGGACTTTAGATCTTGACAATTAACTTTGGCACCTAAATGACCATCGTCTACGACCGTATCGAGCACAAATGCAGCTAAATCCAATCGAAACTGAAAAGATAAAAACTTCATTATACAAATAAAAAACAAAATTTCCGAAAAACAAGTCCAATGAAAACTCTGACACATTTTCTCTTACAAAAACAAATTTCCGAAAAACAAGTCCAATGAAAACTCTGACACATTCCCTCTAACAAATAAAAAACAAAATTTCCGAAAAACAAGTCCAATGAAAACTCTGACACATTCCCTCTAACAAATAAAAAACAAAATTTCCGAAAAACAAGTCCAATAAAAACTCTGACACATTCTCTCTTGCAGACACTCCGCACAGAGATGTAAAACTACGGGTGACGAGGATGAGGCGGAAATTGCTCTGTATAAAGCGGAGTCGGGTGAATGTGATTTGGATGGAAAGATTTCTCGCCTGGAAGTGTTATACGAATGACAAATCGTGCGTGGAACAATGAACGTCCAGCGCTGGGTCCGCACTCGTACATACACAGAGTAATTTGAATACTCTCTCTCTCTCTCTCTCTCTCTCTCTCTCTCTCTCTCCTGTTCGCTAAGGGCCATGAAGTCGTTGAGAGGAAATGTACATTAGTATTATGTAAAACACTGGTAAAGCTAATGTTAATGTCAGTTTTCTCCCTCGTAAGCGAGGTCAGTGACGGGCGAGCTCAGGATTTGAACCCCGCACATACTAATCCGCGGTCGAGTATCTTACCGACATAGCCACTGGCTCCAGCTGTATATACAATTGCTGAAGAGATCTGACTAGTAGACCACTTTGTACAGAAGTACATTGAGTTATACATAAAGTGTTAAAAGACCACATATGGTGGTGCATTAAAAAGAGTGGAGTTCCACGTAAGCTTAAATTTAGAAATATAAGTTTAGAAAAATGAAAATAGCAATCCTAAGCATGTTTAATGTACTTACACCAGTTGCTTGATGGGGTTTATTTTAAACATTTTAAGAAAAAAATGAGTGATTGAAGATTGATCTCTTGAGAGTGATTCAAGAAAAAGCGACTTTCCAAAACGATAAATAAGAAATCGATCAATTTGTGATGTGTCGTTTTCGATAGTGTTTTCGATAGTGTTTTCTCAAGAATATCAAGCAAAAACTTATATTCTATTCCTGTTGGCAAAATCTAGCCCTCTTCTTCGCAAAGGGGGGTTCGAGTTCCAACTTGTCCTACAAATAGCCCTATTACGAGTTACACTTTTAATGATTAAATATTTAATAATTTATTAGTATCCACGAAATGAGTCGGATTTTTTTCCATAGGCAGCTAAAGATCTATCTTTTCCATCTCTCTTTACTATCCAGTGTCTATGAGTTGCGACCAGCGCCTAAATCTCCTTTTCTTTAATTCCCTTCACTTTTGACTGATTTTCTGGAATTTGAAATTTGCACTGTTTTTAGACCTTCTTTTTGCTCGCCGGCTTGATTTTGTCTGAGTAGTGCTCGATGTTGTCATTGATGACTCTAGCACTCCAATTGTTATTATTATTATTATTATTATTTTATTATTATAATTTCTTTTACCCCGGTGTAAAGAACCTGGGGTTTGATAAAAGCGATTCAAGCAGTACGTGCTAAATCGCCGCCCGGCTACTCGAGGTCATCAAACTGCTTAAATTATTATTATTATATTATATTATTACTATATTATTATTAAATTATATTATATTATATTATTATTATTATTATTATTATTATTATTACTATTATTATTGTAATTACTATCAAACTACAAACAGAAATTAATCGGTAATTATAAATTAGACTTATAATACCTTTGAGTATACATCTGCCATGTAGAGTTCTGTCTCAAGAATCATCACGATTATGCCGAACATTGCGCAAACTAGAGAATAATCCGAAATACGCTTTCGTCTCTCGAACACCACCTTCCTCTGCCCCAGTCTGTATCCCACCCCTGGTCTCACTACCCTCCCACTCTTGTCGAAACTCTGCTTAGTGGAGTCCAGGCGAAGAAGTCTGTTTCCAGGTTGACTGTTCCTCTGGGTCCTTCCAGCCTCCACCTGTTCCGCGTGCCTCTTGGACTGCTCCACGTGGAGTTTTATCCCGGATTCTATGGATTCTTCGGGAATTCTTTTCATGGTAGATTGAGAGGAAAGGCGGCTGTTTTGGAGTAAGGCACGTTTGTAAAGAGGCGGGTGATCGGTGTGGTTGCTGATGTAGGTAGACTGTTGTTGTTGTTGTTGCTGTTGTTGTGGCTGTTGCTGAAATCTTTCTGGCAGTGATAGTTCTTGTTGATGTGCGTGGTATTGTTGTTCTTGTTGATCTTCCTTATGCAGCAACTGTTCCTGCTGATCTAAATCAGAATTGTTCGTCTTGTTAAAGTCTTCTAGAAACTCTATTGGCTGTACTGAATTAAGTAATCCTTGTTGTTGCATTATATCCTGGTCTTGTTGCCGTTGTGGTTGCTCCGATTGTTTCAGCTTCAAAGGCTGACCTGGAGAATATTTGTGATGGTTGAATGGGTTAGTAAAGAAAAATCTGAATCCGTTACCATTTGGTTTTCTGATTCCAACAACAGGTGTCTACAAAAATATTGAAGTTGGTGTGATGCAAACAATCTTGTATTCCATAAAATATTAAATCAATCAATTGTTCAATCAAGCAAACAATCATTCTATCTCAATAAATTCAATTTAAGCATCCGATCGATCGATCATTCAATTAACATCAATTCAATCATTTAATTAATAAATCAATCAAATAAAAATCCATTGCTCAGTCAGTCTACAAGTAATACTGATACCTAATCTACAGGCGTTGTTCTTAAAATGAACCACTGATAATTATACAATTGATTGATGTAATGAATATACAGTAAATTAACTCTTTGCTATACTAAAACTGTTAGCATTTTCTAGCTATTGATATTATCGATAATAACAGCATCACCAATGCCATATTGACATTGGAAAATGACTTTAACAATAACTTTTTTAAATTAAAAAGCTAAGGCTAAAAGCTAACGTTAACGTCAGTTTCCTCACTCGAAAGCGATGTCAGTGATGGGCGAGCCCAGGATTTGAACCCCGCTCTTACTGATCCGCAGTCGAATATCATACCGACTTCGCCATTGGCTCCAGCCATTAGGTTAACAGCAACAACTACAAGACGTAACTTGAGTTCTTTTCGCCCAATCGGCGTCAGATCAAGGCCAAAACAAGAGGGAGGAGATAAGTCTTAAATCGAGCTCGGGGAGGAGTCAAGAGGTCTAGCATTAGCTTTGACTTCGTATTTTAATAGCTCTATCCCGTACCAAGAGTCCGTGAAGTTCGTGCCTCATGAATATACGGACTGTTATTCCAGACAGTTCCTATATAAAGGCAACGTTTGTTGCATGCAAAAATTACACGACTTCTCTTATTAGGATATAAACTATTATTGGAATTTTAGCCGGTAGCTCAAGCAGGCGATAAAGTCACGTGAGCTCATGGCGAGGTATATCGTAAAACCTGCGTGTCTACCCTGAGCGACGATAACTAAATGTCGTCCTGCATAAGTATCTCAATGAATTTCTCCAGGGAATGGATTCAGGTTATGTTTAAACCAGTCAGTAGAAATTGATTGAGACTGAGCAGAATCTAAGATTCTAATGACCAAGTTACATAGGCGTTAAGCTGCTCTCTCTCTCTCTCTCTCGATATATATATATATATATATATATATATATATATATATATATATATATATATATATATATACAGAGATACTTATATATATATATATACCATGTCATAATATATATATATACATGTATATATATATATATATATATATATATATATATATATATATATATATATACATACATATATCTATATTTGATTTTCTATTTTCGTTTTCAGTTTGCAAATCATTTTTAGTTTGCATTTTTATGTATTCATGATGGGTGGTCAACTAAAGAGGTTTTTGTAACCTCTTTGACGGCCTAGTGTGTGTTAGTGCATAGTTGAGTGTTTTTTTATATTAACATAGTCTTCTCTCTCTCTCTCTCTCTCTCTCTCTCTCTATCGCTCTCTCTAGTGTGATAGTAGCTATTAGAACATACTAGCTACTATCATTGGAGCTTAGCTTAATGCAATATTTGAACTGCAAGTGGAAGCAAAGTCGAGATATCTGTTGCTGTTAAACAGAAATTGAGTTCTGGTTCGAAATTGCTTAGAGTTGATAGTACAGCTGGAAAGCAGACTTTTGTAGGGGTTGTTGTTGCTGTTGCTGTAGTGTGTAGTTGTTATAGTTGTTGACAAAAAGGGAAGGTATCTAATGGCTAGTCAACTACAGACCGCGTAAGTGACAAGAAGCTTTTATAAATCTCGCAGCCGAGGCGTACTCTTGAGGAGAATATGATGTAAAGTGTCTAGAGGCTTTCAATTTGTATGCGGAGAGCAAAATATGAGGCGACATAGCGAAGCTCAGTTTTACGTTGAGTGGAAAGAAAATAAAGTAAGAAAGACACGGCATACAAGTACAGCGTTACAAGTAGGTCTATGCATGTGCTTAGTAAACATGTGCCTAGTATACATGTGCCTAGTATACATGTGCCTAGTATGCATGTGCCTAGGATGCATGTGCCTAGCATACATGTGCCTAGTAAACATGTGCCTAGCATACATGTGAAACCATTTAAGACGGTGCTGTGCTGAACTGATTTGCATAATAGCAGAAATATAAATAAAAGTTAATTTAATGAAACGTTCTGACAAACATTTACAGAAGGCGTTGATTTAGAAATGAATTGTCTAAAATTATTGTTACCGTTATAGTATTTCCTTCTTTTTTCACAATGTGCACTTAATGGCCCAGGTGCTACTGAAGATTGTTGAATTTTTACACAAGAAAACTGTAAGGTTAGTAAGTAAAAAAACTTCTAAATTTAGTATAACTCTTTGCGCTTTGTAAACTTCACCCGAAAATCATTTGGAACAATTTTTCATGTAGGCTTACGATTTTTATTTTTCTTAACTTCTTAAGATTTAATTATGATGTTTAATAATTTTGTCAACACTACTTTTCACTTTTGAAAATTGATTAATATCAATTTGTGATCAGTTTTTAGAAATTTACATAGTACAACTCTGGCTCGATCTATAGCTAAGAACTATAGGCCTACAGTGCATACATGTGTAGGAAATATATATGTACATTATATATATATATATATATATATATATATATATATATATATATATATATATATATATATATATATATATATACATATATAAACTATGTTATAGTTTAGGCTATAGTAATAAAATAAAAATAAAGACTATGCGATAAATAATTTTTAATTAATTCAATGTAGGCCAACATGTACATGTAGATACTTTTAAATATTAAATATTAAGAGTTGAATTAAATGAAACATTTGACAAAAACTTTTCTCATTATAACTTAGATTATTTACTGACAAATTGTAATTTATAAACAATTAACAACAATTAGAGTGCCAGTTGTTGTTAATTGTTAATTAATTACAATTTTAATTAACAATAGAGCAGCCTAAGTAGGAAACATTAAAATAAATAAATAACTAAATAAATATACTAGAGAATAAGAAATTTCTATCCACAAACCTCTTCTTCAGTCCTGATTTTGGTAATCTGTATTTTATCAGGACTATCTGTGACGCTGTTGTCACAAGACGATAATAGTTTAGTTTCCGTCGAGTCATTAATGACAACGCTGTGAGATTCCATTTTATATCAGTTCATTTTTATCACATTTAGCAACTCTATTCATGCAGAACTAACACGCTAGAAGTCACATGTAGACAGCTGCGATGAAAGCTCGAGTATGATTGTATGCTAGCTGGTACAAGCTTTCTGCCTGCTCCTCATAAAGGACGGATCGAATTATTTACAAGCCTAGAATTTTAATTAAGTGTATCTTAAATGTATCAAGTGAATGTATCTTAAATGTATCAAGTGTATGTATCTTAAATATATCAAGTGTATGTATCTTAAATGTATCAAGTGAATGTATCTTAAATGTATCAAGCGTATCTTAATATTATGTCGACAGTTAAAATACTATAATTAGATCTACTGTAGGAACTGAATTTCTGCCAGAGATCTAAATAGGCCTACGATTTCCGGTGTTTTATTTCGTACTTTAAATTAGTTTAGTACATAGAGTTAAAAAAATAGCATCACTTTTGTGTGACACTTGACAGCTACGTCTTATTCAACCGTCATTACATCTATTCTGTTACAGTTTTCTACAAAATAATCATATGTCGTCAAATTTCTAGTAGCTCACACTGCCTTACAGTAAAACAATGATTGCTTAAAGCGCATTCTGTCGGATAGTCCATGAAAGTCTCACCCAGCGATACTCGACAATTCTGCCGCTGTAAACGCTGTAACGTTGTGATGGCGCCACATGAACTATGTTGAAAATTGAAAGCCCATCATTCTATATAGGCCTGTGTGACCTTGCTTGTTGTCGAAAGTTCCAACTTCTGTGTTCCGTATATGTTGTCATGGATAACAGTAGCTATTTCATCTTGTGTTATATTGTGTTTGGGGTGCTGAAAAATCGACCAATCGCTTACTGCACATATCGCAACGAACGACTAAATTAAAGACGAGAAAGGCAACGATCGAGAAACAACCTCAGAAAATATTTTCTAAAACTATATACTGTATATATATATATATATATATATATATATATATATATATATATATATATATATATATATATATATATATATATATATATATATATATATATATATATATATATATATATATATATATATATATATGTAACTATATAGGCGCTATCAAGCAAGCTGCCTCGTTGGCTTAATAGGAGAGGGTGGACAAAGATACGGATCGAAAAAAAGAGAGGGAACTGTAAAAGTTGTGCATAGTGAGTTAGGCGAAGGTGATGCATTCATGGATTCGTCGACCTTTGCTCCAGGGTATGAACGCCGTGTAAGTGTGAAGAAGTACCTGCCGCCAGAGAGAACATCAGAGAGAGAGAGAGAGAGAGAGAGAGAGAGAGAGAGAGAGAGAGAGAGAGAGAGAGACGAGAGACGAGAGACGAGAGAGAGAGAGATATCTACGTGAGAGAGAAAATAAAAGGGAAAGAGAGACTATAACTAATTGATATAATTGTGGCGTTGTTGGAAAAAGAGGTAAACCATACAAGTAATATAGACCTGTGAAATTAATGTTGGCTATACTAGTATCTTTTATTTTTAAAATCAATCAATCGATCATGCAATCAATCAAGCAATCAGCCATATCAATTAACTTAAGCTATCAATCAAATAAATGAATGAATTAATATACGTACCAATCAATCTATCTATATGTATCCTTCTATCAATCTATTTATGTGTAAATATACGAAAATTATGATTAAATTTTAAATTATAAAAAGTGAACTACGAACTTTGTTATTATATTCGCTTGCGCTCTATTGGCTGTGTCTAACTTAGACTAATTGTTAATATTTATCAGAACCAAAAATTTAATCGTTGTAAAAAAAACTAGCTTGTATGGATTTAAAGCGGCATAAAACGAAATTGAAATCTCGCTAGCCGATCTTATTCTACTTCCTGGCACCATATGATGTAAATATAAACATCGGAGGATTATTTATATTGGCAAATTACATTCAAATCCATATCGGACTTTGGACTTACATTCTGACGCGCGTTTCCTATTGGTATTAATATCGAGATAAATCTAGAAAATGTGCAATTTGAGATGATATTACGGTATAATTATATTGAGCTGTCATGGAAGCTTAGATAGGGATTTAAAAGAAACTAAGTCATGCGCTTTGTGCATAACTTTATAGTCAAAAATAAAAACACATTATTGTGAAATGATCATCTGTGCAATTATCTATCGCTTTTAATATCACATTTTAACCATTAGATAGTTTAGTCAATTATCAGTGTTACCAGTCTTATGAATGTTTACAAAAGTTTCCGAAAGTTTGCACTCTGATTATCTTTAATAGGAATTGATCCCAGAACAGCCATTTAAAATTTCATGACGCTACTTCACGCACTTGAAAACAAAGTTATTCAGGCATTTTACTTTAGCACTAACTGCATGAACAGCTGCTACCAGAAATATCATATTACTACTTATGGTCGTATAGCAGCATATACTAAGTGTGAGAATGATTAGATGGTCATGTTAATTTTGTTTGTAAAATTCATTAGTCTTTCATTGTTCAGCCAGGTAATATAGAAAAACTAAGTAAATGTGAGTAAAAATATGATCTAGATCTGTCACAGAGAAGGCATGAGCTTAAGCAAAAAAGTGTTGACACTATCCAAAACAAATTTCTTGCCCCCTCTAAAAAATTTCTGAATTTGTCACTGGTAATGGATAAATCCAGTTGTTCCATATACTTACATATATTTAGAGTGTATTTTATCTCATTGCAGTGTGTAGGTGTACATTTGAAAGTTAAGGCGCAGTACTGTGGGACCAAAGAAAATGACTCTAGAGGCCATTCGCTACAAGAACGGAGTTCTTGATATACTTGATCAATTGCTACTACCTCATGAATCAAAGTATATCAATATCAAGAACACAAATGATGCTTGGACTGCTATTAAGACTATGCAGGTACTATTAATTAAATGATTGAAATGAATCTTATAATAAATTGCATGTTATTTCAGAATGGTAATGATTGTTATTAATATATTGTTATTATATAAATATATGTTGTTTTATTGTAACACTTGTAAGAATATTACATATTCCATAATATTACTTAAAAATGGTTTCTGAGAGATAATCTACAAATTTTAGTATGGATCACCTTATGACAGCCCTAGGCTTATATATAGCTTTACTGTTTGAAAGATTATTTTGAGTGTTGTATGTGAAGCATCCGTAGCTTGTTACTTATTTTATTTTTACAACACTGCATGTAGTTTTGTAAACTATGTGGCTATTTTGTACAGTGTGTTTGATTGTGATTATGTTAAATTGTATTCACAGTGTAATTTCATATTTTACTGAACATTTATAAAATATTAATTTTATTAGATTGTGATACAATGGTGTGCATTTTTAAGTGATGCACATTAATGCTTAGTAAGAAGATCTGAAAAGAAAACTAAAAGCAAAAGAAATTATAAGAAAATAATTACAAGGAAATTATTAAAAGAATTATTATTAAAATTTTCTTATAATTATTAAAAGAAATTATAAGAAAATAATTAAAAGGAAATTATTGAAAGAATCTAAAACTTTCTGTGAAATTCTTGTCTGTATTGTTACTATAACAGGATCAGTAAAATTCTAAAACAGTAACTATAATTGTAAATAAAACTATGACTGTAGCTATAACTGTAACTATGACTTTAGTTGTAAAGATAACTTCAACTCTAACAGCATGAACAATTGTAACATAACTCTTAACAATTGTAACTGCAATTTAAATTACTACAACAACTGTAACTTGAACTATAACTATAATTGTAACTATAACTGCATATACAATTGTAACAATTCTCTAACTGTAACTATTTTTGTAATTGTAGTTTAAATTACTATACAACAACTGTAACTTAACCTTTAACTATAATTATAACTATAACTGTAACTTAGGTACGTGGAGCTCCTGCTATTGCTGTCGTTGGAGTCCTGGGTTTGGTCGTAGAATTCCATTCTAAATCATTTCAAACAGTTGAAGAACTGTGTTCATTTGTGCGAGAGCGCCTTGATTATCTAGTAACTGCTCGCCCAACGGCCGTCAACATGTGTGACGCTAGAGGAAAGCTTGTTAAAGTTCTTGATGGTATTTTATCTGCTGGTGACGGTACTGCAAGTGTGGAAGATGTGAAAAAGAGGTATGGATATAAAATAAAATATTAATTAAGTAAAAAGATAAAAGCTAAAGAGCTAATGTTAACATCAGTTTCCTCACTCAAAAGGGATGTCAGTGACAGGCGAGCCCAGGATTTGAACCCCGCACATACCGATCTGTGATCGAATATCCTACAGACATCGACATTTTCTCCAGCTTCAGTAGTGTTGGCATTTCATCAAACCATGTAGTAAATTTCTTTGTTTCTTAATGTATTGTCATGTAGTGGAGTGGTCAACAAAGCTTAATAAAGGAAAGTATCTTCGATTGAAGTATATTTGAGCTTTAGAAATACTTAAAGTGGATATTTCTAGAGCTGGCACTTGTCAAATGTATAGTAATTTTGCTGTGTCATTATATTTTGGTTCTGATAATTTTTCTTGATCAATTTCTAGTTTTATCTACTTGTTTTGTGTTGCAGATTGATTAAGATCATGGAGCAGATTCAAGAAGATGATATAAAAACAAATGTTAGGATGTCAAAATTTGGTGCTGATGATATTTTAGCTCGTTGTGGACGAGTTAATGACATAACTCTTCTTACACATTGCAACACTGGATCTCTGGCTACTGCAGGATATGGCACTGCGTTGGGTATGTTCAGTAATGTTCGTATGTTCAGTAATGTTCGTATGTTCAGTAATGTTCGTATGTTCAGTAATGTTCGTATGTTCAGTATTTTTCGTATGTTCAGTAATTTTTGTGTGTTCAGTAATGTTCATTTGTTCAGTAATGTTCGAATGTTCAGTATTTTTTGTATGTTCAGTAATGTTTGTATGTTCAGTAATGTTCATATGTTCAGTACTGTTCATATGTTCGGTAATGTTCATATGTTCAGTAATGTTCATATGTTCAGTACTGTTCATATGTTCGGTAATGTTCATATGTTCAGTAATGTTCATATGTTCAGTACTGTTCATATGTTCGGTAATGTTCGTATGTTCAGTATTGTTCGTATGTTCAGTAATGTTCGTATTGAATTAATTTGTCAGATGATACTGTTAGATTTATCTTCGTGTCTGTCTCCTTTAACATTAAGGAATCTGTTTGATATTCTATCTTCCACTTAGCGCTAATTGTATATTGCCATGTCATTTTACTATTTAGTTTACCTCAGTGAATACGGGTGTTTAAGCTTATAAAATCAGTAATACATTTCATTAAAATTGGCATAAAATATCAGTAAATTCTAATATATTTTTTCCGTTTCTTATGTTATCTGTAATGTAAAAATTTGTGTTTTCTTCATATCTATATGTCTTGACTCCATTTAGATTATATTGTTGCACTACATATTTAATGTTTGTTTTTGTCATTTATTAATACTAATCTAATAAATAATCTACCCTGACCATTTTTGATCACCGAACTGGCTTTTGTTTAGGACCTTACTTCTCCTCAGCACATTTTTTTTACAGATTGGTCTGGGTGAATTGATCTGCAGTGATGTGTGCTGTTGGAGACGTCCCTGACATCATCCCTGGATGAGGAAACGGACGTTAAACCTTTATTATTATTATTATTAATTATTATTATTACTCAGGTGTGGCTAGAAGTCTATTTGAACGAGGTAGTCTGTCTCACTGCTACTGCACCGAGACACGCCCGTACAATCAGGGTGCCAGACTAACTGCCTACGAGCTTGTCTACGAGAAAATTCCGTCTACGTTGATCTGTGACAGCATGGTCGCTACGCTGATGTCACAACGAAGTGTGACCGCTGTAGTGACCGGTGCAGACAGGGTAGCGGCTAACGGTGACACCGCGAATAAAGTCGGCACTTATCAGGTTAATGCCGATCTAAATAATAATATTTATTTATCTATTTATCTATCATCATCATCATCATCTTCCCTTGAATCCCTTGAGATTTAAATGACAGATCCTTAGGTGAATTGAACCCTTGTGGGTTCAAATCCCAGCCGCGCTGCTCTGAGAGTAAAATCTCGGACATTCATTGGACTGATTATACAGAATATGGACTAAATGGCCTAACGTTTTAAACATGTGGTATTAAAAGTGATAGATATCAACATAGTTGATCATTTCACTATAATGCGTGTTTACTGTTTTTAGTCTTTATAAACGAATGTATACATTGCAGATAGCTATTGTGGCGAAGCATCATGGAGTACCGTTCTACATCGTGGCTCCCACGACATCCATTGATCTGAACACACCATCAGGCCAGGACATTGTCATTGAGGAGAGGCCTCATGATGAGATGACAAAGATAAATGGCATTCCCATTGCTGCCAGTGGTACGAAATCTCAATCCTTAGTCAGTCTGTTGACCGTTATTTATATTTACTGAGTAATAGGCTCAAATCACTTTATATTATGAATGCAAAATAGTACATAAGAAAGGAAACTCTCTCGTAGTGCACTGCCTACTGGCAGATCCATAGTATATAACGCCTCCACTCATCTCTATCTTCCATATTCCTCTTCATGTCCTTCATATCAAACTATAGGGAATAATTAAAATGTTAAATAGGTATGATAGTAAGATTTTGATCAACTTGTCGGAGCTTTAATCATTTAGCGAAACCTTTAACTTGTCTTCAAATTGCCAGCCATTTCATTATATCACTGGGCTCTAAGAAAACTTTTCTAAATTTCTCAATTTGTTTTGTCTTCAGTTAAATCTTTTATCTATTCTTAGATGTCTTGCTACCCACTACCATTTCATTTCTACCCTGACCATTTTTGATCAACGGACTGGCTTTCGTTTAGGACCTTACTTCTCCTCAGCACATTTCTTTTGCAGATTTGTCTGGGACCGTTTGGGTCAATTGATCAGTAGTGATGTGTGCTGTTGGGGACGTCCCTGACATCATGACTTGACGAGGAAATGAACGTTAAACCTTTATTATTATTATTATTATTATTATTATTGCTGGGTTGCTGTGTAGGTATCGGTTGCTGGAACCCTGCTTTTGACGTGACCCCTGCCGAGCTGATAACTGGAGGAATAGTAACAGAGTATGGAGTGTTTAGACCAGATCAACTCCAGGATTCACTGACCAAGATCTTATCACTGTAATATAGAGTGGAACTTGTAACCTTAGTATTGCTAAGAAAATGTTTTCCCTTCTGCTGTCTAATGGATTGGAATTGTTATAAAACTGCAATTATTCTCCTTACATCTATTTACTGTTAATTTCAATTTCGATTCATTTTTTCGTGATCTGTTTTTCTCAAATGGGAAGGTGACTTTGAATGCTAATTCCAGAGAAGATCATAGAAAGTGGATGTTAGCTATATGAAGATATATTAAGTATTAGTCTTTGCTTATTGTTCTGAAAATAATTTTACGCAGCATACTGTAAATAACATACACTTACAGCTATTCTTTTCTTGCAATGTACAGGAGATTTAGCGTGTCATTCATTATCTACCGATGTCATTAATTATTTTAAAAAATTAGAAAACTAAGTTTAACGTCAGTTTCCGTATGCAAGTTTATTGGTGTTGGCAGGGACGGTATGGTCTTTATGGAAGAGCTCGAACTTATGGCCTCTTGCTTATCAGTTTGCCTGCTACCATCTCGGTCACTAGCCAACACAAACTAAGTACAAGAACTCTGTGTTAGTTTGTTCATTAATTTGTTCTCAGTTAATCAAGTTCTGGTAACGTTAAGTTCCAGCCTCATTGCATGCTAGATGGCTGGAGCTGTGGCGATGTCAGTAAGATATTCAACCTCGGATCAGTATGTGCGGGTTTCAAATCCTGGGCTCGCACGTCACTGACATCGCTTTCGACTGAGGAAACTGACGTTAACCTTAGCTTTACCAGTTTTTAGATGAAAGATCATAAAGTTATTTTCTGTAATTTAGTTTAGAACTTATAATGCCTAATTGACGACGTGAGAGACAGTTTAAATTGTACATTGTCAGATTGTGGGGTTTCTGTTTATGACCTAGTTTCTCCTGAGCCCCAGTATATTTGCAGACTTGGGCTTTGAGTTGTAAAGCGATCATGTGAACTGAGATAGCGCATCTAGATTCACTGCTATGCCCAGAAAACTTTACATTCGAGGGCGTTCGCCCCCCCCCCTCCCCAGGCCCTAAAGCAACGACGCAAGCACGCATAGCTCCCCCTAGTCTAATTTTTCCACCCCCTGTCTTTTTTAAAACTCTGTACCTTTTTCAAATCACCCCATTTTGTCGATTACACAACTTGCGGGTCGCTGTTAACATTGTGTGGATGCCCTTGTGCATAGTAATTAGGCATACGCCCGTATGGGTGGCTAATTATGTCTACACGTTGGTGTAGACATAATTAGCTGACAGGAGTGGAGAGGAATTATTCGTATCCCGACCCTGATTAAGCTGGGATTCATGGGAAGATGATGATGAAGATGTTAATGATGATGACGATGATGATGGTGATGATTAGACAATCATCATATCATCATCATCATACAACGCACTGAATGTTGATGTTGATGTCAGACACTTAAATGCTAATTAAAACTTGCAAATCAAATGTTAGCGTCAGTTTCTTCACTGGAAAGCGATATCATGCAGTGACGGGTGAGCCCAGGATTTGAACCGCGCACGGAATGCCTTAAATACAATATCGCAACTGACCCCAGATGTAATTGAACTTTGATCACTGAGATCGATAGAAATATAAAATAATCAAGTGGTTCACGTCTGCAGTATATCAATGGTAATAAATATCTCTCGGTTTCATTCGACAAATACAAATACTTCCGGATTGCTTTAGTTCTTGATCAAGACTATAAATATAGCCTACAACTGTCCTGGTGAATACGTCTTATAATATAAAACAAAATCAATAATAATTAATGTTTCGAATGATATCATATGTAAATTTGAAGAGTTTACACTCGTGATAATTGTATTAGGGTAAACTTTCTAATTATGTCCAAATGATAAATTTATATTTCTCGACTGGTGTTTAAGAGCCGCCACGCTATGTAAGTTCAGTGAGTCAGTGGGCTTCTGTTAAACACTCAGTGACTAATAAAAGGTGTGTTTTAAAATTGCTTGTATGAAATAATCAGTCAATTACCTGAACTCTGCACTTGTGTTTCTTTCAACATATTTCTCCAGACGGTGGTGCAATTATAGTTTCCAGGATTTCAACTGTTCCGCAGGCTTTTAACATTGGCCAAAAATATATGCAATAATTGAGCTATAATTCAATAGTTATATATAAATATATATATATATATATATATATATATATATATATATATATATATATATATATATATATATATAGGCCTATGCGTAATTCGAGTATTCTGTCGCGATTTGTGGCCAATTATATATGTAATTGTATTATGTACCTATTCATTTCTGTTCTTATTTTTCATGTATATTAGTGTTATTCTGAATTTAAAGCTTCAATTAACGTACTGTTATGGCCGAAGTCGAAACTCTGAATTGAAATGTATAAAGTGAACATTTTATTCTAAGTAGCTGATTGTTGAAGGAATTAATTTAGGCAAGCATGCAATCAGTTTTCTGTCTCGATCTGTGTCTTTTTGTTCTCTTTATAGATATAAAAATTTGATGTAGCCTATCAAATTCTCTTTTTCTGAAAGGATTTTCAGCAATTCAGTGTGTAAATCATGTTTATTAAGTTATTTTCTTTTAAATATTTTAATAATAATAACAACAAGTAGAGTGCTACAGTCATCAATGACAACATCGAGCACTATTGAGACAAAATCAAGCCGGCGAGCAAAAAAGAAGGTCCAAAAACGGTGCAAATTCCAAAATCCAGAAATTCAGTCCAAAGTAACAGATGGATTTTTGGTAATTTTACTAGTTTGCAAATATCAATGAACTTCATATATTGGGCTTATGTACTTGTAGTTACGGTCAAAGGTTAATTTTAAATTTTAGTTATAAGTTAATAACTATGAAGTTTTACTAATTAAAAAAATATAAAAAATGAGTAACTACAATGTTTTTTCTTTAAAGTTAAGTAAAATTGAGTTAACTAGTGACTAGGTTTTAGCAGTAATTTTAAGTAGAGCCTACGCTATAGGCTAATTATAACAAATTTAATATTATTCTTGCCTCTATACGTTTACATTTCTTTAAATCTATTTTTACGATGGCATAGCCACATATGAGTATAGCGGGTTTTCAAGTTGACTTGTACTAGCATAGCAATAAAAATACAAATAAATGTTCTGGATTCGGTGATAGAAATAATGCTTATAACGGAAGCCCTGTTTGTTGTCATTGTAGAAGGGAGGGGCAGTGTTTGTTTGATTAGGAAAAGTTAGAAATTATCCGGATTAGGATTAAATCTTCCTAAATTAGGTACTAATATTTATTAAAAGTAATTAATTACGGCAATAAATGAAAATATTGTTATTCGTAGCTTTTAATCAATACATCAAAGGTTAATTTGAAAAGTTTTCGATTCAGGAGGTCTAATAGAATATATTCATGTTTCGGCATTCTATTTTTAGTTCAGAATAATTGTAGTCTTATTAAAAACCATTAACACGGCATCGTTACATAAATATTTAAGTTTTATTTTTCATTTTCAAAATTATGTTGATATTTATGTTATTTATTAGTTTTATTTATGTTCGGATTAAAAATAATATTAAGAGTTATGGTAAGGGTCAATGAAGATTTAAAAGAGTGTTCCTGTATAAGAGGCTATAGTTTTATTTTGATTTTTGTATCATGATAGAAATTTGTGAAACTTTATTTTATATTAGTGTACTTAAAGGCCTTCTATTTCTTTTTCAAAGTCTATATTGAGAATATATCAAAAAGCCATACATCAAGGGTTTCCATTATACATATTTTTGTCCACTTTCCATTAGCTAATTGCTAATGTATCTTATCTCTTCTACCATAATCCTAGGTGTGCTCTAAGTGAAACTTATGAACTCATTTCTAAGATATTGAGATCTTTTGTTCTGAACCTCTTGATAAAAAAATGGCAATTTCTCATGAAAAATAAGGAATGTTGTTTTAAATGATTAGCTAGATACATATCACTTTGTAGCCTAAGCTACTAATATTATATGTCCAATTTATCTCTGGAGATATATAGCCAATACTCTAATTCTCAGTTTAATGTCTTAAACTCACAAAATCTCGGATATTCACACGACTGGTTGCGCGGAAAGTGAACTAAATTATTACCTAACGGCTTAAACATGTGGTATTAAAAGTCATAGATATCAAAATTGTTGATCATTTCACTATAATGCGTGCTATTTATTCACTTTAAATCCAAAATATTAATACTATCAATAGGAGGTTTTAATATATCCCAATCTGCTTTCTTAAATTTCATTGTAGTTTAAAATAAATGATTGCCAGCTAATTCTTTAATATTATTGGACTTTACCGTAAGGATGCCAGTCAGCCTAATCCTAGTTTGAACTTTAGCACTGTGTAAAATGGAATTATATAATATTAAGAAAACAGAATTTTAAAAATAACACCAAAGATTGGCACTTTAAAAAACAACAATATATATCATAGATTTTACTGAAAGGTTGGATTTCTACTCCAGTTTGGCTTTAGAATAACTTAACTATTATTTTACAAATTTTCTAATATCTGGCATTATTTGATTGCTTACCTGAACTTAGGTTTTACATGTCTACATCATTAACTGCTCTTAGCCTGTTGAAAAATTAGACGATTGGATTTTCAGTGACTGGATTCTATTTCTATATTATCGTTTAAAGCAGACATGGGTAATTCCTCTTGCAAACAGTGCAAGCAGAATGTTCCTCATAGCAACTGCAAGAAGTGGACTAAGAAGCAGCGACCAGGCGGAGGAGGAAGCTCAGCTGCAGAGCCGACGTCCAATGGAGGATCATCTCTGTTTGGAGGAGCCAGCAGCAGTCACACAGCTAGACCAACGCCTCCCACCCCTGCAACTGGTAAGTAGTAGTGGTGGTGGTGGTGGTGGTGGTGGTAGTGGTGGTGGTGGTGGTGATGGTGTTGGTGGTGGTAGTGGTGGTGGTAGTGGTGGTGGTGGAGATGATGGTGGAGGTAGTGATGGTGGTGGTGGTGAGGGTGGTGGTGGTCGTGGTGGTGTTGGTGGTAGTGATGGTGGTGGTGGTGTTAGTGGTGGTGGTAGTGGTGGTGGTGGTAGTGATGGTGGTGGTGGTAGTGGTAGTGGTGGTGGGGTGGTGGTGGTGATGGTGAGGGTGGTGGTGGTAGTGGTGGTGGTAGTGGTGGTGAGGGTGGTGGTGGTGGTGATGATGATGATGATGATGGTGGTGTGTTGGTGGTGGTAGTGGTGGTAGTTAAGTAATAGTAGTAGTATGCTCTTCTGCGCATTTCTGTTGTCATTCTGTTGTCACTTCTGCATTCTGTTGTCATTGCTTCAATTTTAATACTGTATATTAGTTTTATTATAGTAATATGATGAAAACTTTCTCATTTTAGACTAAACTTTTTGACTAAGCCCTGTTTATTTATATTTCGCTAATATCAAGTATTTTATGAGCCTGTTTGAACTTGTGCCTTTCTTCCTCTTTTTGCAGTAGTCACTTGTGTAATTCTCTATTTTAATTTATATTGTAAATAAACGTGCATTGTATAGTTACAATTTCAAAAGAAAATTTTATTTGGAGAATGATAATTGATTTATGGTCTACAGGAAGAAAGATAGTCAGAGCATTGTATGATTATGATCCGAGGCAAGCCGACGATCTGGGATTTAAGAAGGGAGATAAAATGGAAGTTATTGGAAACAGGTAAAAATTGAGGTTAACTAAGGGTAAACTGAGGTTAAACTTAGCTTCAGCCTTTACCTTTTATTACTGTCATGTTGAGATTCTTATTTTTCAGTTTGAATAATTAATGCTTCGGCACTATACTTGTGCAATATACTGAAGCAGTCATTCAAAATGTGCTCGTTGACAGTTATCCAGCTTAGGAACTAGTATAAAGGTCTAAGTTGATCTATTATAAAGAAATTGCCTCAGACCATTTTTATAAAGTTCATTGTCAACAAATAATGCAGTATTTCCTGTTAGCTCTTATGAACACCTACCGTTTTATAGTGGCGTATATTCAGATTTTTCGATATAGTACAAAAATGTATATATTTACACATCACTTGTACTTTTGTTAATTCTTTGTGAACAGTGATTTAGTATTCAATCTGTAAGCTTGTAGTTCTCATTTGCAGCAAACCAGTTGTAAAATCTACACAAAACCAAATATGTTATTTCTTTGTAAATTTGTGGTATTTGATGAAACTTCTATTGCATTCTGAGTGATTAATTGATTAATTCTGATATTAATTGATATAACAATTTAATAATTGTGATAATAATTTATGTATCAAGCTAAGTAAAAATCAAAATTCTTCGTAAAAATCTAGTACGTAGTGAAGTGGGTCGTTTTGTCAAAGGCTTCAGTAATGTCAAAGCTTTTTATAATATCTATATGTGCAGTGAGAACGTTGATTGGTGGCTAGCCAGACATTTGGGCAATGGACAGCAAGGCTATATTCCCAGTAACTACATCGCCGAAGACGACAATAGTCCAGAATCGCAAGAGTTTGTACACAACTTCTGATGCTAAGCTTAATAACTTTTTGTAAATCTGTGCCAATATGTTAAATTGGCACCAATGAGATCGCCCTGAGATGTATAATGCAGTTGTATCAATCAGCCTTTTTGAAATTTTTAGTAGATTTTGTATGTCATCCCATGATTAATATCCATAGATTAATACTGGTATCATGCAGGAGTTAATTCTTAGTTTAATCTCAAATTTGACAGCATGTTTTCTCATGATATTTTGAAACTTGCTAAATGTTGTTCCTGCTAAAGCAATTCTTCATTTAATTTCTGATTCTGATCCTCCTTATGCTTTGATTTCGCTTCCGAGTTAAATAAACTATCCAGTTTAATTCATCAATTCTATCCAATGATTTTAACCAATCCATTTGTACTTATTTCTTGTATGCAGTGATTTTAACCAATCCATTCGTACTTATTGCTTGTATCCAGTGATTTTAACCAATCCATTCGTACTTATTTCTTGTATCCAGTGATTTTAACCAATCCATTCGTACTTATTGCTTGTATCCAGTGATTTTAACCAATCCATTCATACTTATTTCTTGTATTTAGTGATTTTAATCCATCCATGTGTATATACTTCCTGCAGTAACTGATTTTAACCCATCTCTTTATATGTATTTTTGTACTTAGTAATTTTAGCCCATCTCTTTGTATGTATTTTTGTATTTACTGATTTTAGCCCATCTCTTTGTGTGTATTTTTGTTTTTACTGATTTTAGCCCATCTCTTTGTATGTATTTAGTGATTTTAACTTATCTCTTTGTATTTAGTGATTTTAACCAATCTCTTTGTATGTATTTTTGTATTTAGTGATTTTAACCAATCTCTTTGTGTGTATTTTTGTACTTAGTAATTTTAGCCCATCTCTTTGTATGTACTTTTGTATTTACTGATTTTAGCCCATCTCTTTGTATGTATTTAGTGATTTTAACTCATCTCTTTGTATTTAGTGATTTTAACCAATCTCTTTGTATGTATTTTTGTATTTAGTGATTTTAACCAATCTCTTTGTGTGTATTTAGTGATTTTAACCCATCTCATTGTATGTATTTTTGTAGCTGGTGGTTTTCAGTGGACAGACGTGAGGCTGATAAGCAGTTAATGCTGCAGGGAAATCCCCGTGGTACTTTCCTTATCAGACATGCAGCAGGTGGGCCTGAACCTATATATACAATAATTCTATGATAATTTAAACAGTTATCTTAATCTCTGCAGGGTGATGTAAAATAGCCTCCTTAAATATGCCTTACATTAGTTATTCATACTTTCATTAATTGACATTTGGGAAGTTAATAAACTTAGCTGAATATATATTATATAGATGACTTTGTTTGTTGCATTACTGGAAATTCAGTGAAATTTGTTCACAAATTAATGGCGTTCACTTCACCAATTGGCGTTCACAAATGTCGCTGATTTGCCGATATGTTGAGTTTTTTACCATGCTGTGACAATTATGTAAGTTTTTCTGCTGGTAATTTAATTGAGTTGTGTTTGCATAGGTCTAATGTTAACACATCACATTGAAAAGCTTTTATTTAATGTCAACATTTCATCAGTTTTATTCTTCAGGGCTAAGCCGCTTAAAATTTTAATAGCACATATAATTATCTTTATTGATTGTGATAAAAATAATTTTCTTGAAGACTTAAGACTTATGTACTATATACCTGACGTTAATTGCTGATAAAGCAACATCTGAGAGTGTGATTGTGCCTTTATATGCAACTTATATGCTTATAGTTCACTCTTGAGCAATTAGAAATTTATGCCCATTAATTATAAAGGTGTGTCCCTTTTTTTATTCAGTTTAACTGATAGATAAACTTATAGTTCACCCACAAGCAATCACAATTTTATGGCTATTAAATATACATTTTTTCGGTTTATTTTATTTGGCAGAAAAATCTCTTAGTACACTACAGTCCAACTTCACATAAAATAAATATTTTTGTCTCATTACTTTATTCTATTTAACAGATAAGAAGTCATATGCGCTATCGATTCGAGACTACAATGACGTTACGCACGACGTTACGATCAAACACTACAGGATTCGTAAGATGGATCGAGGAGGCGTTTACATCAGTCCTAAGAAAGTCTTCAGTGACGTGCTCGAGCTTGTCTCTCACTATCAAAGTCTGTACTAGTTACCTCCCTTCTTATGATACTTGCTATCTTGTTCAAACATTTAATTATTTTTAATAGATTTTAACAGATTTTAATTGTTTTCAATGATTTATGCTTCACTTACTACTGCTGGTACTGTACAGTCTTTTGAATTGAATTTTTGCGTTTCGTCCTCGTTGAATCCAGAAATAATTGAATTTGATCACTTTAAATCTTGAGAAGTTATTTTATCCTGTCCCAAACAAAACCTACGGTTTGAGACTTTAGGTCTAGTTAAGATGAAGCCATCTGATTGGATTTGTCAAATTGTTGATAGATCGAGTGCATTTGAGTGATTATTAATTATTCATACAGAGGAGTTAATTCACAATGATGAATTGTTGTTGCCCATATTGAGGAGTTAATTCACAATGAAGAATCGTTATTGCTCATATTGAGGAGTTAATTTCGCAATGATAAGTTAAAATTCTTGTACACTAATAAGTTGTTACAGGTTAGACATGAAGTATTAATTATATTAAATTCTGTGCAATGTGATAAGGTTTTAATGTGTAAATGATAAGCATTCATTTGCATTTGAGATTGGAATGACACTACGATCATATTTTGTTTGGTGCCATAATAATCTTGTTTTGTTTGGTGCCACAATAATCTTGTTTTGTTTGGTGCCACAATAATCTTGTTGTGTTTGGTGCCACAATAATCTTGCTTTGTTTGGTGCCACAATAATCTTGTTTTGTTTGGTGCCACAATAATCTTGCTTTGTTTGGTGCCACAATAATCTTGTTTTGTTTGGTGCCACAATAATCTTGTTTTGTTTGGTGCAACGATAATCTTGTTTTGTTTGGTTTCACTATAATCTTGTTTTATATATATTTATTTATCTAATATTAGAATATACATACTTTACATATATACTTTACTAATAGTATTTTATACATTTGGGTTTATTTTTTTAAGTTTTCTTCATTAACGTGCTTTACGTTTTTCACTATTCTCTGCAGACAGCGCAGATGGTCTCTGCTATATGCTGACGAAGGCCTGTCCTAAGGAACCGGAAGCCATTCCCTTTAAGGACCTGGAAGTGGCAAAGAGTGAGATTCAGATTTTGCGTAAACTGGGTCATGGACAGTTTGGAGAAGTGTTTGCAGGTATGATTCAGATAATTTAGTTAATATCTTGAATCAGTTGATATTCCAAGTTGATCTATATATATGTAACTTTTGGTAAAAGCATATATAAATTGCGCTAGTTTAGTTTTAAAATTTAAAATTGGTTTAGTCTATTATCCATTAACGATCCAATATATGCTCAAGCTTCTACTCTCCTAAATATATGTAACAGATCAGTATGTGCGGGGTTCAAATCCTGGGCTCGCCCGTCACTGACATCGCTTTCGAGTGAGGAAACTGACCTTAGCATTAGCTTTACATGGTTTAACAAATATACAATAACATTATATAATAATAATATAATTAATTATTATTATAATTATATATAATAATACAATAATAATATACGATAATATTATAAGAAATATTGTCTGCTTTGACATCTACATGTTTGTTGTAATGATTTCATCAGTGGAATCAATTGTAAATTTAATCTGCTGTGTGTTTGTTTAGAAATTTAGCGCATATTGACTCCTGACAGTTAATTTTTGTAGAGAAAACACAGTATAATAGACACTTTTTAGACGCACTGTTCCTATAAATATCAGAAAACTAATGGACATGCTTGTGAACATCTCCAGGTAAGTGGCGCAAGATGGTTGATGTGGCAGTAAAAACTCTGAAGCCAGGTTCGATGTCTCCCGCTGAGTTTCTCGAGGAAGCGAAGACGATGCACAAGCTGAGGCATCGTAAGCTGGTGCAGCTGATGGGTGTGTGCACTAAAGAGGAGCCGATGTACATCATAACGGAGCTGATGTCCCGAGGATCTCTGCTGGATTACCTGAGGCTAGACGAGGGAAGGGCTCTCAACGTCAACCATCTCCTGGACATGGCTGCCCAGGTCTGTGCTGCTACACGCTGTTGTTTAGAGCATGGCTGCCCAGGTCTGTGCTGTGGTTTAAAGCGTAAAGATGAGTTTAGCGTCACTTTGCTTACCTCGAGAAAACTGCATCTACTGATGCAATGTCTGACAATTTGCCAACGTGTCATATTAGCTGCAGTGCTATCTTCATTTTGTAAATCATGTGGGAAGCTGTTGCCAGAATTCAAAAGAGGAAATCTCTGCCAATCGGGAAAATATTGAATATTCTTCAAACTCACCGGCCAAGAAACTCCCGAGTCCACCTACCGCTGACATGGGAGCTAGCTTCCTCATCATCGTCTTCTTCTACTTTCAGATAGGACGCCCAACTGCTTCAGATAAAAACTAGAACTTTCTTTCTTTTCTCTGCGTAACGTCACTTGTGGACACCAGAGCAACCTCCTTTACCTTCTGTCTCCACTGATACCGGTCCTGGGCAAGATCATAAACGTAACTCTGTGCTAGGTTATATCTAGTGTCTAGTTGTTTTATATCTTTATTATATTGTTTAATTAAAGTATATTTATTTCCCATACCTAGTTTCATTTTATTATTTGAAAAAAAAAACTAATAACTGCTCTGGGTGAAAATGAAAACCGGAAGTTTAGTGCAGTCTCACTTTCTCTTCCATCTGTACGTCTAGAAGTGCTTTACAGATGTTTAGGTTACCATCTAAATATGAGCTCAACTTATAAATATTCTGCACCTGTTACTTACTTTTTAGGAAATAATAGGATTTCATTTACCATTGATGTGACACTGGTTAGATCGTTAGTTATCAGATATAAAATATTCTGTTTGACTTGATTAAAATTTGAAACTAGAACTCTAGCTCTAATATCGACACAAGTAACAAAATAGATGTTACTGTGCATTTACAAGGGTTTTCTATTGGTGTAGAAGGCAGTTATTTGTTCCACTTGAGACGTCCCTGACATCTCCTGATGATGAAGAACTGGACTTTTAGTTATGTTTGTATTGATGTTATAAGAATGCTTAGAATCTACCTATTCGTAACGTTAGACTTTTGCTTTTCTTCTAGAAGTAACTTGTAAGATAAACATAATATCCTGTCCTACGCAGACCATTTTCTCTAATTGATGAATAGCTTGACTGTGGCCAATACAAGAAGCTTTTATGGATAAAATAACATCATTATAGTTTGTACTATAGTCTGCTTTTGTGTGTAAATGGTTTCCACTGCTCTCTATTTGCTATTTGAGTTTTGTATTAGAGTTGGCTGATGGAATGGCTTGTTTTATATTGCATACTGTATGGTACAGGCAGCTGATGGATTGGCTTATTTTATATTTAATACTTAGCGTTAGAGATAGCCTATGACATGGCATATTTGTATTTTTTATTTTGTGGTACAGATTGCTGAAGGCTTGGCATATTTTATATTACTTACTTTGTGGTACAGATTGCTGAAGGCTTGGCATATTTTATATTACTTACTTTGTGGTACAGATTGCTGATGGCTTGGCATAGGGGTCTATTTTATATTGCTTACTTTGTGGTACAGATATGCGGATGGCTTGGCTTATTTTATTTTATATTACTTACTTTGTGGTACAGATTGCTGATGGCTTGGCATATTTTATATTACTTAATTTGTGGTACAGATTGCTGATGGCTTGGCTTATTTTATATTACTTACTTTGTGGTACAGATTGCTGATGGCATGGCATATTTTATATTACGTACTTTGTGGTACAGATTTGCTGATGGCTTGGCTTATTTTATATTACTTACTTTGTGGTACGGATTGCTGATGGCATATTTTATATTGCTTACTTTGTGGTACAGATTGCTGATGGCTTGGCTTATTTTATATTACTTACTTTGTGGTACAGATTGCTGATGGCATGGCCTATTTGGAATCACAGAACTACATTCATCGAGATTTGAGAGCTGCCAATATTCTTGTAGGAGAAAATAATAATGTCAAGGTGGCAGACTTTGGGTTGGCCAGATTAGAAGATATATACAGTGCCAGAGAAGGTTTGTTTATCATTTTTTCACTTAATTGAGAAGTGTTGTACTGATTTTTCACTAGAATTTTCATCATCATCTGTCTTAAACGCCAGTTTATCTAGGGTCGGGATATTAAAACATTTTTAAACCATTTCTTTAGCCTAAGCTCTCACCAAACGAATGCCCATTCTGACTTTTGTTTGGAGCTTAGTGCTTTATAGCCTTTTTAAAGTCCCTGACATCATCCTTGTATGAGGAAACGGACGTTAAATCTTTATTATTATTATTATTATTATTATTATGACGCGTGCAGTCCACGGATGGTCTATTCTTCAACAATCCGGACATTGTACGGGTAAAATTGTAGTATATTTTTATTGTATTATATTGACAAAGTTAAGTGTATATATTAATATTTATTGATTTTTGATGCTTTCTCACCTATCATTTTTGCTTTAAATTTATCGTATTTTACCGTAATGGTTTACATATTTATTGCTAATTCGGTATTTAGATTGACTACGATAAATGTGGAATATTTAATCATTTATATAGTAAAAAGTGTGTAATTTTTTAAACTATAAAATTGGTATGAGTCATTTTTTACTTACTTGATATATGGGGTTAGGCAACTTGTAATAAATAGAAATGTTTGACCTGAACATGTAGCAAAGATATGGCTAATAATAATAATAAAGTTTTAACGTCTGTTTCCTCATTGCTACGTTCTATACACTATCATTTAAAGAAACTTTAGATATGTAAATTGAAAGATCTAGAATAAAAATAATTATTGAAAATCTAAAATATAGTCTTCCAATATTATTAATTAATTATACCGATGTAATCCTATCTTTGACCACTATAATAGCCTCTTTAATAATTATGCGAATCTACCGGAACTACCTCCAGGCTCCAGCACGATTCGTTGCTTGTATAACAATCTTTAGTAGAAATAGAAGAAGCTATAAATTTCCTATGAAACTGATTTAAGTTCTACTTTAGTTGCATTGGTTTGCATTCTTTCTCATTGTTTCAAATTAAGTATTACGCTTAAGAGTTAATATGATTTGATAATAATAATAATAATAAGATTTAGTAACAATAATAATAATGATATGATAATAATAACATGATTTGTACAGGTATGTAGTAGTGGCTCTTTTGTTGTGTTGTAGATACAAAATTTCCTATTAAATGGACGGCACCGGAGGCAGCATTCCAGAGAAAGTTCACCACAAAATCTGATGTGTGGTCGTTTGGAATTCTCTTATATGAAATGGTGACATTTGGACGCATACCCTATCCTGGTAATTGTTCCTATCTTATTTTAAGTGTTGGCACCGTGCTAAAGAACATCATGAGCTAGGCTTCAGGTGACCGAAAATAATTGGAAATAGTTAGTCACATGGTCAATAATCGAATTGGCCATTCAGATGTTTTGAATTACTAAAAATAAAAATATTACATTTTGCAGTTAAAAGTTCATTAGTAAAATAAATTTTTAATGTGTCATGTTTTTATTTTTAAACCAACTATTACACAGTAAACTTGAAAGTTAACGAGTTTTTAAATTAGTTTTAGTCTCAGATTAAATTTTGTTTGTCGACGATTGATAGCATTCCCTTGTCTGCTCACTAAAGCGTAAAATGTAAAAATTTTAGTAAAGTTAAGTACTAGCGAACACAACATAGAGCATGTAGTAGGTTGCGAACAATTATGACTATTTTAACAATTGACTGTTTAATAAATAATATACATGTAAGAATTTAGAACTAACGAAGCTAATATTAATAAGGCTTTTGACTGCAGAATTAATTTTGATAAGGTTTTTGACTATGAAACTAGTATTATAAGGTTTTTGTTAGCTGTAGATCAATATGTGTGGGGGTTCATATCCAGGGCTAGCCCATCTGTGGTATCTCCGAGAGATGAAACTGACGTTAACTCGGGATTTAGTCTTTTTGAGTCCTTCAACAAAAAATCTAAAGAAAGACACAATGATAAAGATAGTGAAAACTTTGGTTTGGACCACGCTATTACATGGATGCGAAACATGGACCTTAAAGGAAGGAAGATATTAGGAAACTGGAAGTATTGGAAATGTGGATTTGGAGAAGAATGGAGAGGATTAGTTGGACTCGAAAGGTTACAAATGAGGAAGTCCTGGAGAGAGTTGGCACAGATAGACAGTTTATAAATGTATTAAGAAATAGGAAGAAGAGATGGATAGAACACATTCTAAGGGGGGAAGGTCTGATAAAAGAGGTCATAGAAGGTAGAATGGAAGGAAAAAGAGGCAGGGGCAGGCCGAGATTAGGTATGTTAGATGATTTAAAGACCCACTCATATGTGGAAATGAAGAGGAAGGCGGAAGACAGAGAAGAGTGGAAGCATTATATATCATGGACCTGCCAGTGGGCAGTACACTAAGAGAGAGAGAGAAAAGTCCTTTAACCTTGTAAAACAAAGCTTTTCTGGTTATTTTCTCAGGTATGGACAATGCTACAACCCTGGAGCGAGTTCGACAGGGTTACCGCATGCCCTGCCCTACAAACGTCGACTGCCCTCAGAAGCTCTACGACATGATGCTTCACTGCTGGCACAGGCTTCCAGATCAGAGACCAACCTTTGAGTACCTCCGTGTCTTCTTCGATGACTATGCTACTGAAACGGAAGGACAATATTTGCCGCAAGAATAGAAAAGTTCTGATGTACGTGCACTTAGCAGAGCTTGATCTGACTGTGATTGTCAACCCAGGAATTGCCTGTGTCGCTTACAACGAGATCTATTTAGTTATCTTTTAAAATAGCTTTTTAGTTTCTGTCTAAACTTAAACGATACTGAGCTATAATACGCCCTGGCTTTCTCACTTAGAAAAGTGAAACAAGTGTATTTTTAAGTCTAGGAATTATTTTAGTGAATAAATTATTTCATAATTCTGAAATTTTATTATAAAAAGCTTACTCAAAACCTCGCTGTCAGTTAGCAATGAATCACTGGCTGAAGCCAGTGGCGATATCGGTAAGATATTCCACCGCGGACCATTATGTGCGAGGTTCAAATTTTGAGCTCGCCCGTCACTGAAAACGCTTTCGAGTGAGGAAACAGACGTGAACATTAGCTTTTTAATGCAAATATAACGGGAAGCTGAGTTGATTTAAACCAGGCTCTAGCTCAACCTGGGTGGACTCTAAGCTAATGCATCTATATGGACCTACAATGGTTTACAGTTTTTTGTACTTTGTGGTTTAGATTATACAATTACTTTCTACGATTAGGAAGCTTACATTTACAGTGTATTTCAGATAATGCTACACAATTGTTATTTTTTATTTTTTTTCCGTATGTGGAGAAATTCTTGAATTACATGTAACGTTTGCTACAGTGCAGTTCTGGTAGTAGTTTTTGAATGTATATAGTAAATTCTATCAAGTGCCTATTGATTGTGGAACTTTATTGAATGTGGAACTTTATTGATTGTGGAACTTTATTGATCGTAGAACGCTATTGATTGTGGAACTCTACAAGAAAGTACTTGATGGTTGAGTGCATTGTCTTCTTCAAAAAGTTTCTTTTTTAGTGTTTTAACATGCTAATATTTTTCATGTATACACGCAAGTGCGTGCGTGTATGCTGTGTATGCACTTGCTGACTGACGTACTGTAATTAGCGCAAACATTCTGTTGATGGAACATTCATGGGATTTCTTGTACGGTCGTATGTAACGTCTCAAATCAACACACATGCTTTTATAGTAAAATCCATGCGTATGTGTTGAGAAAGATATTTTTCTATAAACCAATTGTAATTTACACACATACACTCATTTATATTTAAAAAATATAATAAAAAATGTATACATAAAAGCGTTTCATTGGTTCCCACATTCACGTTTTCATACTTGCTCACACTCACACATCGTACACTCATTTCACTCATTTCTATCATCTGATGAAATGTAACTGTTTAGTTATAATGGATTATAAGAGAATTGTTATATTTTTGATGTATATATTTACAAAGGTATCTGTGTATAATTGTTAATCATTCTTAATCTTGCATAAAGCCGCACATATGCTCATTAAGCTGTGAAACTTCAAGTAGCCTAGCTTTTGGTAGTCACAATTGATATGGTGAATAGACTTTTTATAATCAGGCAAAGCGTATTTGAAAATACATTTAGAATTTTGTGCATGATCTTGAATATTAAAGCATACCATGCTACTATGTGTATATTCATTTGTTTTAGTGCGTGTGTGTTTATTCCTATGCTCTTAATTGTGTGTTTCTACTAGTGCGCAATTCCTGAATATAATTGCTTAGGTCGGATCTGTGTGAGTTTTTATTTTAAATAATTCGCTTGTTTATGTATGCAGATACGCTTGCAAATGATATCTATTCTGTTAGAGTATACTATGAAACTGAAAAGATTTTAATCGCTTATTTCTGTTTAGAGTTGCAGTCTCGTATATATATATATATATATATATATATATATATATATATATATACGAGATATATTATATATATATATATGATTATATTATAAATATGAATTAGAATTCATGAATTAATTTTATTAAATATGTAATGGCTACCCTTTAATTTATGTCAGATTGATGTACTTTTATTTTTCCAAATTCGTTTGATTTGTTAATAATTCTTATTGTCGTATGGCGAATCAAATGAGTTTCATTTTTATTAATAATATTTATTTTTATTTAAAAAATTTGTGAAATAAAAATTTTATTTTTGAAATTTTTGTAGAAAATTATTCTAGTTGATGTGGTGTGTCAAAGTCTTTGACACACCACAAATATTGAAAGATATTTTTAAATTTTCTTACAAAATTATGTATAACGTGACTAGCGATCACCTGCAGAAAGAAATTGAAAATGTGTCGATTCATTCGCCCTGCCCTACTCGTGCATTCCTGAAATACTGTGTATTATTAAGGCGATGATGATGATATTTTATTTATATAATTTGCTGCTTGATATAACAATTTAGCATTAAATAATTTATTAATTAATCTATATTTGAGAGATTTTTAAAATCTCATATTGGGGTCTTATACTTTAAAATTATGAACTGAAGATTAGAATAATTATGACCGCAGTGTTAATGATGTAATATTACTTAAAGAACGTCAGGTGCCACTTCAAGTTCAACTTATTCTCTCTCATCAATAATGTATTTTCGATTGGGCATCTTAAAGCAAATGAAAGTCGTCATATTAATCAAGATATCTTAATTGTAATGCTAGAGTTTTCTAGTTAATCTTCACGCTGCAAGTGTGTATGCTTTTAAATAAAACAAAATACAATTGACTCTATAGACAAACAGAATGTCTTGCTTTGTCTAATGAAATTTTCATTATCTTGCCTACTGTCTTTACTTTTAATGTTGATTTGTAAATCGTGATGGAAACAAGTTGCTTATAGCGTAATCTATTGCCTGAGACCTCTATAACATTGCATTCTCTTGTGTAAAGAGACTAAAGTGTGTTGTTTCGTATGGCAAGTAAGTTACGAATGTTACCTTTATGCATTTTATATTTAATATTGCAATATAATTTTAGTATGATAATTTTCTATTGCCAGTGTTTCCGCTATGCTGTACTCTAACTGATAGAGTAGTTTGAATAAATCTAGACAATATTGTTTCCAAAAATGCTTATTTGCTTTTGTAATTTAATATCTTACCAGCAACAAATTATTATTTCAGAATACCGTTTGGATATGTGTTGCAGTGTTTTGTATTAGCGTATACGTTTACTTTTGAAGGCGCCTACGATTCTGTCCATATTCAGTGAATATTTGCTTTGATAGATATTTATTTTCTTATATGAACTATTAAATATATCTTTTTGCAACAGATTGCATCAGATTTTACTACTTATTGCTTCAAATTTCTATATCTCGATTCGGATTGCTCGGCTATACTCGTGTGAGACAGTTTTGCGGTGTTTTATACAGTGTATTAGAAAACGTTCTCCACTAGATGTTTTAATTGCTTTTTATATTGATATTGGAGCACTTCAGACATTGTCGAGGATGCTCAGTATAGGTTGATTTGGAACAAAATATCTATATGCCTGTTAAAGTCTAAAATAAATATAAAAGAAATATATGTTATTTAAATATCTATAAGCCTGTTAAGTTAAAGTATATCAAATAAAAAATAAAATAAATAAAAGAACAAAATTAAGAAATAAATAAATAAAATAATTAAAGTATCCCAAATCATTGTATAGTTAATACGCAAAAGGAGTAAACTTAATTTAACGTTGCTTTTGGCGAGATTTCCCGGATCGAGTCTGTTTTGAACTGAGCACTTTCTGAACTTGAGATGGACACTAAAGTCTTTAAGCCACTCTCTATTGTCAGACGCCTGAACCGAACCAACGTTCGAATTTACGTTTGCTTCATTTGATTTACACTTACATATAACTTCCTATAAATTTAATTAAATTAATTAAATATTTATCATCGTCTTCTTCCTTTTAATCCCAGGTTAACTATGGTCGGGCTTCGAATAGACCTTCTCCTCTCTATTAAATATTAAAACTGAATAAAACAATAACTTCAAAAATAGTGAAAATATCAAGAATAGCTAATGAAATAAAGCAACTGATGTCATACTGTGTGCTGAATATCTGCGGTCTTGGTTTTTGAATGGAAATAATTTTATATTAAATTTTAGCATGAGAAGATCGAGTCCACCCGAGTTTGATTTATCTGCGCATTCTTCGCTGTAAGTTGCCCCCTTATAAGTTATAAGTTGCCCCCTTACAAGTTATAAGTTGCCCCCTTATAGGTTGCGCCCTTATAATCCCTTATAAGTATAAGTTATTTCTTAGTTTACTCACTTCCGCGTCTGCAGAAATTTCAATCGAATACATTCCCTAAGCTATGTACGTTTGTGTGTTTTAGACAATTGTAGTATTTTTTAACAATAGACGTTCGTGGAAATAGTTTAGAATCTTGATTGCTAAGGATTTCTTTCCTATTTTTTCTTGTCGATGCTAACTGATGCTAACATTTTGCTGTGAGGGTTGCTGATGATAGAATTGAATGACGGAATGTTACCTTATGTTCTTTTTAGAACTCAAGTAACTGATGATGATGATGTCTTTGCTAACTAATGTTGAAATTATATTTTGATAACCGATTTATTCAGACGAACATTTATCTATATATTTATCTAGACAAGCATTGAGCTTGATAATATTGCCTTGTTAATTTATTTTTGTTGTATTTTTTCTGTGTTTAAGACACCTAGAGACGTAAGCTGTTAGCA